>LR812521.1:51281337-51778837 GCA_903798195.1 Danio kyathit | reverse complement strand
TGCCTGATTGATAGTGATGAGGAAGCAAGTCACTATCATTCAGTCAATAAGCCGTCAGTCTATATATCTCATTCATTTTTACATGAAGCATTCACAAGCTTAAGGAGCTGGTGAAAATAATCCTTACATGAGTTAAATGAGCGCGTCCTTACTCTAGATGCTATGTTAACCCAGTGGGAATCTAATTTCCTTCCCAATGTCATTTCCCCAGAAGGCCTCTCTGTGCTTGTGTTCACAAAGCTGACTGGGCTGTTTCATTAACTCCTCTATCACCTGCTCTGTTTTGCTGTGTAGTGTTAGCCTACAAAATGGCTTAAAGGCATTTGCCCAAAGGCATTTTGTAGATTTCGAGCCAAATGGTAACGACACTTTAACTTAATTTGTATTTTTGCATGTGCATATTGACAGAATGAATAGTGTATGTCTGTTTGTTTATTAGGACTTGGTTATACAAGAGAGAATAAATAGGTGTTCATACCATGTGAAAATAGAGCCTAAGGATTAAACTAGAGTCAAATATTTAGACATTATTGCACAGTGGGCAAACAATGGGAAGGAAATTAACCTACAATTTAAAGTAAATAGACACATTTCAGGAAGTAATCAATAATAAAACCAACAGGACCTTCTCTAAATGTAGAGGAAAGCCACTCTTATGATCAGCAATAACCAGCACCGACCTTAAGACAAAGGGAGTAAATTAACAAAGCACAGGTGGACACAATAGGTAACCATGGTAACAAACAAGAACACGCTTAGAAAAAAGGCAACCCAGGTTCATTTTGATTACGTACCGCTATATACATTTCTGGAGAGAGCAAAATATGTCCCAGGAGGTACGTTTTTTTGCAGTTTTTGCAAATCCAGCAGAGGCCGCTGTGTACACTTTTTCAGATCTCAAATTTCTCTAGCGAGTGCCATTCGCACCTGCTGTTCTCACATAAATCCACCAACCGCTGTGTACAGCAATCCAGGAAAAAGAAAGCCCTCGCCTGATTTTTACCACATTTTCAGATTTTACCACATTCTCACCCTGTTATTTACTTGTTTATTTTATTTTTTGGCTTTAGTTTTTGTTTTACCCGCTTTCTGGAACCGTTCTTCACCAGACTCAAACCCTGTTGTCGCGGTCAACTCCGCTCTGTGTCTCAAGTCCGCCGACGTATGTGTCGAGCAATCGGACAAACTGGTAACAGCAGAAAAGCAGTCCATATGGAGGTAAGTGGTCAGCTGGTAAGCACGAAAAGGATAGGCATCATACCGCCCCCCCTCGTAGCATTCGTTTTAAAGATGAAATGCAGCCATGCGTAGCTCTGGTTACATAATTTGCGATCTCCAGTAACGTATATAGGGCTACGTTTTCAGAATGAGCCTATGTTCAAAATAGGCCTGTGTACAAAAGATTAGGCTGCTGACTTGATGCCTCGCTGCTCTATCAGACAGCTACGTTACCATCCACCTATTTTTATCCACATTTTGGATTATCGCATAAACAATGCTCATAAACTAGGATGGAAACACTTTTACCGAATAAATTCCAGTGTCTGCATTAAAAAAAAAGCCATGTTATTTGCTATAAGACATCATGTGATGATAAAAATGGGTGCAATGAACAGCATTTATAGACAAATCAGGGGGGGCGACCGTCATCCCAGTAGTTCAATAATATTATTATTAGATTGGCAGTGATGTACATAGTGGCCCATTGGTGGATTTATGAGAAATGACACATGAGAAAATGTGCCCACATAACATTTTTTAGATCTAGTTGATTTGTGTAAATAAAAACGGCACAAAAACATAGTCCAGGCTACCACTGGCCACTTTGTTAGGTACACCTTACCAGTACCGGATTGATACTTTTACCCCCTTTTGCCTTCAGAACTGCCTTAATTCTTTGTGGTATTGATTCAACAAGGTACTGGAAATATTCCTCAGAGATTTTGGTCAATATTGACATGATAGCATCACGCAGTTGCTGCAGATTTGTCGGCTGCACATCCATGATGTGAATCTCCCATTCCACCACATCCAAAAGGTGCTCAATTGGGGTCAAATCTGGTTACTGTGGAGGCCATTTGAGTACACTCATTGTCATGTTCAAGAAACCAGTCTGAGATGATTCGTTCTTTATGACATGATGCATTATCCTGCTGTAAGTAGCCATCAGAAGATGGGTACACTGTGGTCATAAAAGGATGGACATGATCAGCAACAACACTCAGGTAGGCTGTGGCGTTGACATGATGCTCAATTGGTACTGATAGGTCCAAAGTGTACCAAGAAAATATCCCCCACACCATTACACCACCACCAGCAGCCTGAACTGTTGATACAAGGCAGGATGGATTCATGCTTTTATGATGTTGACGCCAAATTCTGACCCTACCATCTGAATGTTGCAGCAGAAATCGAGACTCATCAGACCAGGCAACGTTTTCCCAATCTTCTACTGTCCAATTTCGGTAAGCCTGTGTCAACTGTAGCCTCAATTTCCTGTTCTCAGCTCACAGGAGTGGCACCCGGTGTGGTCTTCTGCTGCTGGAGCCAATCCGTCTCAAGCTTCAACGCGTTGTGCATTCAGAGATGCTCTTCTGGATACCTTGGTTGTAATGAGTGGTTATTTGAGTTACTGTTGCCTTTCTATCAGCTCGAACCAGTCTGGCCGTTCTCCTCTGACATCAACAAGGCATTAGTGCCCACAGAACTGCCGCTCACTCAATATTTTCTCTTTTTCGGACCATTCTCTGTAAACCCTAAAGATGGTTGTGCGTGAAAATCCCAGTAGATCAGCAGTTTCTGAATTACTCAGACCAGCCTGTCTGGCACCAACAACCATTCCACGTCACTTAAATCACCTTTTACCAAATCACAATACTGATGTTGAGTTTGAACTGCAGCAGATCGTCCTGATATTGTCTACATGTCTAAATGCATTGAGTTGCTGCCATGTGATTGGCTGATTCGAAATATGCGTTAACGAGCAGTTGGACAGGTGTACCTAATAAAGTGGCCGGTGAGTATATTTCTCAGTTCTCAAACATGTAGCCCTGGGCACATAATTCCAATGAGCCTAGTGTGTAAATGAAAATAAAACATCATTTTATTTCATAAAGACCAAATTCAAACATGTTTTAAGGGGTTTGTTATTGTTTCACAAGCTGTAATTCTTATTTGGTTACTGCTTAAAGGGATAAATCAAACTAAAATGAAATTCTGCTAAAATGCACTCACCCTTCACTTGTTCAAAACCTAATTGAGTTTTGTTCTTTTGTTGAACACAACAAAAGATATTTTTTAAAATGCTAATAGCTGACACCCATTGACTTTCATAGTACTTTTTTCCTACTAAGGACATTGAACCAACATTCTTCACAATATCTTCTTTTGCGTTTAAGAGAGGAAAGAAAGTCAACAATGTTTAAAACCAGACAAGGGAGAGTAAATAAAGCAATGAGGTATTTTCATTTTGGGTGAACTATTCCTTTAAAATTCATGTTTTCTGTGTAAGGGTAAGGGTAAGGGAACACATAAAACTAAACCATAACAGAATAGTCAAACAGAAAGTTATTTTAAGTTAAATTAATAGTTCTTTGACAAAAGCAACTATATCGACCAGACCACAATCAATCAATATTAAAGACTGCACATTGTACCTAAAACTAAAATAGGATTTATCAAAAAAGAGCTTCAACTAACAAGGACCTGAGTTTATCTCAGTACTATAGTTGGCCTCCAGCTGAGTTTTGAGCTGATCGCTTCTTATTTAGTTAAGTGCAAGTAGCAGGGCTGCTGTTTCAGCATATGGTGCTGCAGGAAACGAATGATGAACCAAATCATGCAGAGACAAGATCCAGATCTGCAAGAGAGAGTAATGAGATATAGCTCAAACACGGTCCGATCATTAATCGCATCTACCATTGTGGTTTGTAAGACATTCTGAGCTAAGCTGAAACTGGTATAAAAACAAAAAATATATAAGCTTATATAAGCTACAACTAAACTGTCATTGCAACATTTTCCAAACCGAATATACATGAATCACAAATCATATATATTAAAATGAAAAATATATTGTAATAACAATGTAAACACTACATGTAATAACTAAATTAGCTTACACAACAGCAGAATTTGTTTATCATTATTATTATTAGCATATAGTCCTTTAAATGTTTGCATTCTTTAAAGATGGATTATGATCGGCTGTGAATGTTTTTATTGTTCAAGAAAGAAGTTGTATTGATTAAAGTTCTGAGTAAAGTATTGAGACAAAGCTATAGCCCTTTTGGTGTCTGCTACTCTTCAACATATTTGGAACTATATCATTATCTTCATAGCTATAGTTATTATTATTAGTTATTTATTATTGTCCTTGGTGTAAACTATTATATTTAGTTTGTTCAGCACTTTTAACAAGGTTTCATTCATAAACTACATTCATTAATACGAATAAACAATAAAGAACTATTCAACATTCTTAATTATTGTTTATGTATGATGTATATGAAATCAAAATTAAAGGTACTATCAATTAGTTAGTCAAGGTAATAATGTGCTCTAAAACAGTGGCAAAATGTACATTCAGAAGATATAAATGTTCAAAGCTCGTAGTTCATCATTTTCACCAAAATGAAGCCATTTGAATTACGCAAAAAGCTGTATTTTAAAGCAGAGAAATGGTCAGTATTGATATTACAGACTGTAGATATCATGAGTCTGATACGCTTTAGCTCAACAGCTTTGACTGAGAGTGACATTAACTAAATGCTATTGGTTGTTTTCAAAGGAGGAGGAGCATTGATCAAAACGCTTTGAACAAAAAAATGTGCGGTTTTGGTGACTGTCACTTTAAATTTAAATGAGATTGTGCACTTTTCAAAAGGGGGCGGGGCTACAAACAAGCAGATTTAAAACAGGACTAAGGTTATTTCTGTGAAAAACTGAAAATGTCAAAAGAAGTGGTTTAGAAGAAGCGTTCATTTGTGCGTCCTAAAATTACATTTATAATCCTTCTTAGACGCTAATATTAAATGTAATAACTGTAATGGTGGACGGGTTCTACTCACTTAGGGCTATTTAAGTTAATGAGGAAAAGATCGTCACTAATGGGCAGGACTTTTCCACTTTGATGACACATACAAAGGGAGAATGTCAATCAAACTGTTTCTGCAGACTGTTTTTATCAAGTGTGATTATAAAAAACTTAACAAATCATTATTTTACCATTAGATACTGGCTTTATCCACACACTGCTGCCACATGAGTGTGTTTATACCACTTATAAAAGTGTTTTTTGCATAATAGGTTGCCTTTAACGTTTGAGTTGAAATTTAGCTGACTTTGTTGTAAAGTCTTACCAATGACACTGCTAAATAATACATTATATATGACAAAGACAAATTATAAAACTAAAACACCCACTATTGTCACAATCAACAGCGATCTAATCCTGTCAGGTCACTGGTAAACAAACAGATTACATAGAACTACAAATCCGCCATTATATGGACTACAAGATCCAGTCATGCACTTCACTCACACACCTGGCCTAGATCCCCCATGATTGCAAACAGACACAGCTGAAGCTGTTCAGGACTAATTAGACTATTTATACACCTCTCAAACACACACACATTGCTGAGTCATGTTATACGTAACTGTGAACATTACGAAGCATTTCCCTTGCCTAGTCTTGTCGTGTACCGATCTTTGCTTTGTTTGTTTATTCTTGTCTGCTGCCAGCCTTTGACCATCCGCCTGCTTATTGACTACGATTCTGGATTGCCTGTATACATCTGTTTTCTCCTGAGTTGACTGTTGTTAGCCTGACCATTCTCTGCATAACAAAACCTGCTTTTGGATCCACACCCCCGGTTGTCAGTGTCACTTCACATTACAACCATCATCAACCACTCAACAAGAAAATAATATGAATTTACAAACAGTATTTCAGTGTGTTTGAGTAAATACCTTTGAATTAAGAAATATTATCTCTCTCTAGACCTTCCTCTATATTAATAATGCATTCTGAGCACTTTATGTGTGTTATAAGCAATGTTCTGTAAACACTGCTTGCATAATCCTGCAATTGCAACTGCATTCAATAATTTTGAAACGTTATATCATGCTGTTGTGATTGAAAATCTCATTTTGATTTATTGGTACATTATTTTAACACTGAATATTGAATGATGGTCCCCAAACAAACCTGTGCCTGAGGCCCTCGCAGAACCACAAATCCATCCTGAATCTGAACATTTACTCGCAGTGCAAGTTGACTTCATCAGAACAGTGTAAACGCTGTGGGGAATTACAACATGGGTTCAATTTAAATCATTTTCTTAGAATTGAAATTAGGTACGAGGGTGTTAAGACTCCTAACAGCCTCAGGGAAAAGCTGTTTGAGAGTCTAATAAAGTTAGTCTGTGTACTATAATATCATTTGTGGGACTGTGGGAGGGTGAAGGGCTTTCAGAGGTGGCATTTATCGTACTGGCCCTGTTCATCCAATTTAAGCAGTCTAGGTCATTACAATAACAATTTTTTTCATGTATATGTAATGAGATTGAATATCGTAAATTAAAAATCATTAAGCTGTGTGCGTTAATTCCTATCAAGACAGTTATTACAGATAGGACTAATGCAAAGCATAATGGTCTCTCGTTTCTGCAGGACAGATTTTTGATATTCTGTCAAAACCAATTAATGGGGCGAGATATGCGATGAGGGACGGTGAATTACTTGGACACATTTCAAGACCTTTATTAATATAATCACTGTAAACTGACTCCTCACGACAGCTCTTATAAAAATAAAAACAAAGACAGTGATTAGAATGTAATACTAGCTTACAGGAAACTTTAATGTGTCTGCAATCAGATTGGGAGGTTTAAGATACTATAACCGTACTATCATATAGCATTACTATAACCTTACTACACCTCATTGTCAACATTTGAAGTGTACAGTACAGTAGTCAACATTAGTGAATCAGTATCTTTCATCAAATTTATCCTAAAACTATTGAACAACACCCATTCTCGTCTTAGGACAGTTTTGATCCACTCCATATACACACACACTGCTCAGCATATATTAGTACACCCCTCACATATCTGTCTTTTAAATTTATATTTTTAATAGGAAGCTATACAATATTATATTTGCGCATATACATTAGATTAGTCAGTACTGAGGCCAAATCTGGAGCTTATCTAACAAAATAACTTACAATAACGGTCCAAAAACTAGTACAGCCAAATTTATGTTATAGAAAAATATTAACTACAAATTTAAAAAAGAGGAAAAACCAAGAAGCAAAAAAAAAAAAAAAAATCAAAAATTTAGTTGAAATTTTGCAGGTTGTAATTTTTATTTTTTTTTTTGCAATATTTTGCTTGAATTTAATTGTATTTTCTTTCAATTTCTAAATATGTTTGGTGACTAAAATATTATTGTAATAAATATATCTGTTTAATAAATCTGTTTTGTTTAAATGCACCAAAATACATTGCCTACTGAGAAATGGATAAGAATATTCATTTTCAAAATGGGGTTTAATTATGCTGAGCACTGTGTACATATATATATATATATATATATATATATATATATATATATATATATATATATATATATATATATATATATATATAGCTGCAAGCAATCGGTTCCCACGTTGCCAGAGATACAAATCCCCATCAGTTGGACTCACCTGATCAATGCCAATCGCAGTCACCTGAAACCCAGCAGAGTTAGAGGATACAAGCAGAAGTCTCAATGAGCTAAAAACTCCCGACTTACCAAAACACTCTCTCGCTGTTTCATGCAGATTTCAGCGGCTAGATCTGTGTACTCACCTGCACAAGACTGCACCACTGCACTCCCCGGAGAACACCCCTACTCACCTTCCAGAGGCCTTCCTGAGCACTTTTCATTTTATGATCTTATAACTAGGGCCAGACGGAATCTGCGGACGTTTTTTGCTATTTCTGCGGAGAATTTTGGTAAAAATCTGCGGATTTCTGTGGAATTATTTTGGGAGTATCATAACTAAAACCTTAATATGTTAAATAAAAAGCAATATCTTTTTAACTTGTATTTAATGTTTAAAATGCAAATCCAATTAGATTAACTGTAAATAGTTAACTTTAAGTAAATAAACAGAATTAATGATAGGCTAAAAATCTGCGAAAATCTGTGGAAAATCTGCAAAAAATCTGCGGAATTCTGCGCGCGCAGATTCCGTGTGGGCCTACTTATAACCAGGGTTTTTAGGTTTTAGGTTATTTAGGTTTCAACCGGAAACACTGGCGAGATTTAAACTTACAGTATATTATTTACTAAATATTAATGTAAGAAACTAATCCAAAACTAAAATATTATTCATATACTGAATACAAATCTATTAAATCCAGCAAAATCAGCAGGTGGCGCCTATAGAACTGCAGAAATAATGGTGTTGCCTTAGTAACTGCAGTAAACAAAGCAGCATGATGTCAAATCTAGTAGGATTTCATTAATTGCATAAACTACACAGCATCCTGATATTCGCTGATTTAATTCAGGCAAACGTTAGCATACAACCATACACTGCATAATTCAAAATGATATACAATTGAATACCTTGCAAAATAGCATTTAAGATTTTTTAATACTTTTTTACATTGATTTATCAACTTTTAATACTTTGTAAGACTCCGCGGACACCGTGTAAGTACATTATCAAGAATCTCATCCAAAAAATCCAATTCTGTATGTAGTCTCTGACTTGGAAAATGCCGTATGACATCTGAGTGCCATATGCATACAGAAAACGATTACTTTACTGCAACAGTAGAATGCGTAGTATGATATAACTTTGTTTGAAACAGTACTAGCAGATATTACCAGAACAGATCACGCAAAAAAGAAAATTCTGCTATCATTCAGACTCCAGTTTGAGTTTCCTGCTACTGTTGACCACAAAGGAGGATATAATGAAGAATGTTGGGAGTAAAAAAACAGCAATTGACTTACAGTTGAAGTCAGAATTATTCACCCCCTTTGATTTTTTTTTTCTTTTTTAAATATTTCCCAAATGATGTTAAACAGAGTGAGGAAATTTTCACAGTATGTCTGATAATATTTTTTCTTCTGGAGAAAGTCTTATTTGTTTTATTTTGGCTAGAATAAAAGCAGTTTTTAATTTAAAAATTTTTTTTTAACCCTCTACCGCATGGTGTTGCCATATGGCATCGTGATATTTATGTTCATTTCTCTGCCACGGTTTCTTTGAGACCAACGTTCTATTTTTTTGTTGGAAAGAGAAGACCTCAGTGTAGTCAATGATGTACTTTGGTTAAGTCACTTATGAAGTGTTTTTCTATGGCGCGATTTCTGACAGACTGGCATTTATTGTGAGTAGCTGTTAAATGCAAATAAAAACGTCAATAAAAACAAAGATTTAAATCTTTAAAAATTTAAACATCACCTTCAGTAAGTTATGATGACATATTCACAACTCAAAAAAGTTTTTATCAAATTAGTTTTTTGTAAATCGATCAAATGTATGTGTTGCCAAATGGCAACACTGTGGAATAGTGGAACGTGCAATATTTCAATGGGTTAGCTAGCTAGCAAGGTCAGCTGTGAACTTTTAAGTTGCAACATTAACAACATGAATGCTAATAATATAATGTTGATTAGTTGTATGTTAATGGAATTTGCATTATGGATAAAATCTACTTTTGAATAGATATAAATACAGGGAACAGTTTATTAGCGAGCACCAAGAAGAAAAGGACAGAACTGGCTCTCCCTGAAGATGAAACTCAGGATGAGATGGGTTTTAGTGACCATGAGAGTGATGCAGATTGGACAAGTTCTAAGTTAGCTCTGAGGCAGATAAGACAGGCGTAGTACAATGTATAGTATAATATAGAAACATTGTTAGCTAGTAGGCAACGCGGTGGCGCAGTAGGTAGTGCTGTCACCTCACAGCAAGAAGGTCGCTGGTTCGAGCCTCAGCTGGGTCAGTTGGCATCTCTGTGTGGAGTTTGCATGTTCTCCCTGCGTTCGCGTGGGTTTCCTCTGGGTGCTCCGGTTTCCCCCCACAAGTCCAAAGACATGCGGTACAGGTGAATTGGGTAAGCTAAAATTGTCCGTAGTGTATGAGTGTGAATAAGAGTGTGTAGATGTTTCCCAGAGATGGGTTGCAGCTGAAAGGGCATCCACTGCGTAAAATATGTGCTGGATAAGTTGGCGGTTCATTCCACTGTGGTGACCCCAGATTAATAAAGGGACTAAGCCGAAAAGAAAATGAATGAATGAATGTTAGCTAGTAGCTACATTATTCTGATGCATCTGGATATACTAGATTTGTTATTTATTTGTTATAATATTTACTGGAGGAATATGTTGTATACATGATAATACAACATTAGGTTTGTTTTCAATAATATTCAGCAAAAAAGAATGGAATAAATGAAAGCTGTGGGAATATGTCATGAGTTGTTGGAAAGTATGTAGCCTATAAGGTGTCATTTATAAGTTCTGTGTTAAACCTTATAATACTGCAACACCAATTAAATCATTTCAAACAACAAAATTATTAATTATAAGGAAAGTTTAAAATTTGACATTTCTAAGTTAGATCACGGTTGGACGTTGTTGCCATTTGGCAACATATCATAAAGTACTTTAAAAAAGTCAATTTATCCCAAAAATTTTACAGCACCTTAAGTTAAGTCATTCTAAGAAAAGAAAAACAGTCAAATCTTTATTTATATATCTATCATAATGCGTGCAGCAGAGGGTTAAGGTCAAAATTATTAGCCCCTTTAAGCTATATATTTTTTCGATAGTCTACAGAACAAACCATCATTATACAATAACTTGCCTAATTACCCTAACCTGCTTAGTTAACCTAATTAGCCTAGTTAAGCCTTTAAATGTCACTTTAAGCTGTATAGAAGTGTCTTGAAAAATATCTAGTCAAATATTATTTACTGTCATCATGGCAAAGATAAAAGAAACCAGTTATTAGAAATGAGTTATTAAAAGCATTATGTTTATAAATGTGTTGAAAAAATCTGTCCGTTAAACTGAAATTGGGGAAAAATAAACGGGGGGGGGGGGGGGGTTCTAATAAGTCTGACTTCAACAGTAGTATTTTTGTTCTTCCTATGAATGGCTTTTCTCCAAAATTCTTCAGAATATCTTGAAGACAAGTTGTAGCAGTACAAAAAGAACAAAAAAGATAAAAAAGGAAAGGCATTTCAATGTCATTTCAATTCATATATTCTCCACATGGCAGATGAACGAGCTAGAACAATAACATTCTTTCCATTACCTCATATTCCTAATCATGTGGATTATTAACTTATTGAATTAGAGTCTGGAATTGGTATTGGCCTGATCCTCCATCTGTCAGCAGACATCGCGGATGAACTAATAAACCCGGTCCTCTGAAAACGCAGATTAGAAATAATATTATTTTAAAATGTGATAACCCAACTATCATATGTCCTGCAGCAATGAAAGAATAATATTTGAGCAGCAAACATACGGATTGAGAAAATCAGAGCTGGCATGTGAATGATGAAATCAATATAATGTAACTGCACGCTGGACAGTTCTGAAAGCCTACCAACCCGGGCGTCCTTTGATGTCACTGCTGCACCATCTTAATTAAAATCTGAAAATTATCATTCTGCCTGGGATTTGTTTTTATGGTGGAGCGGAGTAATGAATGGCACTTATGCCTTTGACCTCCTGTCTAAATGCATCCACCATAGTAAATCATGCAGCTGCGTGTCTCTCATCCATTCTAATGAGATCTCATTTACCCAATGTTATTATTGAACACTGGTGCAAAACCATGGAGAGATAAAGACAATAATCACACATTTTGAATGGTACAAAATACCTATCATTAATACTGTCTTAAGAGAGATTCCCCCATGGATAAATGGACATTACACGTGTTATTTAAAGGATATTGGCATACATACAATAAATATGTTATCTAAGATATCTCTCCACTCAAAGGCTTTCAGCTGGCATGAAAGCTTTTGGTCTTTTGCCATAAAAGAAGATCTATGTGCACCTAAATGCAAATGCAATATGAAAAACTTAGATTGAGGTTTACTCTAGGCCTTCAATTAAGGAAAGAGCCTGTAAATAGTTACTGCTGCCATTTTTTGTCACCTGTAGTACTCTGTGACTTTGAAAACTTTAATATAAAATCTTGAATGCAACTCAACCCACATTCAGTCCAGCTGCTGAATCATCATATTCTAATTCAAAAGATTTATTTATCAGATTTTTGTGACCGTTAACAAACCAAAGAGAAAATAATGAATCATCATATTCTGTAACAGTAACACAACAAAATGAATCATGTCCAAATTTAATGAAGAGTACAAGTCTTATAAAAGACCAGTTTTAATAAGAAGGTGCAAGGAATTTGCCTAGCCAAAAACAACCTACCTACTGCAAAGTCATAGTCATATATGTGGATAAACTAAAAACAATCTGATTCTTAACAGACATCTGAAGGCATATGCATGAGATCGTACTACAGTAAAGCAACCAGCATTTCGATTACTTACCATAAGGCGCATGCTTTAGCACAAGAATAAAGGACGATATGTTTTGATTCGTTTTCCACATGCCTGTATTATCAACAAGTCTGTGCATGCGGTAAATATCTCCCTCCAGTGGTAACTGTGTATAAATGCAAGGCCCAATAACATCCAAAAGTCCCTGTCTGGTCCCTGTTCATAAAATGTCATGTGTCTATGAAGTGTGTGTAACTTTAATGTGAACTTAACTTTAAATAATAAGCTAGTTATCTTTTTTTCTGATTTAATTTTAGCTTATTTTGTCATTTTGGTTAACTAAGATTCATCCATCCATTCATTCATTTTCCTTCGGCTTAGTCTCTTAAGTCAATAGGGTTTGCCACAGTGGAATGAACTGGCAACTATTCCAGCATATGCCCTTCCACAGCAGATGCCCTTCCAGCTGCAACCCAGTACTGGCAAACATCCATACACACTCATTCACACATATACACTACAACCAATTTAGCTCATTCAATTTACATACAGCACATGTGTTTGGACTGTGTGGGGGAAACCGGAGCACCTGGAGGAAACCCATGCCAACATGCGGAGAACATGCAAACTCCACACAGAAATGGCAACTTACCCAGCCAGGTCTCGAACAGCGACCTTCTTGCTGTGAGGCAACAGTGCTAACAACTGAGGCGCTGTGTCGCCCTAACTAAGAAAACATTTTTATTTAACAATAACAACAGTTTCATTATACGCTCTCTCTCTCTCTCTCTCTTATTATTTTATTTATTTGTTTGTTTGGGTGTGTTCGAAGGTGTGTTCACACTATCAGCTAGGTGAGTTTTCGGTAATTTTGATGTGATTGCTCTGTTTATTATTTTGTTGTTTTTCATTAACTGTGATTAAACACTGACTGTCATTAACAAATTTTAAATCAGAGCAGCTCGACTAAAGTAACAACACAATGTGGACAAAAACATGTAAATAAGCCATATACATAATGTCAGAGACCACAGTGCTCAAGCACACCAGAATTTTCTTGTCATGCGTTCCAAACAAGATATATTGCCCTACAAAGAGCACTTTAGAGTGAAAACAATCATGGCTGCCATAAAGAAGTATCATTCCAAACCGAAGTTCTCAAAATTGACCACTTCAAAGGGCCCTTTGGAATGAAGGACTTGGTGATGGTCACTTTCAGTCCCCCATGATCTTTTCCAAAGGAAAGTCATGTCTGAGACTGCTTTCTTCCATGGTTTTTCTTCATCAATTGGTGAGCTTTGTTCCTTGTTCCTTCACCTTGCCTATATTTGGAGCTGGTGAATTTGTGCATCCGTGGATTGTCAAAGTGGTCAATATGAAGGGTAAACACTTCAGTTTTATATGGGTGAACACTTCTGAATGGAATGCAGTGATAGTCTTTTACCCAATGTTAAACGTGGTGCTTAGAATGAAGGTAACCGAAGATTGTTTTCCATACAAGCGCAGTGTGAAAAGCCCTTGCTTCATTTGTTTACTTGCATTTGGGTTGCTTTTGATGAAAGTCCCTTTTAAAAAAAATATTATTAAAAATAATAATTCAGAATTAGTAAACAACAAATGCATGCGTGATAGATTTCTCATACTTGCACTAGAAAATTGCAGCAAAACATAGTGGTTAGCACTGTCGCCTCACAGCAAGAAGGTTGCTGGTTCGAGTCCCTGCTGGGTCAGTTGGCGTTTCTGTGTGGAGTTTGCATGTTCTCCCCTAGTTGGCATGGGTTTCCTCTGGGTGCTCCGGTTTCCCCTACAGTTTAAAGACATGTGCTATGGGGGAATTTCCAACCTAAAAGACCGGTTGCAATAGCAAACATGTTGTGTTGTGCGGTAGGATGCCAAAATAGAAAACTTAAATTTTACCGTACACCACACTGCTTTTAATGTCAACCCAAGACGTCTTTGGCTAACAGCCATCAGAAGAGCTGAATGGAGTGAGGACCTAATTAAAAATGCTCTAAATGTTTTTTATAAAAGTTCACGCTATGCTGAATCATACACATTACTCGTTTTTGATTGCAGCAATAATTTCAGCATAAACAGGATGGAACTGTGTTTGAGAAGATATATTAACAGATAAGATCGTTTTACTTTTTCTTTATATTGACATAATTTATTTTCAATGGAAAATACAAGATATTCCATAACATTATGAAAACATTTTCATACATCTCATCCATTCAGCAGTCTTTTTTTTATTTTATTTTATTTATTGGAACGTTCAACAAGAGTACAAAAATATACAGAAAAGGTATAAATCCTATAGCAACAACAAATAGACAACAGAACAAAAAACAAAACAAAAAGAGAAACAAAAGATTGTGCCAGCAGTCGCTCACACACGATCTCCAAACCCCGCCTCACAGCTTGTCCGTTTACGTCACTCCATTTTACTCCCAGCATTCCCCGCTGCAGCTCTCATCTTGAAGTTCAGAGCAAGATGGCGGATAAAGCAGGTATGGCTCAATGAGATGTGCATAGCTTATTGTATTCCACTGTTTGGTGCGATGCTTTTATATGTTCTGCGCTTTTATTGTTCTCTGCGCCGTAAGCTGTGTTTGCAGTGAATCTTCAGTGTGTCGTTTGTGTGTAATGGCGCTGAAGGCCTCCATGCAGGCAGACGCGAGTCATGTCAAGGACTTTCAGTAACATTGACTGTCAGATTACATTAACGACTGAATATAATGTTCAGGACGTGCATGTTTTCTTTTAGCGTATATAAGATGTTGGTTTGTTAGGCGTGATGTTTAGTTAATGAGATGTAAAGCTGAATTATTATGCTAACGTTAATGCGTTACTGCTTTCATTCAACATCTGAGTGTTTTAAAGCGACAGTGTTTGGCTTTGTACATTTAAATTGTTTTAGACTTGTGCAAACGACTAAGTTTAATAACTGTTTATTAAATTTTTATTTTAAAATTGTATTTGTGGTCGAATTGTCTATTAAATTGAAGAAACATTATTATAGTCCATCTATTTACACTATTAAAAACCATTATTATTATTATTATTACTACCAAATAAAACTGTCATGCAAACAAACTCACTTACAGTATTTATTAAACACTTGTTTGGATATTTTGCAAACAAGTTTTTTTTTCCATAAGCTTCAGTGTCGGTGTGACGCTCTTACAATAAGTAAATAAATAAATGCATACATTCATTCATGTTTTTATTAGTTTAGTCCCTTTATTAATCTGGGGTCGCCACAGTGGAATGAACCGCCAACTTATCCAGCAAATGTTTTACACAGCGGATGCCCTTCCAGCCACAACCCAACACTGGGAAACACCCATACACACTCTTTCACACTTATACACCACGGCCAATTAAGTTTATTCTATTCACCTATATCGCATGTGTTTGGACTGTGGGAGAAACTCACACGAACACAGAAAGAACATGCAAACTTCACGCAGAAATGCCAACTGACCCAGCCGGGGCTCGAACCAGTGACCTTCTTGTTGTGAGGCAATTGTACTACCCACTGCGCCATTGTGACGCCCATAGCAATGCATATTATTTTAAAAAAGTTAGTTTTAAACTTAATTTGGATTCACAAGGAAACTATCTGACTGAGATAATACAATTGAATACCCATCATTTTTATTTATTTTCTTCGTTCTTAAACTTAATTGTCTTGTTTGTTAGTGGCCCTGGCCGAGAAGAGGCTTATGGACGTGAAGCTCGGGCAACTGCCCGCTTGGCTCGGAACAAGAGACTTCACCCCAAATGGAGTTGTTAGAGGAATTCGTGGAGGTACATTTTAACATATTTCACCCTCTTAACACATTTGTGACTCTTTTGGATATGTAGGAGATTAATAAATGGCTTAAGTTTGGTTAAAGAGTTTTAGTAAGATAATGACTCATTATATAAATGCTTTCAGACTCAATATCTATCAAATTACTTAAAAAAAACAAACAAAAAACATTTGTAACAAAAGAGCTACACCATGTTTTGTTCATTTTACGGTTGGGTAGCATCTTATGTGTCAATTATTTATAAAATGTATATGAAATTACAAATGTGTGTATAAACTGGACTGACAGTTTTAATTTACTGGAGCTTCTATGTTAAACTGCTTTGACACGATCTACATTGTAAAAGCACTATAGAAATAAACATGAATTGAATAAACCTTTCTGAAATACACTTAGTCCCATATCCAACATCATTATTGGAATTAATTTTGTTGATTAACAAATGCACTCACTGGCCACTTTATTAGGTACACTTTACTGAACTGCCTTAATCCTTCGTGGCATTGATTTAACACGGTACTGGAAATATTCCTCAGATATTTTGGTCAATATTGACATGATAGCATCACGCAGTTGCTGCAGATTTGTCGGCTGCACATCCATGATGCAAATCTCCCATTCCACCACATCCCAAAGGTGCTCTATTGAATTGAGTCCTGGTGACTGGGGAGGCCATTTGAGTACAGTGAATTCATTGTCATGTTCAAGAAGCCAGTCTGTGATGATTCCCGCTTTATCACATGGCGCTTGCTGGAAGTAGCCATCAGAAGATAGGTACACTGTGGTCATAATGGGATGGACATGATCAGCAACAATACTCAGGTAGGCTGTGGCGTTGACACGATGCTCAATTGGTACTAATGGGCCCAAAGTGTGCCAAGAAAATATCCCTTACACCATTACACCACCACCAGCAGCCTGAACTGTTGATATAAGACAGGATGGATTCATGCTTTCATGTTGTTGATGCCAAATTCTGACGCTACCATCCAAATATCGCAGCAGGAATCAAGACTCATCAGACCAGGCAACGTTTTCCCAATGTGCTATTGTCCAGTTTTGGTGAGCCTGTGCAAGCCTCCGTTTCCTGTTCTTAGCTCACAGGAGTGGCACCCAGTGTGGTCTTCTGCTGCTGTAGCTTATCCACTTCAAGGTTGGACGTGTTGTGCATTCAAAGATGCTCTTTTGCATACCTTGGTTGTAACGAGTGGTTATTTAAGTTACTGGCCATTCTCCTTTGGCATCAACAAGGCAGTTGCGCCCACAGAACTGCCGTTCACTGGATATTTTTTCTTTTTCGGACCATTCTCTGTAAACCCTAGAGATGGTTGTGCGGGAAAATCCCAGTAGATCAGCAGTTTCTGAAATACTCAGACCAGCCCATCTGACATTAACAACCAAAGTCACTTAAATCACCTTTCTCCCCCATTCTGATGCTTGGTTTGAACTGCAGCAGATCGTCTTGACCATGTCTACATGCCTAAATGCATCAAGTTGCTGCCATGTGATTGGCTGATTAAACATTTGCGTTAATGAGCAGTTGGACAGGTGTACCTATTAAAGTGGCCAGTGAGTGTATTTATGGCTAGTATTGACAAATTCAACATAAAACACTGATCATGTTTTAATTTGGAAATTGTTCAATTAATATGTTAATATAGGTTTTTTAAATTTGGACTTTTAGAGCAACCATGAGTAATACTTTCAGAGAAATATAATAATATAAAAAAAATCAGGTAATAATGCTAATATGTTAATAATAATAATAATAATAATAACATGCAATAATTATACTTTAAGTCTACATGTGTACAAATTCAAACCGTACACCGATTTTGAATGTACTTTGAGGGTTACTATTAGACATACATCTTGATCAAAATGTCTGTTTGTGATTTGGCTGTGCTATAATCATTCACCAATCAAATGTTGTCTTAGGCTATGACAGATATTACAACAAATACATCAATGTGAAAAAGGGTGGCATCGGTGGAATTGCCATGTTCATTGCTGGTTACGTTATTCTGAGCTACGCCTGGGAATACGACCACATCAGTAAGTACAAACTGAATGGATTGAAGACACTAGTATTATCCTTCACTTTTGTTAGCGTCACTAAAGAAGTGTTTCCTTTTTCTGTCCATCTATAGAGCACGACAGGTGGAGGAAGTACCACTGAAACCAATGGACCACTCAAATCTATCTTCTGCAGCAGTGTGATCACCTCTCAGCTTTCTCTCGTTGTGACTGTTGTGACCAAGAATAAAATGACATTTATTTAAATTGGACTCTTTATTGAACGCATAAAAATGCAGACTATTAAAGCTGTAGTTCACTGAAATGAAAATGTTCTCACCATTTACTCTAGTGGTTCTAAACTTATGATTTTTTTCTGATATTTTAATAGAAGATATTGATAATATAAGATATTTTGAAGAATGTTGGGGGGGGGGCTTTCATAGTAAGTCAATGGCTGCTTTTTCCCCAACATTCTTCAAAATATCTTCTTTTGTGTTTAACATAAGAAAGAAACTCAAACAGATTTAGAACATGTGATGGGTTAATACAATTATTTTTATTTTTTGGGGGGTGAACTGTCACTAAGTACTGGAGCTTGACAATTTATGAGATTAATGGCTTGATTTTCTTCTTTCTTTGGAGGATTTCTCTGAGGTTATGTTTGCACAATGTTTGTGGGCAGGGGCGGATTTAACCAATAAGCGAGGTAAGCGGCCGCTTAGGGAAATCTGGGGGCCCACAATAAATATCTCGAAGTATAAATTATACCTATAAACTATATATAATGATGTTTTCTATCATATTTTGTATGGTGAGAGTAAATTAAAGCAATTAAATATTAATATAAATTAAAATGTAATATAAATATAATAATGTAATGTTATGTAATAATAATAATATCATAAAATAAAATACTACTGCACAAATGTGTCTCCAATCATGGAGCAGTTCAGCAGTCAAATTTATTATTATTTTTAGTTAAAAATCATCATTTAGAATGTAGAGATTGCATTAAGATAAAACGTAGAAAAGAAGTTTGAGTGTTATAAATAAAAAAATTAAAAAGTAGAAAGGGGGCATTTTGGGCCTTAAAATGCTAACTTTTGAACTGATTTCAAATAGTAATGTTTAATATATATATATATATATATAAATAAAACTCTCTTCAAACACCACATAAGGGTAAAACTGATACGTTATTGTCTATGTACGATACAAAAAAATGCTATATTATCACATTGCTGACATTGTGCAAATGTGTATTACATACTAGACAACGCAGAAGTACTACTATTGTACTGTCAACTACTGGCCTGTCATGAATACAACATTTTAGTCATTTTGATTCACTTCAATAGGATTAGTTTTAACATTGCAAGTATCCCAAAGAAAAAGTAGTATAAAGTACATCATTGCTTTTTAAATACATGTTGATTTTAAAACACAATTTACCATGGTGCAAAAAAGGTGTTGAGTAACATTTGAACTCTATTTCTAGGTGATAAAAAGGTTATACATTTGTGAAGCACCAACATCTGAAAAAGTGAAAACCTTTTCCAGGTTTAAAAGCTACAAAATTTTATATCATACTGCCAAATAAAGATAAAAACAGGACCATGGTTTCATAAATCCAGTTAATCTTTATTGTAAGTACAACCCAAACATCTGTTTTAAATGTAATTAATATAAACAAACCATTTTGACACTGCAAAGTGATCCTCTTCTTCAATTTCAGACCACACTGGCTGCCACTGGCAATATTTCCCCAAAAGACTTTCATATAATTAGCTCTAATTACAGCATTGCTTTCAAATTTGAAGGGATAATTAACCAAAAAAAAAAAAAGAAAATTCTGCCATCATTTACTTTCCCTTGTTCAAAATCTTTTTGAGTTTCTTTCTTCTGTTAAACACAAAAGAAGATATTTTGAGAAATGTTAGTTGCTGGCACCCCATGACTTCCATAGTAATTTTTTCCCTACTAAGAAAGGCAATGGGTGACAGCAACCAACATTCTTCAAAATATCTTCTTTTGTGTTCAACATATGAACGAAACTCATAAATGTAAAAAAAAAACATGAAATTTAGTTTAATTTCTGGGGGAAGTATCCCTTTAAGCATTCAAAATCCTTCCAGCTCCAAATAGAAGAGATTCGCATTTTAAATCATGAAAGTGTGTATGTAAGGTTTCACGTGAAAGAAAAACAAAACTCAATATAAAAAGCGCTTTTACTGATCATATTCTACCTGTTGAGTGTGTTATGTGACTGGGATGCGCTTGGCACACATGATGGTAGTGAGGTAGAGCCACATATATGCCACACAACTACAACCTTCTCAGTGAAAGGTTAATGTACCAGGAATCGAATACCCCACATCATAACCACATTTATTGGAGATCCTTTTTACAGAAAGCTTCACTGTCCACTCAAAAACGCCAGGTGTCCTTTTGTGCATTTGTTTGCGTAATGACCCTTTTCCCCACACTGCAAGAAACAAGCAGACGTTGAATGTGATCGCACAATTTTGAGGGAATGAATGTAAATGTACTTTATGCATAAAATCAAACGGAGCCTCTACCTTGTAACATGTAACTTGGTCCAGCGGGCGAGGGCCGCGAGATCCACCCATGTGGCTGTTAGAGTGCACTATCCCAACAGCGTTTGGAATTCTCTGGTGGTTGTTGTTGCTGATGTTGGGGTTGGTTAACTGGATGAGTGACTGTGATGATCTGTTCATGGGCGGCATGTTTTGCTGCTGGAGAATCAAATTTAAATGATCAATTTGTATTAAGGTAAGGGCTACAGTCACCATTGAATCAGCTTTTTTATAATATATAATCATTAATTATAAGCTTAATAATAAATAAATAACTATTTTAAGTTCATGATTGTTTGTTATCTTTAAAGCGTCACTTCACTTTTTTTTTTGTATAAATAGACTCCCCCAACTTTTCCAGAGCTGAACAGTTTGAATCCATTCAGCCGATTGATGAGCCTGGTGGGAGCACTATTAGCTTAGCTTAGCATAAATCATTGAATTGGATTAGACCATTAGCATCTTGCTCATAAAAATGTTTTGATTATATTCCTATTTAAGGCTTGACTCTTCTGTACCTACATTGTGTACTAAGACCAACGGAAAATGAAAAGTTGCTACTTTCTTGGCCAATATGACTAGGCACTAAACTCATTCTGGTGTAATAATCAAGGAACCTATTATTATTGAGCTGCCGTACCATAGCTGCAGCCAGCACAATGATATTACACACTGTAATATCAAAATGTTTGGGCCATCTTGGAGTAAGAAGCTAATGGTCTAATCTGATTCACCGATTTATGCTAAGCTAAAAGTGTTTCTGCCAGACCCAGAAATCAGCTGAATGGGTCAAAAAATGGTCAAATTAAACCGTTTAATGCTAAAATGAGCCTATTTTCAAAACAAAAAAAAAAAAAGTGGAGTGTTCCTTTAATTTAATGATCTGATGCCTTCTGAAGCAGGACAATAACAACCCTGATATACTAAATCAAGTCCCACCCAAAAACTTCTCATTTCATTTATAAGCCATTTTTATATCACAGTAAAGAAGAAAAGAAGATTATAACCTCAATTTTAATGTCAACTTTAAAAACATTTTAAGAAAAAATAAAATAAAATAAAAACCTTTTGCAGCGTTTGTGCTTGTTGTGGCAGTGGTGGCTGTTCAGTCGCACCCATTGGAAGTTCAAATCTTGGGCTAGGAGTTACAAAATACAAATTCAAATGATTAATTGGAATTAATACAAAAATATTCATTTAAATCACATATATAAATATGCATAAGATACAATCAGGGTTACTCACTGCATAAATTTGCACGACTTGCCCTCTGGACAAAAGCCAACCAGGTAATTTACACAAATGACTCTTCTAGTGTGTCTGTGCCTGCAATCCGGACCTTACAGGGAGATGAGGTAAAAAGATTAGATTTTATTACCAATTTCGAAATAATCTTTCATTCATTATGAGGTATTTTTATGTAATGTAACTTTCTTTTAAATAATAATTTAAACATTTATTAAAATATAAGATTCTAGCTTGATCTAACAAAACTGTATGTAATATATGTTGACATGTTGATTATATAAATTATTCGATATTGATAAAATTAGGTGTTACTCGCAGCTCTGTGTTAGCTTCAACCTCATTTTCAGTTTTTATTAATGGTAGAAAAATTCTAATTTGTCCTATTGAAAAACAGGTGACACTATCTATATCCTGCGGTATCATCATACTATAAAGTTTTAAAACTTTTAAGACAGATTTAATATTATTCAGGGGACTTAAACAGATTTAAGAGATCAAGGCCCAGTTTCACAAACAGGGTTTAGCTTAAGCCAGGACTAGACCTTAGTTAAATTAGGCTATTTAAGCCACATTTATAAAAACTGCCTTAGAAAAATACATTACTGGTGTGCACCTGTAGACAAAAAAATGACACTGCCATATTTTAAGACATCTCACTGCAAGTTATTTTCAGTTGAGACAGCTCAAACATGCAATTTTTTTTTTAAAGAACATGCATAGAACTACATCAGCAATTAATTTATGTATTATTAAAAAAAAAAAGTGTTAAATTACAGTTTGAGTTTAGAATTTAACAAAAGCATTTCCTAGAACATCTTAAACACAATACGCTGTATTAAATGTTTTCAAGCAAGTACAGATCAATCACCAAATATAAAGTGGAACCAAAACTGTACATTCTTCTTTCAGGTTTGACAAATGATTGCAATGTCAATATTGGAATTAGAATTACATTTTAAAGGGAAATTTCACCTCAAAATGAAAATTGTCATCATTTACTTACCGTTTACTTGTTTCAACGCTTTTGTTCCATTTAAGATATTTTGAAAAATGTTGAAAACCTGTAACCGTTGACTTCCATAATCCATAGTGTTTGTTTTTCCCACTATGGAAGTCAACTGTTATAGGTTTTCAGCTTTCTACTTGTATTCAAAAGAAGAAAGAAACTCATAAAGGTTTTGAAACCACTTGAGGGTGAGTTAGTAGTATGTATATTGCATTTTTGGGTGAACTATCCCTTTAATTTGTGCTTTTTTAACATTATTAGGAGGTTTGGTTATTGTTATTGTTGTGTTTAATATTACTAAATGTTTTAACTTTTTTCCACACTTTAAAATGTTTTAATGACTCGCATATGTATATATCTATGTATGTATGTATGTATGCATGTCATCCTTGGTAATATATGACAATTATAGCATAATTCTTTTTAATTAAGACTTACCATGTTTACAAAAACCCCTATCATACCATGGGCAATCTTTAATCTTAGATTCTGGGTCAATGTGCAAGAATGGACACTCTTTATTACTGCACTCCCCTGCAAAACAATACAAACATTGTATTAGAATTATAAACACACACAATGTGGATGTATGTATATGTATGTGTGTGTGTGTGCATATATATATAGATAGATAGATAGATAGATAGATAGATAGATAGATAGATAGATAGATAGATAGATAGATAGATAGATAGATAGATAAATAGATAGATCAGAGAGTGAAATTTAATACCTTTTAAGACCTTTTTTAAGACTCTTTCCATACATTTTAAGACCTTATAACCACTTTTCAACCAATAACACTGGCGAGATTTTAACTTACAGTTTATTTACTGAATGTTCATGTAATTAATATTAATGTAAATTAATTCAAAACTAAAACATTATTCATATACTGGATAAAAATCTATTAAATATTTCATTGATTTCATAAACTACACAGCATCCTGATATTCGCAGATTTAATTTAGGCAAACTTTAGCATACAATCATACATTGCACAATTAAAAAATGATACAAAATTGCATTAAAATTGATACAAAAATAGCATTTAAGACTTTTTAAAACTTTTTAAGGGGCTTTAATTCCTCTACATTGATTTATCAACTTTTAATACTTTGTAAGACTCCGCGGACACCCTTTAGGTAGATAGATAGATAGATAGATAGATAGATAGATAGATAGATAGATAGATAGATAGATAGAATACTAACCAAATTTAGAGTAGAAATAACACTCAGGCATCTTAGTCATATCGTACTCGTGTAAAAATTCACATTGGTCTCCTTTCTTGCATAAGCCTCTAAGCCAATGCTTGCACACCACAGTCTTTTCTCCACTGATGTGTCTGAAGGGACACATTCCACCTGTCAAAAAATGGAAAGTAGAGTCCTTGATTGTCAATAATAATCTGATTTACACAAGAACACTTTCACAAGCTTCTGAAATGCACAACTCACCCTTCATACAAGCAGCTCTCATGAAGTACTCACAAACAGCAGCGCCAGATTCTGGAAATAGAGTAAATTTATCTTTATTAAACAGTTCTATGTACTTAATTAGTCTTATGTTTTGAAAAATAGACGAGCATAACCAGATATTCATCAATGAACTTACTGTCCATTCCTGGAAATGGCAACGGCTGAGCGCCTAATTGTTGTTCAACAGCGATTTCAAGATCAAACTTGAGGTGATCGACAGTGGCGATTAATTCCTGCATTTTGGAATTATAATGTGTATATTATTAATATTTTAACCAGCAGCTGAACCTCTTCTCGTTATAACACTTGATAAGAAAAGTAAAACAAGTCTTAGTGGCTAACAAGTTATCAGTTTGGCTTTGTTGTGGATTAATATCAGACGTAAAATAGAGAATGGCGGAAAAAGCGCGCAGATATATTATCTATGTAAACGTTTTTGTTTAATGTAGCGCATGTGTGAATCGGTAAAGCAGAAAAAAACATTGTAAATAAACAGTTGGTTTCAGAAACGTCCACTTCCACAGCGCTGCTCGAGTGTGAACTCTGACCCACGAACTCAAGGCCGTATAATCGATCACAGCAGAATGGAGGTTTCTGGAAACGCAGGAGTGCGTTTTAAAACAGTTTGCGCAATTTTGTACTGAAAATATATTTAAACGTTATGTAATGTTATTCTGGCTATTTATTGTTAGAAAGCGGCATAAACCACACCGATTATGTGAAACGCTGTTGTTGATCAGTGTGTTGGTTGTTGATTAAAAGGTCTGCTGTAGTCACTCGCGCCCTGCTCGCGCCATGCAGCATTATAAAGGAGTGCTGACAGTGGTGTGGGCAGGAGGTTCCTATTGACAAAAGGGAGCTAGGATTTTAATCAGATAAATACGTGTCTATGTTTAAACCAAAATGTTAAAATGTAGCTTTCATAAGTATAAATACAATCTAGAAACAATTTTTCAGTTTTTCTTCCAAGAAATCTATATTAAATTGTGTTATTGGGAGCTCATTAAAACAGATTTTGAAACATGGCATATATCTGTTGTACATAATAAAATAAAAAACCATAATAATCTCATTGTTTGATTAATATTGAGTAAATATTATCAGAATGATTTACAGTTCAGAGTTCAGATGCAAAAGTGCCGTCTGAAAATCTTCTAAAATTATTATTTTTTTTCAGGATCCTGTGTTTATGACCAGTTATTTCACTTCTATGATGATGAATATTTTATTTTCATTCCCTTTAAAGTGAAATAACTGACCATAAACATAGGAGGCTGAGTAAAATGCCAAATTTAGAAGAAAATGTCAGACGGCACTCACAGGCTTTTGCATTTCTCTTCATATATTTGCTTTATTTATACATTTGCTCAGCTGAATGGGTGTCCTGAACTTCAGGATTTCGAAATCCCTAATCTGCAAAGTGCTGCCTACTTAAAATAAACAAATACATAAATTTATAACATGAAATTACATATTTTTCAGGCCTTTTTCCACAGAAATGCCCATTTATCTTATTTTTTTTCTAAGCATCAACTTTGTTTATTCTAATAATAATAATAATAATAATAATAAAATTAGATTTCATTCTGAATCTAAAAAAAGGAAATACTATCAATGTATTGAATAGATGTAGCTGAACCCCTACAGTTTTTAGTTTAAGCTAACTGTAATAGTTTTGTACTGTAAACATGGATCATATGTTACATTTATGGCAGTGATTTCTAAACAGTTTCTAATTAGTTTCATTCATTCATTCATTTTCTTTGTATGGAAACATCCATACACACTCATTCACTATTGACAATTTTAGCTTACCCAATTCACCTATAGCGCATGTCTTTGGACTGTGGGGGAAACCGGAGCACCCTGAGGAAACCCACGCCAACACGGGGAGAACATGCAACAGTAATACCAACTGACACAGCCGGGGCTTGAACCAGCGACAGTAGTTTCATTTTTGTAAAAGAAAGCACTGTGTAATGCAACATGTATGTAGCATTTGAAGCCATAGTTTTATGAACGATAAGAAATGCTTTTGTAAATATGGTGCATTTCAGATGTGAATGCAATAGCTAAAAAGTAGATGAGGGGAAACTTAAATAAAAAGTTTTGAAAGGGTGTATTAGGAATTGTGTACCAAAAAAAATATTTGTGGAAAAAAATTAGGGTGAAAAACTAGAGCGAATATGCAGCTAACAATGAAGACACACACACAAAAAAAAATAATCAAGAGCCATACAATCTAGAAATTTACAAAAAAAGAAACTGCTAAAGACACACTTGGCCCTCTAACACTACTGCTATGTACATTTATTTAATAATAATAATAATAATAATAATTCCTTACATTTATATAGCGCTTTTCTGGGCACTCAAAGCGCTTTACACATAGGAGGAGGAATCTCCTCATCCACCACGTTTAGTATAAAAACAACATTGTTGCTCTTAAATCAGTTTGATTGTTTTTATTTCTACTGTCCTCATTTGCAAGCCAGTTTAGGTAAATGTGTCTGCTAATAAATACGATTAAATGAAAATGTAAATATTTTGATTTGTATGGGATGGGAATCCCCATCTTAACCCTACCTCATTCTTTTCTCCAGAGCAAAGCAATATAAAATACATATAATATAAAGCACATTTAAAGTACAAGATTGATTAACAAGAATGATTAAGATACAGCACAATTTAATAAAAATACCAAAAAAAAAATGCATCAATGAATCAATGCATACACAAACAATAATCATATAATTGCAAGAGATCCAACGTCATAAATGACAAACCAATAAATGTATTAAAAATACAAATCAAAAGTTCAGTAAGTTCAAAAAGCCATTTTCCTGCAGACTCATCCAGAACATCCTCTGCATCCGCAGTGAGTGCACTCAATGATACGACCCTAAGAAAACAGAGAACATGACAATAAAAATTCAGCCCACACATACACGCACAGTTGCTAATAAGAAAATGGAATTTTCAACAAACATATGCACTGAATAACTCTTAACTGTCTTTACAAATTAATAACTTACCACTTCAAGCTTGCCCTTAGGAACCCTACATATGCAGTTTGTTCCGAAGTTAGTGTCCCGCGTCTGAATGCACCGCAGACAGCACAGATTTTCATAGCCCTGTTTCTTCCATTTAGCAATCAGATTCTTGTCTGCATAGCCCTCTCTGATGCAGTACTCGTAGAGCTCTGGGGAAGAAAAAAATAATGAGTTAACAACTTGCATAAAAACAACTCTGATAAAAACCAGTGCTAAACAGTATCCCCGTATTTTTTTGTGCTTTCTACTTTATTGCAGTATTTTGTTTTTGGAAAAACTTTACTTCACTACATTCCACAACATAATCTCAAACTCTTTACTCTACTAAAAATAAATGTAATAATAACAACATGTTTGTTTTTCAAAGTTTGAACTTTTTAGTTAGAGGGTTATTTACCCCAACATTTAAACTGTCATTATTTACTGTTCCAAACCTGTGTTTCTTTCTTCTGTTGAAGATCGTTGGAAAAAGCAGTCACTTATTTCCATAGAATATTATGTTCCTAATATGGAAGCCAATGGCAGCTTTTTCTCCAACATTCTTCAGAATATCTTCTTTTGTGTTCAACAGAAGGAAAAAATGTTTAACGAGTTGAGTGTGAGGACTATCCTTTTTTATCTTGTTAAATCAGTTTGGAAAATAATAATAATAATAATTTCACAATACTTTTCAACAATACCTGCCTATGTTATGCCGTAGATATGGAACTAGTATGGCAGTGTCTCCTTCTTATTGCATTCCTCTTACTTTTTTCATAGTTATATTTGTTAGCATCTATTCACTTTTCACTCATTTTTACAGAGCATGCAATATATATTTCTAGCAACTACATAGTGAATCTACACATCCAAAACTATTACGTCAAGGAGAAATCATAGTTGACCTGGCACCACAGTTCAAAACATTGAGGTAAAGTTGGTTTTATATTCACAGATTCAGACTTTCTCCTTAATAATATAATTTCAGAAAAGTATTCTTTGCAAATTCTAAATAGGGAAATCAAAATATGGCTACCAAAGTACCACGTTGTTCACAGTCAAATAAATACTGTTAATGTTGTTTTGAAGTCATACTTACATGTGATTTTAGACTAAATATTCAAAGTACCATGGTAAACAATATAAGGAGTATGTACTGAACAAATGTGCGAATCTAAAACCAACTTAACCGATTTGTTTAAAACAGACATGATATGTGGATTCATTGTGAAGTTTAAACCTAATAGAGTGAAAGTTTATCATTAAGGCCTGTTTCTGTACACATTCCAAGCAGAATTAAAGCATTCAGGTGTAAGAAATTATGATGTTTGTATATTTAACAAAGAGTAATTGTGTTATATATATATATACACACACACACACACACACACACACACATATATACACACACGTTTATTATTCAGTTTTTTTTACCTTTAGATTCATTATCCCAATTTAAAGCTCAACTCAAAACTCACTTATTTAGAATAGCTTTATTAATAATCTTTATTATTATTATTTTTCAATTGTAACCTAAATTATTTATCATCAATTAATTAATTATTGTGTGACGTTGTGCTTATTAAAAAACCTTACCCAGATATACAACTATACCTAACAAAGTACCTTTGTAGCCCAATTTAAGTAAAAAAGGAGCACGCGATACTTTTACGGGAGCAATACTTTCGCTATATTAATGCATCTACTCTTCATAAGAACAACTTGATTTGTGTACTTCGTCCCAACTGATAAAAACAGATTGAAGTTGGTTTATTATTAACACATTCAGACTTTCTCCTTAATAATATAATTTCAATGTATTAATTGCAAATTATAAATACTGAAATCATATCATCACTATCAAAGTACCACATTGTTCACAGTCAATTAAATAGTGTTAATGTTGTTTTGAAGTCATACTTGCATGTAATTTCAGTCTGAATATTTAAAGTACTATGGTAAACAATACAGGGAGCATGTCACTGCACGAATGTGTGAATATAAAACCAACTTTACTTCAATTAAAAACAGATGTCAACCAAACTCAAACGACCATCATACCTCGACTGATGGCCTTTCTTTTGTAGAAAAGGTCGAAGATGTAACGGCTGCGTTGGTGGTGAAGTCGGAAGATTGGCCACAAAGACTCAACTTTACGTTTGCCTTCATGTGGCTCGGTTTCAGCTGTGAATTGAAAGCTTCAGTTAATCACTCCGCAGCAGACTCATAATATAAAATAATTCAAAGCCATTACTGTACAATTACCTACTTTATTTAACGTATTATTTAGCCTATAGTTGTTTCAATTGCTCTAACATTCTATCAATTTAAGAATCAAAAACAAGTCAACAACCGTTAGCGCTTGCTAGCATTCTGACAAGCTCGTCGACTGTAAAACAAACCTTCGCGCATTTTCTGGTCCAGCTCGTCGAGAGTCGGTTCTATGAGCTCCCATCCATCTGGAGGAGGTTTCCTACTCCTTTTTACTTTCGGCATTATTTTATCTTGGGAATATACAATCAACGCTATTTAGCAAAAAAAAACGAGCTGCTGCTCTAGATCATCCCCGATCTCAGGCGCAGAGTGGTGGCGTCACACTAAAGGTCCTTTCAGCATTTAATTACAGTAAAGTTACGTCAACAAGCTGTCTTTGTTCTTACACATAAAACACCAACTACAGTTGTTGTCAGCGTTATATTTCGACGCACCCAAATGCTAATAACGTTTGTTATGAATTCCCGACTGTTTCACATATCAGCAATAGTTTTATTATGGTAAAGCTGTGATGTTGTTCTGTAGTCCACCATATTGCATCAGGCTAGGTGTCTGATCGTGTGCCTGAATGTAAATATAAGAACATGGACCCGCTGGCTAAATGCTAATCGATGACTGTACCTACATAATCGTGGGATTTTGTGTTGGTGTCATTTACTGTATATCAACGGAGCCGATTAAAACCACGAGCAGTTAAATACTGGCATTCAGTACTTAGTTAAATACGCGAGGTTGTGAACTGTGGCAACCTGATATCATTACTGTACCAAGCCTTTTTTGGGACTGCTAGTGTGTTTAACTCGATTATTTGTATATCAAGTCAAGTTTATTCTTCATTATGCCTAAAGGAGGTAAGAGATTGTTTTGTTTTTGGTGTGGTCAGTGACTGAGCACGTTGAGACGGTACACGTCATGAGCTCGTGCTCGTGAACGCTCTGCTGTCACAGTCTGTTGTTATGATTGATAAGACATGGAGACCATATAGATATATTTAACTTTATACTGAGTTGTATGACTGAGTCATGTGAACAATGTTTGAAAACGGTTTCCCATGTTTTTATAATAGGGAAAAAAGGTGGCCATAAAGGTCGCATGAGAACCTACACAAGTCCCGAAGAGATCGATGCTCAAATGAAAGCAGAAAAAGAAAGAAAAAAGGTCAGTTTGTGTTGAAGAATGAGTGAAATTTAGCATTAGCATTTATGGGGGAGTGTTAGTATTGAGTAGTATCTCTCACTAAGTAACTGCTGTTTAAATTTGCCATGAAATAAAAATTCACACTTTCTGATTTTCCAAATTCTTGTTATTGGTAGATATATTTACTTATTAGTTCATTAACTTTGTGTTATTTGATTTTAACTACTATGTACAAACATCAAATGCAACATGTTGACTAATTCAAGTTATTCTGGAATGTTCCAACATTTAGAGGTAACTAATTGTATCAATATACAGTAGTCAGCATTTGAAGTGGGTCAAAATATTGTTACAAGAATGGGTGTTGTTCATTAGTTTTAGGACAAATTTGATGAAATATAATGATCCACTTCAGATGTTGACTACTATATATATATATATATATATATATATATATATATATATGTGCTAAGCATGGGCCGGTATAAGAGTCTAACGGTATGATAACCTTAAATAAAAATATCTCGGTTTTACGGTATTGTGAATACGGCTTTAAAATAAATTCTTTTTAAATGTCTGGGTAAAAAACTAAAACTTTTTTCCCTTTGAACACAATATATATTTTTTTTTGAGAAAGATTTAAAACATTTTGGAGCAGTAAACATGTCAGGCTAAATAATTCAAAGGAATCATTGACTTCTGCTGTCTTCATTAGTCTCAATAATGATTTCTTCACGTAAACCGTAAATAAATAATCTTACAAATACCTTAAGAGCGTTATAGCAGAGGTTTTAAAACCTTTACTTTTCCAAACCGTGGTATACCACGAAAACAGTTATCGTCCCATGCCTAATATGTGCTATCTAATAATAAATACTGTCAAATAATTAAAATAATTTAGTATATATTAGTTAAGATTAATATTAAGTATGAATGTGTCATTTTTAAATGTTGTTCCTATCACATTATTTAAATCAAAATGTGAAATTATGCAATTATCTAAATATCTGTATTGTTTTTTAGAAATAAAACAAGTGTCTTTTAGTTATTTAAAATGAACTTTTCTTGTGCTTTTTATGAGTTTGTTCTGAATAAAACTATTTATTTGGTTAAAATAAAATGTCATAATCTTTTTTTGCATTTATTTCTATAGAAATGCTCATTTGGACCAATTTTCCTCAAATCTCAGCCTTCTTTTGGGACTGAATTTTGATGATTAACAATTATATATCAATGATAATGTATATTCCTATAGACAAAACATAGCAGCAAAAATATTAATCACAACTTTCTGCTGAAAGTGACAAAATACATTTATTTTAACTGCAAAGCTATCAGTGTTTTTCAAAACAATATTTATATTATTTAATATTATTTTGTCAGAAATAAATATTTAAATTTGATATTTTTTTAAGCCATTGTAAAAACTTAATCCACATGAGTTTAATTAAATAACAATAATTCCGATAGGGCAAATACTGATATGTTTTGTGTTGTAATAAATTTCAATGATATCATAAAATATTTGCCCTCTCAAAAAGCAAATCAGCTTAGCTAATGCACTGTTGTTTGTGTATTGTTTAATTGTTTGTTGTAGATTGAAGAAGAAGAAGGTGCAGCAGTGAACGACAACCAGAGTGAAGATAAACTGACAGCATCAGGTTCAGAGGACAGTGACGATGACGGGTCTCAGGTACACTATATCTCAGAATGAAATGAGTATGCGGATGGTACCATCCATACATGTAGACTATGCATCTATCTCAGATTTATTTACAATATAAGAAACCAGTGTGGCAGTATTTAAACCTTTAGCCAGCTTCTCCAACATCACTCAGTTAAATGAAACATGTTTGGGTGGAGCAGAGCATTGCTTTCTGATTAGTCACTTAGTTGATTCCTCTAAAATGTAGCAATTATGAACGTGTGTTTCAGTCGTCTTATGGATGAAGATTGGCTTTGTAATACATAAGCAGCTGCAATAATAACCCTGTCTTTTAGTTCACACTTTTATATAGACATTAGGTGGGTGGACAGATAGTGAAATTAAAGATAAACATATAAAATCTTGGGTTCCAGCTTACAGATTGTATTAGCCAGTATAGAATTAGCCAGAGTGGCTGCTTTGGGAAAAATGCCATATAAGCTGATGGACAAAGTATACTTCTACTATAAACAATGGTTCATGTACTTAAACCTTTTGGAAATGGGTCACAAATTTAGAAATATTATGACAGTGTTAATTTGATGAGTTTATAAGAACTGATTTTATTTATTAACCTCATTTATTGTTAAGTTCATTTTTTGTTATCACTTTCTGACTTTTGTAATAATTTGATTTAATTAGAGATAAGTTGTGACCTTAGTTAGTTTGTTTGGGTTTGTTATTGGTAAAAGTTTGATTCTGTACAGCGATACTGTGTTCGATTCAGTGTTTTACTTAATAATCAATACATTTGTTAATCAAAAATGTACATATGATACATATAGAGTTTGTCAGGATAGATTCAGGTTTAGACAAGTTTCATATGTATTGAAAAATATCAGTTAAGGTGTTAAATACTCTTAAATATTATTATAATAATTACCATCCTTAAATATAATTTTGAATTTAATTTTACACATTTTGATTTGGCTTTCATTTGTATATTTTAGTTTTAGTTTTGTTTTTCATTTATTATTAGTATTTGTTCTTGTAATATTTCTATTTAGCTTGATGTTGTTTTCTCAGCCATTTTAGTTACTTAAACTTAATTGAGTTCAGATTCAGATGCAAAATTTATGATTTTTGTTTAGCTGGTCCCCCCCCCCCCCCCCCCCCCCACATCAACTAGGTATATAATAGCAATGCAGCCTAAAAAACAGCACACATCCACACCCTTCTACTAAACATTCAAATGACATAACAACAAATAAATAAGTAAATAAATAATAATAAATAAATAGTAATAATAAATTGAATCATTGAAAAATAGATAATGACAAAATAACAAAAACAATAATACAATAAAAAATAAAATACATGTTTGCAAACACACAATTTACATAATATTCATAAATGGTTACCAAAGATAGTCAAAGTCCTTCTGCTTGCCTGTTTAGCTTGTTTTTATTTGTGTGTGTGTTTTTTTTTTTTTTTAGCTTTATTTCAATTAACAGAATTAGTCGGTATAGTATATTTTCATTTCAACACTGGCAATCTCAATTTGGTTACAGAAAAGAAAGGGGGTTGAGGGCTTGATAGAGATCGAAAATCCCAATCGAATCGCCCAGAAAGCGAAGAAAGTTACAGAAATAGAACTCGAGGGGCCTAAACAGCTTTCCAGAAGAGAAAGGTAAGAAACCCTGGAGTGAGCTGAGCCAACATCATTAGGTGTGTTCATGCCATGATACCAATGAGATCATGTGCTCAGTGAAATTGTAAATACAACTGAAAGATTTCTAAAAAAGCTAGGACTTATATTATGTGATCACTATAGCATTGTAACAGAATAATCTATATTTTGATTCTGTGTCTGTGGACATCAGCAGTTCTGAATTAAACATTATGTGTTGTTATCTTGAAATGACATTAAGTGTGCACACAGCAATTTTCTTTTTGTACTTTATCTTTATTACAGTAATATTATATGTGTTGGTTTTGTATGCTTTGTTGTTTAAAATATTCTATTATACATTTAGACAAAATCATATTCTCATGTCCGTGAGTACTTTTTCAGCTCTTTTAATTTTGTATTTTCTTCCACGTTTCAGAGAAGAGATTGAAAAGCAAAAGGCGAAAGAGAGGTATATGAAAATGCATTTAGCAGGAAAGACGGATCAAGCTAAAGCTGACCTTGCTCGACTCGCCATTATTAGAAAACAGCGTGAGGAGGCTGCACGGAAAAAAGACGAGGAACGTAAAGGTAAATGAGGAGAATTCTGCAGGATTTAGACATGGCGATATTCAATAACACTGTTAATTGTGATAATGAACATGGATGATATTGTTATAATGGGCCCTTCAAAATAAATATTTATTTGTTATTCAAACTGTTTTTATAATCTATGTAACAGAGTTGACCACAATCTAGGGACGGGCACTAAATGAATTGGGTTATAGACCATTTCAAGGTGGTCATGTCATTGGCCCATGAAAATTTCCTGCTTGTTATCAAACTATTTCATAACTGTAACAGGAAGCAATTCAATCATGACTTAACGTTAAAACAGCTATCATAACATTATTTATCAATATGTGGATCTTTTTGGATTCTTGGAAAATATAAAACAGGAAATACTGTACATTGGGACCATTGTTTATGTTTACATCCCTCAAAATGGTCAATAACTGAAATGACAAGTAATGCAGAAAATAGATGTGTCATGCTAACCAGTTTAACTTGTTAGAGTAAACAAAAAAGATGAAATTCATGACTTCATTATAATTGAAGCTGAATGTATAATTATGATTATTATATAATTGTGTAATTCTAAATAGACATACAAACATTATATTTATCATATATATATATATATATATATATATATATATATATATATATATATATATATATATATATATATATATATATATATATATATATATGTATATGTATATGTGTGTGTGTGTGTGTGTGTGTGTGTGTGTGTGTGTGTGTGTATATGTAATAAAATGAATGAACAACACAAACCCAAAGGCCAAAAAAAAACACAACATAGAAGAATGAATGAATGAAGGCAGAACGGAAGGAAGGAAGGAAGGAAAGAAAGAATGAAGGAAGGAAGGAAGGAAGGAAGCAAGCAATAAATAAATAAATAAATAAATAGATAAATAAATGCATACATACAGAAGGCTGAAAGGAGAATAAAGCTTCTACAAAATCTACTCAGTCTCCTAGTAAAAGAGTAAAATCTTAACTAGTCTTAAGATACCATACACTTCTCAATAGTAGCCAAAATAGGGCTCCAGGTTTTATCAATTATAATAAAAAAAAGTTTTATCTTGGACTTGGAGACAGAAAATATACCTGCAATTATAGAATCACCAATATGTGTAGACTTCTTTTTGTTATTATACATGTTATAGAACCCATGTTGCAGCTTATCTGAAAGTATCATATGCCTAGCAGTGTAATAGAACAACTGTTGAAATGTATAAAATTGTCTGAAACTAGAGATTGATAATGTTGGGTTTTTTTTTGTCATTGCAGCAAAAGAAGAAGCAGCGGCGGTGGCAGCAGCAGCTAAAGGACTGCATACATTGTCTCTCAAATAATCGAAATAGCGGATTCTCAGAGGTTTTGATGCATTTGTGGACAGTAAACAGTTTTATTGACAATGTTATTTTTTGAAGAAAACGCAAATGATAGTGAGGTATGCGACGCAAAACGTGCATAACACAATGTTCTATTGAAAAGGAGCATTTCAAAGTATATTAACCCAGAAAGTCGGCATTGTCCAAAAACAAAATGTCTTTGTGAGAGCCTGGATACTTTCACTAAAGTTGTTCAATTTTAATGCTTGCTTTCACTCAATGATATTAGGAATATAGTCATATTTATTAATATATTAACATATTGCCACATGTAACTGAGAGGATTGTACAATATAAAGACACCATAGTTTGTCCTCAGTTGTAAAGGACCTGGTGTAATTTAGAGCGATGTTCTGATGGTATTCTCTTAAAATAATGTAAAGGATAACAATAAAATGTCAGAACTTTTTATTGAAAATTCAGCTGTTTTAGTTTGTGAATTGTTTTGTTATTATCAATGGCATTTATGAAGACCTTAACAATTTTTAAAGGTGAAGGTTTGTACTCGAATGTACAGCTATGGGGGAAAAACAGAGACTCTTAGATTTACTGGATTTATTGGGTATGGGTTAATCTTAGTTTTAATCTATAAAAGTTTGAGAACATTTCTTTCAAATTACAAATAAGAAAATCAGGGCACATTTTATTTTGATGGTCCGTTTGTTGAATTGATTTACATTGCATCTACATGCCAGCTAATTCTCATTAGATTATACTGTAAGTAGACTGTTAGGTTGGGGTTAGGGTTACTGTAAGTTGACATGTACTTGCAAAGTTTCTTATAGTCAGTTAAATGTCTGTTGAAGGAGCATATCAACAGATATTAAGCAGACAGTCTACTAATACTCAAATAGACAATAAAAATAAATTGTTATGTAAAATTTTGCTACATATTGGCCTTTTAAACATTTATTTCTACTATGACAGTATAAAAAATGTTCATGTTATGATTGAGAATCAGAGCTTTTGCACCAAATATTGATTTGGAGGGTGAAAAAGTTAAAATAATGGTATTATATAGTGTAAAAATCTCTAGTGTTTTTTTTTTTGTTGTTTTATAAATATTTGACATTTTTGGCATGTCAATTTATTTTTAAATTTGGAAGAAATATCTTGTAGTTTTCAGAATACAACAAACATTTATATATATATATATATATCCCACACGTGTGTGTATTTAGTATTGTGGTAACATTACAATATTTATTGCTAATTTAATAATATCAATGTTTCAATGCTAACAAATACAATTTTCTTATTGAAAAATTAGGCAAGTGTATTTACATAACGCATGTCATATATAACCTAATTTAGGAAAGGAGATAACATGAACCAAAAATAAACACCCGCATGTTAATCAGAGATTAATAAGCATTGTAACAAATGTATTCACTATTAGTTAAAGTCGATTGATGCATTAATTCTAACTAACAGACCTTAAGCTACTATAAAGTGTCAACTATATTGCAATATTAGTATTAGACACTTTTATCAAAAGGTCCAGATCCAAATGTCTTAAAGGTCCAGGAAATCTCAGGTTGTCTTCCAATGCATAACGTAGAAATGTGAGTAATATGAGGGTAACGTGAGGACAAAAAAAGGACAAACAAGATGCAGTTCAGAAGTCGCTCTGTGTATTTTTCTTTGGTGGGCTGGCCATGAACTGCCCGACTAGACACGCCCCGCAGCCGCTCATTGGTCTCCAAATTTCGCGGACTTTGGCACGAGGAAGGCTGAAAGAGAAGATACAACTAGTAGGTTTGTGCGAAGCTGTCTTGACACATTTGCGAAGGTAAGTGAAAGGTGTTTTTATTTCAAGTGTTTAATACTTAAACATAAACTGTTTAAAACTGCTAACGTTAGCGTGGGGCAGTTTTAATCGAGTGTGTCAAATCAAACCCTTGTGACTTTCTGCATGTGCTTCACATTCTCGACCGATGAATGTCAATCTGTTACTGTTGTGCAAATCGTTACATCACGAGCGTGTAAAAGACAACTATATTACATTTTAAGTCAATCACATCACCTCTGTTTTTATGAGTTGATCTTGTGTACCCATAGTTTGTATCGTTGCCACGTTGTTAGACGTTAGCCAATGTATTTCGCGGCAAAACTATAATCCTAAAGGCAGTAGTTCCGGTTAATGTGTCGCTAATTTTAAACCTAAAGTTATATACTTGTGCATAAAAAGCACTTTTCAAAGTTGTTTCATAACCTGTAACAGGCGTGCTGTGGTCTGGCAGCTGCACTCAGTTGCATCATTTGATTGACAGCTGAGCAGTTTTTTGTGTGTGTAATTATATCCATTGTTTTATAACATTTTGTAGTATTATTTGCTTTGGTGATCATTTAATTTGAATAAGCTATTCTTACGTAATTAACTGCTTTTCCATTGTTCATGTTCACTAATGTAGTTATTGTGAAGTGTTTAATAATGTCCATTTATTAGTTCTATTACACTGGTTTCATGTTTAAATTTTCAATCCAATTGAAAACCATGAATATTAGTTGTTTTATTTGATGCATAATGAACAGTTGACACTATACTGTGCATTTGAGGCAAAACTATGCAAGTTTAAAGTCACAGCTAAATTCATGCAGCTGTCTTTACACTGTTTTGTATTTGGCAGTCTTATATTTATTGTTAATGTTTATTCCAGAGTTCATCAACCATGTCCCAGCTCAACGGTCATACTGAAAAAACATGGGAATCTCATAACAAGATGATGCTGGAGCCTCTGAGCACAAATGATCCAGAGGTAAGACATCCATAGTAAGAACAAATATACAGTGAAGCTTAATGGGTACTTTTATCCAACATTCTTCAGAATATCTTTATATTCAGGTCTGGAATAAGTGCACATGAGTAAATGATGGCAGAATCTTCCCTTTATTTTATTAATTTAAGCACCAAAACAAAAGTTTAATACAGGTTACATTTTTGTTTGCACAATAACTTTTGTCTTCCCCAATTAAATCAATTAGACATTTTCTACAACGATTTACTAAAAAAGCCAACTTCTACACTAAATGGTGATGGAAAATTATTTCACCCATTTGTGACCTTTTTAATTTTCGAAATTCATTGGAAACATTAAAGTAGACACTTTTTTTTATTTTTTATTATGCATTACACAAAATACTTGTATTTAACCCATGTGTGTAATTTAGGCTCAGCTTTATTATTTTGACTGCATGCATTGAAACGTAAGTGGTAATTTGCTATGGAAGAGCAGAGTAGAGATACACTGACGGCTATTGTCTTGCTTCTGATTTCGATCTCCATATTTTTGGTAAGTGTGACTTGCCGATTTTTGCAGATTCCGATAATTTTTCTAGAAACCCCAATTAACAGCATATAGACAAACAAAAATATACCTTTATTTAATTTTTTTTTTTTCAAATAATAAAAAAACAATTACAAAATTATAAAAAAATATTTTCTCTCAATTCAAATAAGTCCAGAGACTATAAGCATATTCTTATAAAATATGTTTCGATTCATATTTGTATGTATAGTTTTGTACTATTATTTTGTAGATGCTTATTTTGTGATTTATTTATCTTGTTCTGGTAAACCACTTGCTTGCAACTTAAACAAGACTGTTTCTCTCTCTCTCGCAATTTTGACATGTCTCAGAATGATTTACTTATACAGCAAATAGTTTTAAATGGCTTGAAAGAAGAAAAAATAACAATGATTTAAATGACATTTATATTTATTCATTTACCAGATGCTTTTATCCGAAGTGAGTTGCATGTAAAGATCAAAGGAGCACTTCAAATGATCAGAGATCAGCAATATAGGGCAAAGCGGGGCACGAAGTAACATTTTTTGATTTTCGTCAAATAATGAACAAAGTAATAGGGTTAGACAAACCATATTTTTTTTTTACCAACAACACACAAGACTCTCCTAATTTTGATCGCCGGACCTATGGTTTCTGTGCAGTATTGCCAAAAATGCCAAGAGCATAACTGTTACAATTTACCCCAAGTTGTAACAGACAGAGGGTTAGTTGTAACACATGCTTAAAAAGGCAGATTTCACACAATTAATTTAAATTCAGTTTACTTTAAATAGTAACTATATTTCCTCAGTAATTGGCTCATTTCTTTTTTTATTCTGCAAAGCATAGTATGGTTATTTATTTATTTTTGTTTATTGAACAAACACATTTGAATCTATTTGCATTATTATCCATTTATCCATTATTATTCAATGCATTTATTTGCAATAAAATATATATTTTTTTCTATTAAAACAATATTTTCTATTAAAAAACATTTTTATTTAAAAAGTTTTCAACATTACACTCAAAATTCAAAAAAAAATATTTTGTTAGTTTAATTGGTGTCCAACAGTGTGTGGCTTAATTGTAACACCCTGTTACAACTAACCCCGCTGTGTCATGTTTTACTCAACTGGCTAGCTGTCACTGTGTGTTTCATACATCTTTTAAAATGGTTTCATCTTTTAGCCTAAAAGACGGTGATCACAACAATATAAGACTTTACGTACATACTTTCACCGATTATTTTTTTTTAAAATTATTTATTTTGTATTTTTTTAAATAAAAAAAATATCGACGAGTAAAAAATACTTTTATGCTGCAAAAATGGTTTCTCCTGTTTTTCTCATCCAAATTTTGCCAAAAAAATTAAATAATTTGCAGGAAGACGTCTGCCGACACTGTGGTGAAAACCTTGGAAGCATGCCATGGTTAACCCTGAGCAAATACCTTAAAACTCTGTTACATTTTACCCCGCGTTACTTTGTGCCCCGCGCTCCCCTATAATTGCTACGACAAGTCTTCTTTAGATGATTTTTAAAAAAAAGTATTTTTATTTATTTATTTTTGGACAAATTACATTTTAAACCATTTAACTCCTTGTATAATTCTGGGTTCACACATCAAACAAGGAATTAAGCATTCCTGCAAGTAAACTGCATGCAAAACAAATTATCGCAGTCTTGTGCAAATCATGCAGCATACGCCGTGGAATTTGTCTCAGTCACTACCGTGCAAGGTCAATTGAACTCGAGCAAAAAATTCACATGAGGGGGAAAGCATCTCATGAGTAAACCAGAGCAAGTGACGCAGTGCTTTGTATGTGGTGTGAACACCGCATTAGCTATATCTAGAACAAAATTCTAACTCCCAGTTAATGGGTAACCGGTCAAAATAACATTGGACATAGAGGTCTACACAAGTACAGTGACGACACGGCCATTATCAATCAAAATCAAAGAGAATCAGAATGAGCTTTGTTCTGCAATTGTGCACAAACACAAAAAAATGTTTAGTTTTGTTTTTTCAGGAGCTCAGGATACATAAAGTATATAGAATCATATTAACACAAGAACATATAATGACATTTAAATAGGTGGAAAATCAAGTAAACAATAAAAATTCTGAAGTTATATATATTTATATACATCCATTTATAACAATAAAGAGTGGCTGGAATGACTGGTCAGGTCAATAATGTTAAAACTGGCCAGTTCTGGTCTTTGGCCAGTTGATCAGTGCATCTCCAGAGCAAAGGGCTGTTTTGAGAGTTCTGATGAAATCACGTCTCTTAAACTATGATCTGCCCTTTGATGTGGATCTGCAGAGTGATTCATATCAGCTCAATCTAAACAGCTTATATCTTTGTTTATCTGTTAATACCTGGAAACCGTGGAATCAAAGACGATGAGGAAGCAGACTCTGCTGCAAAATAAACACTATTGATGAACCATGTTTTGGATCTAAAACCAACAATTTGTCAATACATTAATAATAAATGGCAAAGAGAATGTGATCTACATACAAATAACAAACTTCATGAAGTTAACCCTAATGTCAGTAAAAGAAACCTTCCAACTTGTGTGATCAGATTGTTTTTATCCATTGTAGAATCGGTCGCATGTTCTATTTGTGAAAGCACTTAACTATGAAGCATTTAGCATTGAATTATGTTGGTTTTAATTTTGTGAGGAATTAATTTCAGTTCATTCTTTTGAAGCAATTTTTACCAGTGACTAAGTTTACATGGACATCAGTAATCGAATTATTTGCCTTAATCTGAATAACACAATAATATGATTGAGGTGTTTACATGAGTTGCTTTTTGAACAGTGTCCGCAGGGTCTTAAAATGTAATAAAATCTGATAAATCAATTTAATCAGGCCCTTAAAATGATTTAAAAGTCTTAAATGCTGTTTTACAAGGTATTAAATTTTGTACCATTTTTGATTGTACAATTTATAGTTGCTTGCTAAAGTTTGCCTGAGTTTAATCTGCAAATACTGCAAATATATCAATGAAATCCTACTAGATTTGACATCACTGCTCTATTGCAGTAACCAAGGCCACACCATTATTCTTGCTGTTTTATAGGCGCCACCTGCTGGTCTAGCATTTTTATTCAGTAAATAAGTAATGTTTTAGTTTAGGATTAGTTTCTTACAATCAACAATTAGTAAAAACACCAAGTTAAGATGTTGCTAATGTTAGCCTTTGAAACCTAAAGTGGCGATGAGGTCTTAAAATGTATGGAAATAGTCTTTAAAAAGGTCGTAAAAGGTATTGAATTCCACTGTATATACCCTGTTGAATGTTCTTTTCATGATCCCGTTTTACATGTTATAGCACATAATTCGATTAACATCATTGCGTCACCACACTATCCACATTTCCTTCGGAGTTTTTTTTAAGTAATTTTGGGTGTTTCATTTTTAATTAGTCGACTTAAACTGCAGTTTGGCACTTTCACTTTCATTCAGGAACATTTTATGCATGCCCCCGATGACAAACGAGATATTGGATGCGTGTAGGAACTGCTGGAAGAGTGTTGTTTTAATGGAATTTGAGTCCGCACCCCGTATGGGGATAAAACCTCCACATTTCGTCATGCAGGTGTCTGTGGTCCTTTACTGACTCTGTAGGTGCAGAGAATAGTGTGAAATAGCCGTGTGTGTATAGACTTTCCTGTCGCAAAATGCGGTGAAAATCCTACAGGATGGTAATAGATTGATTAAGGTGTTTACATGTCTGTACTGCACTTCAATAATGCCACTAAAAAATGCCTAAATTGTAAAACCTTAATATAATTCTATATCTCCAGTATATGTTTTCTTTCTATTAAAATGGGCACAGAAGCTGGCATGGCGTTAAACACAATCAAACAAACTTATGTTGTTCATTTATTCATTTTCTTTTCGGCTTAGTCACTTTATTGATCAGGGGTTGCCACAGCGGAATGAAACGCCAATTTATTCCAGTCGCAACCCAACACTGGAAAACACCCATACACACTCTTTTACACCCATACACTATGGCCAATTTAGCTTATTCAATTTACCTGTACCGCATGTCTTTGGACTGTGGGGAAAACCGGAGTACCTGGAGGAAACCCACGCGAACACTGGTAGATCATGCAAACTCCACACAGAAATTCTAACCAACCCAGCCGGGGCTCGAACCAGCGACCTTCTTGCTGTGAGGCGATCGTGCTACCCACTGCGTTACCATGAAGCCCACTTATTTGTTAATAGCAATAATATTTTTTTCCCGTTTCTCTTCAGGTGTTTGACATCATAAAGAAGGAGAAGAAGCGTCAGACGTATGGGTTAGAGCTCATTGCTTCTGAAAACTTCACAAGTCGAGCTGTTTTGGAGGCTCTTGGCTCCTGCATGAACAACAAGTACTCTGAAGGTTATCCTGGCCAGAGGTGATTGTTCTGCATTGTTAAATCATTGTTTAATGCTGTTGTTGTAAAGCAAATAAGATTAGCATTATGCAATGAACACTTTGCACTTTTCCTTTGCGCATACACATTTTAGAAATAGCCTTGTGTTAAACATCAGTAAAGCTTTGTTTAATGTTTTAGGTATTATGGAGGCACAGAGCACGTTGATGAGCTGGAGCGTTTGTGTCAGGACAGAGCTTTGAAGGTGTACGGCCTCGACCCGGAGAAATGGGGAGTGAATGTTCAGCCGTACTCTGGTAGGTTTGTTTCTGTGTCACTGGACTGTTGTTGCAGTTAGAGATGATGTAATCATTAAAGGGACAGTGCAGACAAACATGGATATTTACTGGCCTTTTGCTCAAATGTCCAAACCCTTGTTGGATTCTTTTTTATTTTATTTTGTTGAACACCAAAAGAAGATATTTTGAAGAATGTTGGGAAGCAGTAGTCATTAATATCCATAGTAGAAACAAAAATACTAGGCAAATCAATGGCTACTGGTTTCCAGCATTCTTCAAAATATCATCTTGGGTTTTTTTTTTTTTTTTTTTTTTTTGCAGAAGGAATTTTAAACAGGTTTAAAATAATTATTTTTCTCCCTTCAGGGTCACCTGCAAATTTTGCCGTATACACCGCTTTAGTGGAGCCCCATGGGCGTATCATGGGCCTTGATCTGCCAGATGGTGGTCATCTCACTCACGGCTTCATGACTGACAAGAAGAAAATCTCTGCCACGTCCATTTTCTTTGAGTCTATGCCTTATAAGGTGACCTTGTGAACTCTGAATTGAAGTGGCTGGATACAAATGATCTGTAATTTGCCAGTCCAGTGGTCCCTCGCTATAACGCTGTTCACCTTTCGCTGCCTCTCAGTTTAGCTGATTTTTTTGTGCAATTTGACATATTTTTTTTTTGCATCGCATTGTTTTTTGCGTCCTGATTGGCTGTAGATCATTGTCAATCAATCTCCTCTGTGCCGTGTCTCCTGTACAGTACAGAATGCGTTCAGCTTGCCAAATTTACATAATTTTTTTGCTAGCAGTGTGACTCTGAATTGCTGGAATGTATGTTTGCAAATTTTCTCCCCCCAAAAACCCCATAATGTCAACAAAACGTTTTGCACTATCAAAGATACCTGCAGTAGCACCCAAAAGGCAGAGGAAGATGCTCACCATCGCACAAAAAGTTGAACTTCTGGACACGCTAAAGGAAGGCAGAAGTTACGTGGCTGTAGGGCGCCATTACGGAATAAATAAATGAGGATCAAATGGTTTTGATCTTTATAATACTAGACTTCTTTTTCTATGAAGGTTTGAACTTTGAGAGTGTTTAAATAAGAGAGAAAAGTATGAAACTGTTAATGCCTGTCTGAGAAAAGTGTATAAAGAGTGTAGGGAGGGGTTTTACAGCCTTAAAACATCTATTGAAAAATTAAGCTGACTACTTCACGGATTTTATCCATTGCAGGTTATTTTTAGAACATAACTCCCGCGAATAATGAGGGACCACTGTATGTTATATCTTGTGTGTTATTTTTTTCCTTATTATTATTATTATTATTATTATTATTATTATTATATTCAAATAATAAAAAATGTGTTTTATTTGTCCAGGTCAATCCAGAAACTGGGTACATCGATTATAACAGACTTGAGGAAAATGCTCGTCTCTTCCACCCAAGACTAATCATTGCAGGTCAGTGTTGTGTCTTAGGAAATCTGAGGAACTCGATTAAATATTTTTTTTTTTTCCTGAATCCTGTCGTTTTTCTCTTTTCATTTTTTACTTTTTAACAATTTAGGAGTTGTGATTGGATTGCCCGGTTTCCTTTGTTTTTATTTTTTTGTTTTTTTTTTAAAGAATTTTAACTTTTTATCCCCAGTTATCGGTGCATAATTTTTTTCAGATTACTTTGGCAAAAAAAGAAAACCGAATGAATACAGAATCAAGATTTTCTTCAACGATTTTATTGAATGACAGTTGATAGTCTAATGTGTTGTTAAATATTTAATAGATATTACTTGCATTGATGTTGAGTGACTCATCTTACAACATTGATCTTAGTTGGCGTTAATAACAGAAACAATTTTAGATCTTGTGTAAAGGGTGAGAGAAAATTAAGTTTATTAAGTATTGCTTATTCTTAATTTGTTACACAATATAGTTAACTAAGTTAATGTATTTACCGATGTAAATAATGAACAATGCATTTATCTTTATTGTTAGTCGTTAAAAATAAAGTTGTTCGTTGTTGGTTCTTGTGAACTTTGTATTTTAACAGTGCATTAGTAAACGTTAAATTATGACTAATAAATGCTGTACAAGTTTTGTTTGTTAAATGCATTAACTAATGGATCCTTCTGGTAAATTGTGACAGTGTTACTGAATATTTAATAATAAAAACATTTTTAATGATGCATGTTTATTAGTTTTAAATATAATTTTTATAGTTTATTACTTTATACGCAGCACTTTGTTGAACAGTCCATTGTTTTAATGGTGTTTCATACATTTGTTTTTTTAGCAAAAATTAATTCAACATAATACAACATAAAAAAACTTCTCTTTCTGCCTGTAGTTGGACTAATAGCGGTCTCAGATTCACATTACTAGTTAAGCCAGTGTTGCTTAGATGAGAAAAAAATGACTTGTATAAATCTAAAAAGTTAATGTGTGTAATTGATCAGGCACCAGCTGCTACTCCCGAAACTTGGACTATAGTTGTCTGAGGAAGATTGCGAATGAGAATGGAGCATATCTTCTGGCAGACATGGCTCATATCAGCGGTCTGGTGGCCACAGGAGTCGTTCCTTCTCCTTTTGAATACTGTGATGTTGTTTCCACCACCACTCATAAGACCCTGAGGGGCTGCAGGGCAGGAGTCATTTTCTACAGGAAGGGTGAGTTTGGTTTGATTTGTTTTGTCAAACTAAATCAACGTCAGCGATACTGTAATGACTCACAGTCTCTTGTGTTTCAGGAGTTCGTAGTGTTGATGCAAAGACTGGCAAGGAGACGATGTACAACTTGGAGAGTCTGATTAACCAGGCTGTGTTTCCTGGACTGCAGGGTGGCCCGCACAACCATGCTATCGCTGGTAACAGCTAAGTTTCTATATGTCTTTATTGGAAAGGCTACATGTTTACATTTATGGTTGTTAGATGCTGAAAACATTGCCTGCACAGTCCTCAGTAGGGTTGGTTCGATAGACTATGCCATCGTCCATCACTGATGGCCAATAGACATCACTATGCTGAGCCGGCATCGTGATCCTCCGCCCCACCCCCATCGCAGCAGCAACCCGCTCGTGAAAAATACACACTCAGGCCCCGTTTACACTAATACTTAGTTTTAAAAGGGCATTTTAGAATGAAAACGATCCACGTCCACACTGGTGGTGGTTTACATAGCATTTCTGAAAAGATCTCCGTCCACACTTACCACTGAAAACGCACATCACGTGACCACACACTCTGTCATGCTGCAACATATGTGTGCATCTGAGCTCCAGCAGTCAGCTTTGAGCACAAAACCCCAGAGAGCAGTGCACGTCAGACCGTTTATCAAGGATGTAGCGCTGGATCGCATCTCACTATAGTTGTTAAACATGTTTAATTAATCTTGTCTCTATCTAACGACTCTTCGATCTTTTGATTCTATCAGGTAACGTGTCACAGCGTCAGTACACTGCCTCAATCTTTCGCTTTCACACTTGTACTTAGTCATTTCAGCGAAAACATCAGATACTGTTGGTTGGTTGATGTTAGTTGTGCACCCAAGTTTTTAGTTTAGCAACCAAGTTTGTCGACGCCATTATAACGACACAGATCAGCTCTGCCTATTCTTGCCAGAGTCCCACAGAAAAAAGTGATTGACAGCTGGTCATTTGTGCGTAACTTGTCTATTTATTTATGATTTGGTTATGGGTAAAACAAAGACCATGCGGGTCAGGTAGTTGAAACTGTAGGCTACAAATAATGAATTTATAAATGAATTATTCTCAAATAATTAATTCACCGCCGCCTACTACGAAGATGCCATCATCCATTTTGATGTTTCGCATTAAACATCGTACGATGCCAAATTGGTCGACATTGCCCAACCCTAGTCCTCAGGTGTGTTAATAGTCTGTTAGCTGTTGCAAGTCTGTATGATGACCAACTTAGGATAATCCCCCCCAAAAATCATAAAAATCACTCTAATTCATCCTGTTTTACTCATGAAGTAAAATGCACACAAATATATCACATGCATATACAACTTATTTCATCCTTTTAAATAAGAAAAAACAACTAATATGCAAACAAATAACAAACAGTGTAATATAAATTTAAACAAATTAAAGCTGATTTCTGGGCTTTATTGATCTTAATTTACATGTTTGTATTATTACATGTTTCAAACATGGCTTACTTTTTTCATTATTTTTATAGTTCTCTAGATATTAATGGGTTATAAAATGTGAGACAGCCAATCATGTATGTTCTTTTGTAATTGACATCCAAATCTGAAATTGTATTTTATTTTAACCAGATATATGGCTAAATAAACAGATAAATTAATAATTTTTTTCTGGTAATTTAAAAATGACATAATATTTTGACACCCTCAATTGGTTTCATTTTCTTTCTTTCAAATATGTTCTTCATCTTAAATAAAACAGTAAGTATTTATGTAATAGTTTACATGTATTAACCGTTCTCATTCAAATTAATTGAATTTTAGAATTGCGAATATTTCAGAATGCTGGTGTTTTTCAGATTTATCTATAAAATAATCTTTATTTTTATAAAAGATCAGTTAAATAATGTTAAATCATTTGAACCAAATGTTTTCTACAATTAATGTGCTTTATTTAATTGTGATACACAGGTGTCGCTGTTGCTTTGAAGCAGGCGCTGACTCCTGAGTTTAAAACCTATCAGTTGCAAGTTCTGGCAAACTGCAAGGCTTTAGCCTCCACCCTGATGGACAAGGGCTACAAAGTTGTTACCGGTGAGTTTCTTAAGGATTTAGGTGTAAATTATATGTAAAAGTAATGATTGGTTGAGTGATATAGATTGTGTACAGAAGGGCAGCTGTGTTAAGTGAATTATTAAATTTTTTTTTTATAAAGGCGGCTCTGATAATCACCTCATCTTGGTTGATCTGCGTTCAAATGGAACTGATGGAGGAAGAGCAGAGAAAGTTCTGGAGGCCTGTGCCATTGCCTGCAACAAAAACACCTGCCCAGGTGCACAATTAAAAACCCAAATACTTACTTTTGAGCTGAATGTTTATTTTTCTTCTGCTTTTCTTTCCACTTAACCTTTTACCAAATTCTGTTTCAAAGGTGATAAAAGTGCCCTGCGGCCCAGCGGCCTGCGCTTAGGGTCACCGGCTCTCACGTCTCGAGGACTGTTGGAGGAACATTTCCATAAGGTTGCAGAGTTCATTCACCAGGGTGAGCTTGTTTCTGCAGTAACACAACACTAAATCTCTGTTTTTGTATTGGTGTTTTGGCGGTTTCAGGTCTGTCATGGGTAATAAGTATGACACTTAAACCTCTAATAGCTGGGGGAAATCCCATCTTTTATGAGGGTTTCATTGATTCAACAGAGTATCCATTCAAAAATGAATAAACCACTGTCCCTCTGTCCCAGTGTGCATACCATCCACACTAGATAGTATGTCAGATTAGTGTCCTAAATTACAGTAGAAGTTACCGGATGGTCTACTGTTTTTAGCCGGAAGTGTCCATGCTCACTCTATGCCTTTGTTTTATGCATTTATTTTTCTTCACACTGTCAGGTACAGGGAAAGGAATAGGGACTTTCATAAGAAAACATTGAAACCCCATCGCCTACTTGCATTTCGGAAGTGTTAGTGTAAAGCAACACAGAAGTTTACTTAAAACGGCGACGCTATACCAACAATTTTACTTTTAAGAAAAAAAAAAAAAAAGCATAATTTGGGCAGCACGGTGGCGCAGTGGGTAGCACAATTGCCTCACAGCAAGATGGTCGCTGGTTCGAGCCCCGGCTGGGTCAGTTAGCATTTCTGTGTGGAGTTTGCATGTTCTCCCCGTGTTTGTGTGGGTTTCCTCTGGGTGCTCCGGTTTCCCCCACAAGTCCAAAAACATGTGGTACAGGTGATTTGTAAAAGCAATGTTTTAATAGGTGTGCCAGATTGTAGACTCAGGAATAAATGGTCACTTGCATGATTGGCTGGCTAAAAAAATTATAAAAATTCTGCATGTGTGTGTTTGAAAGCCTACATCTTGCTTTATTTGCTGTGATGTCAGGGTAAAAAAGCATTTATTTAATGTTATCTTTGTTATATTTCATCTTCAACAATGTAAATATCTGTAAGCATCCATTTAGCCTTTCAAATGCATCGATTGACAAGTATTCTCTCCTGCTGAAAGAGCAAAGGCTGGCAGATCAGTTTGCTACTTTTCTTTCTCTCCAATACAGCAGGAAATGAAATGTGGAGGTTGTTAACTAGGACAAGATGATTGACATGCCAATTTACGTGGACAGGATGTGCATTACTATGAGTGTCTGTTACAGCAGGGCTGCCAACACTCGCGCATCTGACACCGTTCTCACACACTCACGTCACACGTCCAGTTTCACACACAGTGCCAGTGACGTTTGTCTGTTGGATGGCCAGACATCCTGTTTTTCCTGGGACAGGGCTGCATTTCAACATTATTATAGAAAAAGTGTTTTATCGGGTATTTGTGTCTTTATTGCTGTTGTAGTCTTAGACGAAATGGTCAAATCAATAGGGTATATGCAGAGCTAGTGTTTCTTCCCATGCTAATAAACTTATTAGTTTATTAGCAGTTATTAAATATTATAAAAAAAATTATAAACATTAATAATAATAAACGTTATTAAAAATTATTAGCTAATAAACAGTTAATGTGCCTTTTTTTTCCTTTTTATACGATTCCTTTTACAGCATCAATGTTGTAATGTAATTCAAATATAATCAGTTAAATAGATTTTGGCATTCACTTTTATGGCAAGCATAATACGAGATTAAAAGCCGTTTACACGCACGCGCCCGTCAGGATTAGCAGGCTAGCTCCATTGAATATACTGGGGTACAATAAATGTTCATATTTTAAAGACATGGCGTGGAAAAATGTAATCTAATGCAGTGCTTCTTGTACAATCTGAGACCCACTTTATATTGGATATCAGTCAGGCAGTGAAGATTGCTGATTTTTTTAAAGAAAACAGACCTTAAACGTGCCGATTTTGTAACTGCATACAGTTCATGGAAAGTGCTTGACCCAGGTAACTGACAAATTAAAAGTCCTTTCACATACTTCCAGATATACCCTATTGTGGCAAAACATAGAATGTTTTATTTGTATGTTTGGTGTTTTTTATTTTTATTTATTTTTTTATACAATGAGTGTTTAATGCCTCATTCAGACTAGCAACGACTTTGGAGCTGCCTGTCGCTTTGGGTGGAGACCTGCTGCAAACGCATGTCTGTGTAGGTCTATACAGCATGCAGTGTTGCCAACTATTTTCAATGAAAAGATGCTAAGCTCTGCCCGAAATGTCACTAGATTACGCCATGCGTCAATTTGCATATTACTGACGTCATCATGTTCTAGTAACGTTTCTGTTTGTTTAACAGCCTATGATTAACAAGGGGGTATTTATTTTTGCACTACACTTCATACATGCATGTCAATTTCACTAAATTTATTGTTGTTTGAATACAGTATATCAAAATAGATGTGTAGTGAATTTGCAGTAATCTCTCAGATGTAATAAACTCAGACAAGTTACAAAATTGTCACTAAAATATCTCTGATTGTGAAGAAAAGAATAAACAGTCAAATTGTTAAAATAAAGGAGAAGCAGATCAGTTTGACAGTACAATGGATCTGCCTGACACTCCCGATGCTAATGCCCCATTTACACGAATACGTTTTAGTTTTAAAACGCATAAGTTTTGCTACGGTTACGCCTTCCGTCCACACTACGCCGGAGTTTTCGAGCCCCGAAAATGGAGCGTTTTGGAAACGCTGGAGAGGTCGTTTTCATTCTAAAATGCTGCTGCTCCGTCTCAGTGTTGATGGGGGAAAATGGAGACATCTGAAAACGGAGGCATGGCTGCGGACATTCGCCTATCTGATTGGGGCTTTTTCCTCAATATTAAGTAGCCTACACACAGTTCAGTCCTGCATCCTTTCAGAATTCCGCAAGTTTGATATGGAAAACAAACTCCCGAGTGTGTACTTTATAAAGTCATTCACATCACCCTGACTATGCTGTTTCACTATCTTAACAATAAAATGAAAACATGATGTGAGGAACTGCCTATTTTCACTTTGATATTAGCAACAACAGACATCAAAAATGTTGAGGCGTTGTGTAGCTGCATGATATGAGCGTCATCTTCATGCATATTTATAACAAAACGGAGCCTATAACATTACTGCCTCCTATCATTTTCATTGAAAATACGAAACATACCCTCTCTTTCATTGAATATCAGTTGTAATGATCAATAATGGCCATTATAAAAGTATAACGCACAATAAGTTTATACAATAGAGAAAATAAAGGCAAGCAATCAATCAGATGTGCAAATCGGTGTCCGCCGTTACATTAATTAATATAATAACCTAACTTATCTTTGCGCTCAGCCAAAACGCGTTACCTGAAAACAAGTAAGATTCAAAAGACCAAAGTCGGGAATATGTCATTAGATATAGACAACAATATGAATTAAATATCACGTTTAACAAATATAGTGAGATTAGATCCAGCGGGAGATCCGTGATGAACAGTCCCGACGTGCACAGCTCTCGTGTGGGTGTGTGCTCAAAGCACGCTGCAGTGCATGCCGGAGAGTGTGTGTGTGGTCACGTGGTGCGTTTTCACCGTTTTAATGTAGACGGAGAGCTGTTCAGAAACGCTGGGTGATACGCTAGTGTGGACGTGGATGGTTTTCATTCTAAAACGCTGTTTTAAAACTAAAACGTACTAGTGTAAACGGGGCCTAAATCACGTGCCGTCGGTACGCAGAGTGCTGATCTGCGGCAGGTGGGAGAGACTGCTGTACGAGGACAGGGCCGCCTGTCAGTGCACTGAGGGCCGACAGCATCACCCGCATGTTGAGAAAAGTAGGGACACATGACAGCTTTTTTGAAAATTTGTCGCTAAGGGGGTCTGAAAAGTCACTAAATATAGGGTTGTTGCTAGATCGAATATGGATGTGGCCAGAAGTTAATGAGAATTATTTATATTATTTATAAAATTTTCCATTTTTTTTTAATAACTTCTACCCCCACCCCGTCACAGTAATGTAAAAACACTACTGAGTATTATTTATTATCTATTAAATTACCCAATAAATAGTATTTTATAATGTCTACCCTCACCCCAACCCTAGACCCAACCGTCACAGTACTGTAAAAATATTAATTATTGTTATACAGTGTCATAAAAAATGCTGCTATATTAATATACATATCGCACTTCCGGCCGGCCGTGTATCCAATCTAGATCTAGACGATCTAGACACCTAAATATAGCGACAAATTCACTAAGTTGGCAACACTGACAGCTTGAATACAACCGGCCTCTGAGAGGGGATCACGCGAGCTCTACTGGTGCTCCTATTGGCTGTCGCTCTTCATTTGCATAAAGTTGAAGGACTCTCAACTTTGCGTCGTTCGACACGCCCACCTGGTCGCCAACTGTCGCTGCCGCTCGCATAGATGGAGGTCGCCGGAAGTCACTCACTCTTTGTTGAAATTAACGATCGTTTGCCGCTGCGAGTAGCTCATAGTGTGAATGAGGCTTTAGAAACTGACATGATTGTATGTTATACATTTTATATTTACTATAGGTTTTGCCATGAATGCAGACAATGCTGCTGATATGGCATTAAAACAAATAAATAAACAGAATATTAGAAGATTATTAGAAGAGTAAAATTACCATCTAGTCACTGTTCATATGGAGCTTTGTTTTCAACTTTTGTTTTACTTGCCGGTAAGATCGTTCTGCTTGCATTTTAATAGTTTTTTTTTTTTTTTTTTTTTTTTCACTCGGGATGTTTTGTTTTTTGGCAAAACTAAAACCCCAATTAAGATTATTATTATCATCATCATCATAAGTGAAAAATATCATATCTTCTGATATCAAACAAAGTTTCAACCTACCTCAAAGACTGACGATGTGAATCTGCTTTCAGGCATCCAGTTGACTTTGGAGATTCAGAAAAACATGAACCCTAAAGCAACTTTAAAGGAGTTTAAGGAGGAACTGGCTCAAAATGAGAAGTACCAACTGAAAATAAAGGAAATCCGAGCGGAAGTGGAAGACTTTGCTGGAAAATTCCCAATGCCGGGGTTGCCAGAGTTATAACTCATTTCTGCCTGACTTTTCTGTCCGAAAGATTTCCTTTACATTTGATGAGCACAGAGGCTTCAGTACAGCTCACAGCAATCAGAATACACATCAATCAGATGATTTCCCAATTATACAAGTCGTTTAGATGTCCTGTTTGTTCTAAATATATCACACATCGGGGTGGTTTCTGTAGTCTTGCACGTGGGCAATCTATATTGTAACCAGACATGCGGTGCAAATAAAGCTGGAAGTATTGTAAATGTGAACACGTGACTTCTTTCTTGATGACTGTGTAGAATTTCCTAATGGTTTTACATGTGCAAGTCATTACCAATTCAGAATGAGACCAATCATGTGCCTTAACCATGTAATAAATGAAAGTATGCTTCCGGCAAAACATAAGACAGATATAACACAGTGAGCCAAATCATAAATAATTTAATGAAATTGAAGGCAGAGTATTTTCACAGTGGGAAGCAACTTAGATGATCCTCAATTTACTGGACAAATACTTTAGCATGAAGATTACACCTCAACCCAGACAAGCTCACAACACTGACTCGAAATAGATTGGTGAAAAGTAGCAAAGCATGATTTACACAGAGCAAAATAAGATTTGTTCGGGACACCTTCTTAGAAGATAATGTGCACATAATGGTATGGCTTAATCTCAATTTACATTCAACAGACTCCACAATTAGATGCTGAAAAAATCTGACTTACAAACTGTTACGAAGGCCGATAATTACTGGGTAGCCAAAACAACTCCATATTAAACACACTTGCATCGGAAACACAGCGGTGGCAGTTCAGATCTGTAATTTTGGACTACGACTGCGGACATGCAGTAGTGGGAATAACAATTACAGACGATGGGTTTCGGCGACAACCACCATTCTCGTTCATGTCACATCCTCACAGTTACTCATGCTTGCACACAACTTAAGACAGAGATTTATAACCCTTTTAAATATATCTAGAACAGTACAACACATGAGATACTATGGAAGTGCCATCTTATTCGTCATTACATTTGTGTGTGTTCTTCAAACATGCAGGAGGTCGTGTAACAGTTCTTCACAATCTTGACATGCAGTACATTCATTCACCGTATCACAAGATTACATTAAAACACAGAGGGCGGTTGGCTCCATTTTTGTTTAATATCTTCAACCTTTGTATGATTATTATTAAAAAAAAAAAGAATAGGAAGGGCAGAAAAAACGATTACTTAGCAAGTTTTTCCCCTATATTAATATTAGCACATTAATGATTTCTCAAGTCAAGAACACAAGTATCAAAACAACTGACCCATTTCTGTACTCATTTAAATACATATGATGCTAATGTGTTTTATAAAGGCTGTTGGGTGAAGGTAAAGCAGTTATAGTGTTGTTATGTCACAATTATGCCTGTGATTTCCATGCACCGTCAATCCCTCCTTGTGAAGGCAAGTATTAATTATTTAATAAGCCACCAGGAGCAGATCAATTAAATCACGATTAGAGATCCTCCTGCTGTTTCTTTTTTCCGGTGTAGCTGTGAATGGAAACTACACACTTAAATAATGGCTTCTTTCGAAATGAGTCTACTTGCTAAATCTGTGGTTTTCAAACCACAAGAGGAGCCTATTTCCTCTATTTAACATGGTTTGGCAATATATCGAAATATGAAACCTCTACTAGACTAAACAAACAGTCAAGACCACTTTTGTAACGCCAAACGCTCAACCTGCTGCTTCCTGGAATGCCATGGGAATACGCACATACAAAAATAAATGAACAAAAAGCAAGCGATTACATTCAATACATTTGGTCTCCTGATTTTTATCGGGGATATAATAATAGTTCAGCCAAAAATGAACATTTACGCACTGTTTACTCTCCCTGAATTGATTCCAAACCTGTATGGTGTTAGTTTAGTCTCTTGAACACAAAAGAAGGTATTGTGAAGAATGCTGAAAACCGGTAACCATTGACTTCCATTGAAGGAAAAACAAATATTATGAAATTCAATGGTTTACAGCTTCAACATATCTTCATTTGTAAACAGAAGAAACTCAACCAGGTTTGGAACAAGTGAAGAGACCGAACTTTCAGTTTTTGCTGAACTATCCCTTTATTTTACCATTTCCCAACCCTGTTCCTGAAGGCACACCGACAGTACATACAGTATTTTGGATGTCTCCCTTATCTGACCCATTAACTTCAGGTTTTGGAGTCTTCTAATGTTCTGATGAGTTGATTTAGGTGTGTTTGATTAGGAAGAGGTTAAAAATGTGTACTGTTGGTGTGCCTTTAGGAACAGTGTTGGGAAACGCTGCTTTAATGTGGAGCATACAGTGGACACATTTGGTCTCCTGATTTTAAATGGATTTAAAAAAATAGTTCAGCCAAAAATGAACATTTACGCACTGTTTACTCTACCTTTAGTTATTACAAACCTGTATGGTGTTAGTTTAGTCTCGAACACAAAAGATGATGTTGTGAAGAATGCTGAAAACCGGTAACCATTGACTTTCATTGTAGGAAAAACAAATATTATAAAATTTAATGGTTTCCAGCTTCAACATATCTTCATTTGTAAACAGAAGAAACTCAAGCAGGTTTGGAACAAGCAAAAAGACCAAACTTTCAGTTTTTGCCGAATTATCTCTTTAAATTCAGCATTTCCCAACCTTGTTCCTGGAGGCACACCACAGTACATATTTTGGATGTCTTCCGTATCTGACCCATTAACTTCAGGTTTTGGAGTCTTCTAAATGTTCTAATGAGATGATTTAGGGGTGTTTGATTAGGAAGAGGTTGAAAATGTGTACTGTTGGTGTGCCTTTAGGAACAGTGTTGGGAAACACTGCTTTAATGTGGAGCATACAGTGGACACATTTGGTCTCCTGATTTTAAATGGGATTTTTTTTAAATAGTTCAGCCAAAAATGAACATTTACATACTGTTTACTCTCCCTGAAGTGATTCCAAACCTTTATGAAGTTTCTTTAGTCTCTTGAACACAAAAGATGTTGTGAAGAATGCTGAAAACCAGTAACCATTGACTTCCATTGAAGGAAAAACAAATATAATGAAATTCAATGGTTTCCAGCTTCAACATATCTTCATTTGTAAACAGAAGAAACTCAACCAGGTTTGGAACAAGTGAAGAGACAGAACTTTTAGTTTTTGCCGAACTATCCCTTTATTTCAGCATTACCCAACCCTGTTCCTGGAGGCACACCAACAGTACATATTTTAAATGTCTCCCTTATCGGACCCATTTGTTTCGGGTTTTGGAGTCTTCTAATGTTCTGATGAGTTGATTTAGGTGTATTTGATTAGGAAGAGATTGAAAATGTGTACTGTTAATGTGCCTTTAGGAACAGGATTGGGAAACGCAATGTCAAACATAAAGTGGCCACATTCAGATCTTGTACAAATAGCTGGTGGTGTAATTAAAAGAAAAAGACGGGTTGCCCACTTTGGAGGACCCGTGAATGTAATTCTGCTTGATGAGCTCACTCAGGTACTGGATGATTTTACTTTCCTCCACAGTGTAGCCGAGCTGCAACAAGAAATTAGTCCTGCGCGACGTTACAGAGTCCTGGTCGTTGATGTCCATGGGAAGGTGAATGTGATGGCAGAATGTATAAAGGAAGGCCTTGGCTGTAAGCTGAGTCAACATACCCTGAATGTGGAGGAAGTAGGTGCTGCCACGTTTGATCTGAGTCCTGTGGTCTGCCAAGTGGCTTATTAGTGTTCCCTTGTATGGTGGACACCGGAGGGTTTTGTTGTCACAGTCCAAAATGCTTATGTAACGGCTGTATCGATTCAAAGAGTGGAGGATGCTGGATCCAGCCGGAGAGGCAGCTCTGGAAAATAATAATAATAATAATTGGAAATACAATAAATCAGACGCGCTGCACTTTTTGAAACTGATTTTGAAGGTATGACACAGAAATACGGCTGAACTATATGCAATGTGTGCACTGTGCATACGTAATAGTCACATGATTAAAAGATAAAGATATTGCTAAATGTAGGGATGCACCGATATGGATTTTTTGGCCGATATAGATGACCGATAACTTAAGATTTGGAGGCCGATAACCGATATATTAGCTGATAAATATAAATATTTCAAAATGTTATATTTTTATACAGTGAACAACTGACTTTATGTGAAAAACTTCACTGATCTTATGAACTGAATAGCCTTCTCAAAGCAAAAAAAGCAATAATTTCTAAATTTCTAGGGTATCTATCTATCTATCTATCTATCTATCTATCTATCTATCTATCTATCTATCTATCTATCTATATATATATATATATATATATATATATATATATATATATATATATTTACGTTTTCACATAAATCAGCATGCCAAAAATAAATCATTTTCTTTTCTTCGCATAGCAAAATAACATACAACTTGACTGTTGCATAAAAATAATAGGGTAAAAAACAATAGGATTTAATTAACAAACAAATATATTTTAAATAAAATGAATATGAAAGAACTAAGAACTGAAACCCGCTCAAGCTAGTTACTTACGGAGTTATTAGCGCACAGCAATACCACACAAAGAAAGGACAGACGTGGAAGAAATAAACAATGTGAGGAAAGCTGTATTATAGTGCACTGGACAAGTCTGAACAAGTTCGACCAACGCATGCACGAGGCAGGCAGCTCTGTACAATTACGCAATCTATCGGCTTAAAGATATCGGCTTAAATCTGACCGATAATGATAATATTACAAATATTGGCCGATATATCGTGCATCCATAGTTAAATGTTATTAAATGTTATGATCTGAATGAATGAAATCTTTCCAAATAGAGCTATTTAAGTCATCAGGTAAAATTATATTTATACCGCAGCAAAACAAAATATCGCAATGTCAGATTTTTACAATATCGTGCAGCCCTACACAGAAATATTGATTGACTACAGGTAGATGTATGCTGGAATTTAATAATTCAATACACTGCAAATATTTATGATTTAAAGTTTAGAGTGCTTTTTAAGAGCATTCACAATGTATTTTCAGTGGGGTTAATAACGCCGGCAAATTCTTTTTTTTACATTTTAGTTTACCTTATTTTTTTACCTTAATATTTCAAACATTTGTACATGTTAATATGGTCTACATGCAGAAATACTGACTGAAGATTGTGATATTTTCACAGTTAATGCATAATAACATGTTAAAATTGTATTTGTGATCTTATTATTAAAATTTATAATTGTTTTATGAAATGGAGGTAATATACCACAGAATTCTGTTAGTTATTTAATAGCTGTAATATCTACCTAACTGTTGATTTTAATCCACTAACCTTTACTAATGAGCAGGGGTGGATTTAGTGATTTGGGGGCCCCAAGCAATTTCAGCCATGGGGCCCAAAAGTTCTTAAATGAACCTTTTCTACTTTATTTTTAATTGATTTATTTTGCTGTTTTTTCTTATATCACTCAATCGCTCACTTCTACATTTTGTCTTGATGCTAAATAAAAATAACATGTAAAGCATCTTGTAAATTTTTTTAACTGATCTGTTTTCTTAAAATGAATTCACAACAAAAAATTAAATATAAACTATTTCGTTTTTAAAACTAAATCTAATTTGACTGCTGGACTTCTCCATGATTGAGGATAGGGGGGGATACATTTGCGCAGATATAATAAACATTAAACTTTTATTTTTTTAGACACTCATACAAAATATTACAGATATAATTTATACTTCTAGGTATTTATTTGGCGGCCCTCAGATTTCCTGGGGCCCTAGGCAGCCGCTTATCTTACTTATTGGTTAAATCCGCCCCTGTTAATGAGACTTAATTGTAAAGGTGTTACCTATTGTACTTTATAACCTTTTTGCAATTTCACTTAGTGATTATCAACAATAAAGGAACACACAAGGTATATTTTCTCATTATTACTGTTACAGTAATCAATTTTTGCAGGTCAATATTGTGATAATACAGTATACCGTGATAAACGCTTAAGCAATTAAATCACAACAAGAATATTTGATAGTGGCATAAGCCTAACTACAGTCATTTTACCTCTGCAATCCAATAAGTTTCCATCTCTGCAGGTCTGTAAGCTGAAATGGCGTTGAGAGCCACGGCTGGACGGTTTCACCATACTTTCCCAGATTTGGCACAAAAATGAATAAAGCGTTCACCAGCTTCCTCACCGTGCCCTCATCAACTCCCAAAATAACAAGCGTTCGGCCACTCAGGAGGCAGGAAACTGCTTGCTGAGCAAAGGGGTATTGCCTGATGAAGCGAAGAGCACTGTGTCCAGCTTTCTTCTTCTGCTTTACGGTCAACACACTGCCGTAGGTGAAAGGAGACACGGCTCGGTCAGAACTAGTAGAGGCGCTCATGAAGCTGGTGCGATCAAAGACATCCTCGATGTTAATTTTTGCCACCTCCTCGGAGAGAACGCTAGTGTTGAGTTCAGAAAAAGTCAATCCCATGTTGGGGCTCTCTTCCAAAATGTAGTCCATCTGTAAGGCAGGATCTCCATGAAGAAGAGACAGAGGCTCTTGGTTGACCACGGTGTCGCCGCAACACTCCTGAGCAAGCTCAGGTAAAGGATCCTCAAAAATAAATCCATCTTGTCCAATACAGCAAGCTGCATCCATCTGCACTAGATTCCCATCAGATCTCCTATGTGGGACAGCAATAGAGCTAGATGCATTTTCAGAATAGGACGCAATGGATATCTTGCTTCTCCTTTCAAGGCCATCAAAGAAATTTGTTTGTAGACTGGAAGGACTAACACTTCCTAGAGCCTCTATGCTCTTGTCGCTACTAAAACTGCCTTTGGTCTCAGTGTCGGCGGCTTCAGAGGTCTCCTGTGTGATGTCAGATGTGCTGGACTCGGGTGGACCTTCCCCAGACTCCACACCTGGCTTAAGGTGGTCTACGTCTATGCAGGTGGTGTAGGAGTCCAGACTCAGCGGCTCGCCGGATAAGTTCAGGATGGGGATTGTTGGGTTGTTGGAAGGAATACTGAAGTTCTTTGAGGCTCCTCCGTCCTCCCAGTCGTGTTGGGCTTCGAAGAGAAAACTAGTAACTCTCTGTTTGCTCACAAGAGCCCTGTCGATCTGGCTGGTGTAAATGAAGCACAGATCTCCTCGGAAGGACTTCTCCACTGAGTTTAGCTGCTCTAGAGTTTGGAGGAAATAGCTAGTGTCGCAGAGCTCCTCCAGCGTTTTCAAGCGTTTATCAAAACACTTTGCAGATTTGGCCTTGATGAGCTGCGGCGTGTAAGAAGACTTTCTACTTTCTGTGTTTTCTGCGCTGTCAGAAGGATTACCATTTAGTGTCTCGTCCATTACAGGGGGTTTCTCCGCCTCACACTGTACAAAATCCACATCTCTCTTTTTCCTGGACGGATAGGACGTGATTTGTCTCAGCAGATCTTTGTGCTCATAGATGGACTTCTCCACGTTTGCTAATTCATTCGCCTTCTCGATGGCTTGTGTGGAGTAACAGCCATTGTTCATTTTCTGCAGCTCTGTCTCTTTGTGCAACACAGATCTGGTGTACTCCAGGTCTTTTAGTTTTTTTTCCAGCTCGTTTGCGAAAGCTTTCCTATTTCCTGATTTCAGACATTCTGAGGCCTTGGAAAACTCGGATGACAGTTCCTGGAACTGCTGCATGATCTTCCTTTCGTCTGCAGAAATGTAGGCCATACAAAAGGGCCGAACAAATCCACGAGCCTCCAAATCATACAGCGTCAGGTGATGGACATAGGCGAATGCGCCTTCCTTGGAGTCACCCAGAACCACTTTTGAGTCCTCCACAAAATTAAGCTTTGGGTAGTTACTCCCAGGAGGATGACCGACAAAAGACGCCTGGTAGTCCACAGACATGATGCGAAGCGAAAAGTAATTAAGGTCAAATGTCCCACACACCTTGGGGTCACTGGGAATGGTGAGTAAAGGCTGTGGACCCACCTGCTCTGAAAATTCAGAGATAAGAATGAAATCTTTTGAGAATTTCGCATAGGATGTCTTCGTCCATGGATTTGCATTGGCAGCATGAGTAAACAAAGGCACAGAAAACTCCTCTGGAAGTGACAACGGATCTGAGAATGAGTCCCCAAAGTCATCTTCTTTGGTAAAAGCCACCACATCTGGCGAGCCAATCATGTTCTCTGAGTTTATAGAGAGACATCAGCAGAAATACCTTTCAGTTGTCAGTCTATCCACTGATGAAGACACGAGTCCCCTGATGAAGGCATGCTATTTCACAAAGACATTGTTTTGAAGTCAGAATCATTCATTCGAGGGCTCTCTCTGTATACAGCAGGGCTGTTTGAGTCCACTGAGCCAGATCACGATCTGCTGAACATGAGATGAAGGCGATGCTCGCCAGAATGACAGACCTTTGACGTCACCTGCCATACATTCGACGCATCCATCAATGGCCACCGCTTATATAAAGCGCTTTATATTCGGCCGTCTACATAATATATCTGAGCGAAAACACCGCTGTTTGACTGTAATCCAGCTGCTCAATAAACTGACATCCTCTAACAGCAGCCATATTTAAACGATCGTAACCTCCCCATGTGACTGTCCTGATGAGGAAGTGGCCGCGTTTCAAAACCTAGTGAGCTTACTAGCTTACTAGGATCTCCAGTCAGCGGATTGGGCAGGCGCTCGTGAGCCTAAATTTGCTGTCTAGATAGGTTTCTACAAATGATTTGAGATACAGCCGATGCATTTGTTATTATGTGTTTTGTGCCATTTTTTCGAGGGAAGAACTTACATTATTCGCATCGCATGACAAGTTTATTGTTTGTTATATATCTGTAAAATCATTATTTGGTTTTATATTTAATTCTGAAATGTTTCGAATGTAAAGTACACAGTACAGTACATCATTTCTGACACATCGCTTTACGGTATTTTTACGACAATTTCCGTCAGGCGCCGAAATTGGAAGTTTTTTTTAGTGTTGTCGCCTTCGCTGTGATCACAGTTTTACAGATATACTTTCTGATTGGCTTCATATGTTTTTATTTCATTTAACGTACAAGTTGTCAGTGTTTTTATGCTAGTTTGGACGCTGTTCATTTGATATAATGTCCGGAGTGCACTGTTATCATGCGACGTTAGATCACAGTTATGAACGCTTTGTTTAGGTCACTAACAATAACTGTTAACAGTCGATTTTATAGACAGATATCTGTAAGCATGATACGACGCACTCAGATTAAGAAAGTGCTGTGTGTGGCCGAGAAAAACGATGCAGCTAAAGGCATAGCAGAGATCATGTCAAATGGCAGATCGAGAAGAGTGAGTGTGAACTGTTGTGCTGCTGTTTTAATTTATTTTGTTCATGATGTTCACGATGAATCTTGTTTTCTTGACAGAGAGAAGGCTGCTCTGTTTACAACAAAATATATGAGTATGAATACAACCTGTTTGGCCAAGTAAGTCATCTTTACGAATATATACTAACTGTTTAAAATGAACAGAAGCATGTCTGAAAACATGAGACATTTTCGTTATTTTATGCAAAGAAAAATGCTCATTTCCCAGTGCTGGGTTGCAGCTGGAAGGGCATCCGCTGTGTAAAACATATGCTGGATAAGTTGGTGGTTCATTCCGCTGTGGCAACTCTTGATTAATAAAGGGACTGAGACCAAGGAAATGAATGAAAAATACTCAGCATGACAACATTTTTACTTAAATTTAGAAGAAATGATATTAGTAGTTGACAGAATAAAATGTTTTACTCAGAATAGGTTGTATCTGAAATAACTGACTAGACTATACAGCATATGTGAGTACACCCTGTCAAATTGTTCAGAATTTGGACTTTTAATGGGATGATATACAATGACATATTTTGTGCAAATCTTATTGGATTTACATTAGTTTAGTCAAAAGCAAAACTGAAGCTAATGTTGGTATCGTTTACCGTTTTAACCCAAAGAATGACCAGTCAGATGAAGAAGAGTCGGAGTCAGAGAATCAGTTAAATAGAGCTCACTGAAGATAATTTGGAGTTCACACTCGCAGTTCCTAGGCCGCTCTGCTTACAATCACAAATTAATAACAATTATACTCTCACATAACGTCATTAACTGCGTCATACATATAGGTGTTTTATCCTGATTGGTTAAAACACAGATAGACTTCCCAAGTGTGTGCGTGCATACAATTCTGAATAATATCTCAATCTCTCAAGCATATAAACGTCAGACATACACTAGGATGTTTAGAGCTGACCTCAGACCTGTGAAAAGTATCTACAATCAAAAAGAACACACACACTCAAAGTACAATCTGTTTCTTACCCAAGGCTGAGTGTACTCGCAGTCGTCTTTATCAAAACTGGTATAATCTACTGTCAGGCAGTTATATTCTCACTACACAAAATCTATCTTAATAAAAAGGAAAGTCACTTTAAACATAATTAACACATAATAATATCAAAAACACTGCAGACAGTATTAACACATAACAATACAAATAGGAAAACATATTATTTAATATGTTAATACCATATTATTTTCAATCATCAACCCGCTCAGTTCCACTCAAGGTCTCCATGACCTCTAACCTGGTTTGGTGGCTTTTAAAAATAGAGTTACAAAGAGAGAGGCAAATGCACTGAACCTTATATTCATCAGTCAACTTTATTCATCAGTCAAAATCATTTCAAGATTAAATACTGATTCAAATAATCATTAATAAAGTAATGAGAAAAAGGATAAACGTTGATGCATGTTGGGACGGATTGGAAGGCAGAAATCCGAATCCATCACTAATATAAAAATTAACTTGATACCATGGTGCAAAAATGGGTACACTACAATGAATATGTTAGGAGAAAGTCTGAAACAAAATTTGAGTAAACCGGACTCATCAAGAAGGCTTTGCAAAATATTAAATGTAGTTAAATCTTTTGTGTATTTTATTTCTGTTTCACAGAATGTAACTGTAAACATGACATCAGTATCAGGGCATCTCTTGGCTCTTGAATTCAAAGCTCCCTTTCAGAAATGGTAAGTTTTATATACAGTTGAAGTCAGAATTATTAGCCCCTTTTTGATTTATTTATTTATGTTTCTTTTTTTAAATATTTCCCAAATGATGTTTATCAGAGCAAGTAAATTTTCACAGTATGTCTGATAATATTTTTTCCTAATATTTTAGCCTTATTTGTTTTATTTCGGCTAGAATTAAAGCCGTTTTTAATTTTTTTAAAGTCATTTTAAGGTCAATATTATTAGCCCCTTTAAGCTATATGTTTTTTTTCAATAGTATACAGAACAAACCATCATTATACAATAACTTGCCTAATTACCCTAACCTGCCTAGTTAACCTAATTAACCTAGTTAAGCCTTTAAATGTCACTTTAAGCTGTATAGAAGTGTCTTGAAAAATATCTAGTCAAATATTATTTACTGTCATCATGGCAAAGATAAAATAAATCAGTTATTAGAAATGAGTTATTAAAACTATTATGTTTAGAAATGTGTTGAAAAAATCTTCTCTTTGTTAAACTGAAATTGGGGAAAAACATAAACAAGGGGGCTAATAATGCTAACTTCAACTGTATATTGTTATAATATAACTTCAATAATCACTATCTCAGTGTAAATATTTAAACATCTTGGTTGCTGCTTCACAGGCATAGTTGTAGTCCAGTCCTATTGTTTGATGCTGAGGTGGAAAAGTACTGCCCTGAGAACTTTATACCAATTAAGGTACTCATTTCCAGTCATTCAGAATATATGTATAATTTTACAATGTGAGGTTGTTGTTTTTATTTTGCAAAAATGTTGTGTTTACACACAATCTAGAGAACTTTGGAGAGAGAGGTGAGGCAGTGTCAAGCTCTGATTGTTTGGACTGATTGTGACAGAGAAGGAGAGAATATCGGCTTCGAGATCATTGATGTCTGCAAAGCAGGTAAATAAAGACTGTTGTTTTCATTGTGCTGTATCTGTATTTTTTGTTATTAAAGGGTAATTCACCAACTTGTATGCAACAAAAAAGAAGATACTTTGAAGAATGTTGATAACCAATTAGTGAAAGGTAAGACTGACCTCCATTGTGTTTCCTTTTTGTCTGTATTGTGGAAGTCAGTGGAACCGGAAGCTGTTTTGTTACCAGAATTCTTTAAAAAAAAACATTTTAAAAGTCAGAAAAGTTTTGAAACAACATTAAAGGGAAAGTTCACCCAAAATGTACTCACTATTGACTATTTATTCACTATTTTCTCAAGTGGTTCCAAACTTTTATAAGTTTCATTCTTCTGTGGAACACAAAAGAAGATATTGCGAAGAAAGCTGAAAACCTCTATCCATCAACTTCTATAGTAGCAGATACTATAGAAGTCAATGGTTACAGGTTTTTGGCTTTCTTTAAAATATCTTCTTTTGTGTTCCACAGAAGAAGGAAATTTATAAAGGTTTGAAACATGTAAATGATGACATAATTTTCATTTTTTGGGTGTACTATCCCACTAACATCAGTTAAACACTGACAGTATGTATAATCAGTTGAATAATCCCTTTAACTTGTGAAATCTTTCAATTAAGTGAAACCAAACATCCAGGTCTTCCGTGCACGGTTCTCTGAGATCACCCCAAACTCCATTAGGAGAGCCTGTGAGACCCTCACTGAGCCGGATATCAATGTTAGTGATGCGGTGGACGTGAGACAGGAGCTTGATCTTCGCATTGGTAGGCATTTCACTATATCTAATGACACAAACACTTTCTAGACAAGATAACTTGTTTAACATATTTATATTATGCTTCTTCAGGGGCATCGTTTACCAGGTTCCAGACTTTGCGCCTGCAGAAGATATTCCCAGAATCTCTCTCCGATCAGCTCATCAGTTATGGCAGCTGTCAGTTCCCCACCCTTGGCTTTGTGGTAGAACGATTTAAAGCCATTCAAGCCTTCGTCCCTGAAACCTTCTTCAAAATCAAAGGTACTCCGATTTTTGTAATTTGCACACCTGACGTTTAAAGGCACAATATGTATGATTTTTTATTAAAATATTGAAAAATCACTACAACTGTGTTATATATTTTGCCATGCCCTTTGTTCCAAATGTTTTGAGGAATGTTCAAATTCAAAGAAATTAGCAATTTTAACTTGTGGCATGGACTGTGTCATGCATCGCCATGCCAATGATGTCACACATCCTTGAATTTACAGTTTTGTTTAATAGAAAACAAGGAAAAACACCAAAGATGCTTTAATATGTTGTGTGTTTTATTAAACTGCATAGAACAGCATTAAAACCAAATCTTAAAATGTATTTACAGGGTGTCCGCTGAGTCTTAAAAAGTATTAAAAGTCCATTTAGAGAAATTTAAGGCCCTTAAAAATAATTAAAAAGTCTTTAATGCTATTTTACAAGGTATTACATTTTGAGTTATTTGTTATTATACAGTGTATAGTTATAAGCTAAAGCCTGAATTTATTATGCGAAAATCGGGGTGCTGTGTAGTTTTTTTGAAATTAATAAAATTCTGTTAGATTTGACCTCATGCCATTTTGTTTACTGCAAAAACCAGGGAAACACAGTTATTTCTGCTGCTCTTTTTATTCAGTATTCATTCATTCATTCAGTATTTTATTCAGAATAATGTTTTAGTTTAAAGTTGGTTTCTTACAGTCAGTATTTAGTAAATGTACTGTAAGTTAAAATGTCGCCAATGTTACCGGTTGAAAGCTAAAGTGGCAGTGAGGTCTTAAAATGTGTGGAGAGCCTTAAAAATGGTCTTAAAAGGTATTGAACTTAACTCTCTGATTCCTGTATGTACTCTGATTTAGTATGAAAAACCAACTGCTATTTCTCCACATGATCACGACCGGAAGAACCAAAAGTGATCAACTGTGGCATAGTAAAAGCTCTGCTTCTCTCTTCTACAGCTTTCAGCCTTACTTTGCTTCATACTACCATGATAATCAGTTTTGATTCCTTTGAATACATCTAAGTACATGATTTCTGCAGGAGTCCCATAGGATGTAATGAAGAAAAAACTCATGATTCCACATTCACAGCGTCAACAAAATACAGCTTTATTTGTTATTTGTTACCTCTAGCTGTGAAAATTACATACTGTGCCTTTTAAATGCATTATTATATGCTTTATGTAAAAACAAATCTGTTTTTTAGTTGTCCACGAACCTAATGAAGAGGAGTCGGTGGAATTCAACTGGAAAAGACATCGACTGTTCAATCACACAGCATGCCTTGTGCTGTATCAGATGTGCATGGAGGTCTGTGCTTAATTGTGTTTTTAAATACAACATAGCTTTTTAGTTGTTTTTTCATTAATTTTGAAGACACTCATTATTGAGTCATTATAAATGAAGTTTCTGTATTTGTTTAGGAACCCACAGCCAAGGTTATATCTGTAACAAGTAAACCAAAAAGCAAATGGCGACCTTTACCCCTGGACACTGTGGTAAGTTATTCAAAACTTTTTCTACGTAAAATGAAAGACTGGAAATTTCGATAAAAATGTTTTTCTTTTGTACTCACTGCTGTGAAATATTACAACTTGTTAGCCATTACTTCAGTCTTCAGTGTCACATGATCCATCAGAAACCATACTAAAATGGTGATTCGAACAAGAAACATATCTTGTTATGAATGCTGGGAGATGTTTTGCTGCTTATTATTTTGGAGGAAACCATGATACTTTTTGTAAAAAAAATTTTAATCATAAAAAGTAAAAATAAAAATACTTTTTTTTTTACTATAGAATTCTTGTAACAACAATGCAGCATGCTATAAATGTTGCTTGCAATAAATTTATGTAAACTTGTAATTTAAATTTAACTGTTAACATGTTAACTTTTGTTCAGGAACTTGAAAAACTGGCCTCCAGGAAATTGAGGATAAGTGCCAAAGAAACCATGAAGATTGCAGAAAAGCTGTATACTCAAGGGTATGTTAGTGGCTCTTTCATCTACTCTTTTGTGGTCTATATGATAAGCCCCATCACAAATCAGCTTGTCTGTTTCCTTGCAGTTTTATCAGTTATCCTCGCACGGAGACCAACATGTTTCCACAGAACCTGAACCTTACCCGTCTGGTTGAGCAACAGACACAGGACCAAGAATGGGGAAATTTTGCTCAGCGTATTTTGGAAAGCGGAGGGCCCACTCCTCGAAACGGAAACAAATCGGATCAGGCCCATCCCCCCATTCACCCCACCAAATACACCAACGGTTTACAGGTGAACATCCTCTCTGTTGGAACATTACAAATGAAGAAGGGCTGAACAATATGTCGTTTGAGCATCGACATCGCATATAGGGGAGGGGGAGGGAGGGTTAGGCCAGAATCACCGTGGCAGGCCAGATTGACCGTCATGCCACCGGGACTGGAACCTGGTGCTCCCTATGGCCAGTCCGCCCCTGAGTGTATTATTTACAACTATTTTTAAAGAATGCCACTGCATATTGTAGTATAATGTGTAACGGAGGACAGCTGACGCATACAGCGAAAAAGTCTCACTCTCATATGGAACTAATAATATGCCAAAAAATCTGAAATTCATTCATTCATTCATTAATTTTCTTGTCGGCTTTGTCCCTTGCGGGGTCGCCACAGTGGAATGAACCACCAACTTATCCAGCACGATTTTACGCAGCGGATGCCCTTCCAGCCGCAACCCATCTCTGGGAATTTCCACACACACACATTCACACTCATACACTACGGACAATTTAGCTTACCCAATTCACCTGTACTGCATGTCTTTGGACTGTGGGGGAAACCGGAGCACCCGGAGGAAACCCACACGAACGCAGGGAGAACATGCAAACTCCACACAGAAACGCCAACTGACCCAGCCCAGCCGAGGTTCGAACCTGCGACCCAGCGACGTTCTTGCTGTGAGGCAACAGCACTACCTCTTGCGCCACTGCGTTGCCCAAAATCTGAAATTGATGTAATTTAATAAATCTGAATTTTTATATGCCGTTAAAAATAGTTTTGAATTTGAATTTCATAACTGGAATATTGAACATCTGAAATGTAAGACAACTACTTCAAATTAACACAATTAAAATTTAGATTGTTTTGGCATATTATTAGCTCCATACTCTTATAGCCTCCTCCTTAAGCTGGATTTATACTTTCGCCTGGCGCCGCATCGCGCGCCTCCACTTACTGCGTGCGCACCTCGTGACACGGACGAGCCTTTTATATTTGCCGCGTTCGCCGTTGTGATATTCTTTAAACAGACAGGGGGCGGTCAAAAGTAACTGAGCGTAAAGTCAGACGGATAAACAGAGAAGTAGGAAGTTTCTGGAACTACGTCATGTCATTAATATCATTCACGATTTTTTACTACTTATTTGTATTGTTTTTATAAATTATTTTAATGATTATAAGGATCTTTATAACAATTCAAGATTTTTTTTAAATCAAATTTGATGCATCACTTGCTTTTGTTCATATCTCGAACAGTTTTACCTATTAAAGTTTATTAAAATATTAATGACTACTGAACATGGGTTGCTCTGCAAATACATTCTTTATTATGGCAAGAATAAAAGTAAAAAAAAAAGCACACTTACTAAAAAATAGATTTAGATTTGTAGATTTAGCCCGCTCCACAATTCACACATTACTGTCTGGCTAGTTTCTGTCCTATACTTATGCTAAAGTGGTAATAATGGTCCAACATTAACACCATAATCCATTATCACCTATAAAGCCTAGAAAAACAGGGCATCTGTGTAAACCGAAAGATTCAAATAATTTGTTCATTTCAGTTTTGTAGCTATTAAATTGTTTTAAATTCAAAAGTGTAACATATACATCAGTGTAAAACCTATGACTGGTGTACAAACATGTTTCTTTAATTGTGTACATGGGTCTTCACTTTGCCATGGCCTCTTTTGGCTTTAACAATCCCTCAGGTTTTTCCAAACCTTTTAACATAAGCTTTCCTCCTTTCCCACAGCTGTTGCTATTTCTAGCCAAGAATTATTGTTCATCAGGTTATCTGTATGATCACGGATCATAAAGATATGTGTACAGTCGTACTCTTTTAGACAAAATCTCTTCAAAGTGGTTAATATTCAACTCAAATCAAACGCGGCGCCGCGCGCACTGTTCGCTCGGGTCTCAAAAAATGCCACCCGCACCGTCAGCCGAAATCATGTCGCGCGCACTCAAATCGAACTTCCGCTACCACCGCGATGATGTCACATTCGCCGAGCGCACTCAATCGAACTAGCGGACGCGTCGAGTATAAACCAGGCTTTAGAGCATTCGCCTCCAATCCAGGAACCGCCGATTCGATCCCCGCTTGGAACGAGTGTGTGGGTGTAGGATCGGTTGGAATAGAAAAATGTTAATACTTATGAATACCTTGGATTTTACTACAGTCACCGGTGATGTAATGTAACATACCTTATATGTAAAAAAAAATACTACAGTAATTGAGTAATTCGTTTATATATCGTTATATTACTATTGTATTACATAAATGAGTTGGTCAGTTGTGAACATTTGACATTTTTGTACCACAGTGCTTTCCCACATTTAAACCAGCAGAGGTTGAAAAGCTTCGAGTAACAAACCTTTTTCTCATTCAATTGAGTTGAATATTGAGTTCAGAAAGCTTCATTTTACCATCACAATGTTTTACGTAGCGGATGCTCTTCCAGCTGCAACCCATCACTGGGAAACACCCATACACACTCATTCACACGCATACACTACGGACAATTTAGCTTACCCAATTCACCTATAGCACATCTCTTTGGACTTGTGGGGGAAACCGGAGCACCCGGAGGAAACCACACGAATACGTGAAAAACATGCAAACTCCACACAGAAATGCCAACTGACCCAGTCGAGGCTCGAACCAGCGACCTTCTTGCTATGAGGCGACAGTGCTACCCACTGCGCCACCGCACCGCATGTCATATTTATATATGGTTGTAATTTATTCGATTATATGCAGATCACCCGGAAATAAAATGATTGAAATCTTTCCAAATAGAGCTATTCAAATCATCTGGTGAAATTAGACTCATATCGCAATAAATATCGCAGCAAAACAAAATATAGCAATGTGAAATGTTTCCAATATCGTGCATCCCTAAAATGAAGCACAATTTTTATCAAGAGATTTTGATCATGTGTATTTGATATCATAAAAGATGTTCATTATATGTATTTTTTATTGCAGCTAATGTCTTTTTATTGTTATATTTTTTATTATTTTAGAAAAGTGGTATTTATAAAATGTTATTATTAATATTATTTAATAATAATATTAAATGTTATAAAATGTATTTGTTAATGAATATGTAAAATTTATAGATTTTCGGTTTTGGCATGAAATAGCCAGAGAAGCTGATATGACAATAAATTCAAAACTCTCTCTACAAATGAAGCTACAGTTTGCTAGGAATTGACACCAATTGCAGTGATTTTAATAATATATTTTTTCTTTTTTTTAATAGGGAAATGAAAAGAGACTTTATGAGTTCATTGTACGTCACTTCCTGGCTTGTTGCTCCAAGGATGCTCAGGGTCAAGAGGTTACAGTCGAAATTGATATAGCGGAAGAGAGATTCTCTGCTAGCGGACTGACGATCATTGCTCGCAATTATTTGGAAGTGTACCCTTATGACAAGTGGTATAATAAGGTAACATACTTTATAGGTGACTGTATTGAGTTTTTTTTCATCAACAAGGACATTATATTTTTATGGTAAACTATTTGCTTTTTAGTTTATTTTTTTGAAGTGCATGAGTATTTATAACAGTATTTATTTATGTTTTGCGAATGTCCCAAAACTAATGGTAACAATGTGTATATAAATATGTAAAAATCCAACAAAATAACCAACTCCAACTAACAAAGTAAACAATAAAAATGACAAGAAAACAGTTGTTTGGAAAACATCTCGTCAAGTCACGTCACATTTTTATGCAGCACTTTAGATATAGTATAGTTCATCCAAAAATGAAAATATCCTCACCATTTGCTTGCACTTGAATGGGTCTACACCCGGGATGTCCAAACTCGGTCCTGGAGGGCCAGTGTCCTGCTGAGTTTAGCTCCAACTTCCTTCAACAAACCTGCCAGGAAGCTTTTAGTATATCTAGTAAGAGCTTGATTAGCTGGTTCAGGTGTGTTTGATTAGGGTTGGAGCTAAACTCTCCAGGACACCGCTCCTCCAGGACCGAGTGTGGACACCCCTCTAAACCTTTATGAATTTCTTTCTTCTGTTGACAAAACAAGACAATCTGGAAAGTGATGGAAAAAATAAGCCATTGATATCCACAGTAGGAACAAAAAGTAGTATGGAAGTTAGTTGCTATTGCTTTTCAACATTCTTCAGAACAGTGGGGGAAATAAGTATTGAACAAGTCACTATTTTCCTCAGAAAACATTTCTAAAGGTACTGTTGACTTTACATTTTCATCCATATATGCAAAGAAAACAAATCTAAGTAGTTTACAAATGAAGTTATGTGTAACAAAGTGAAATGACACAGGGAAAAAGTATTGAACACATGAAGAACGGGAGGTGTAGAAAGACAGTGAAAGCCCAGACAGCAGCTGAAATCTCTCAGTAGTTATTCAGCAACCCTCTGCACTTCGTAAATTAATGTGTAAATTAATATCAGCTGCTTCAGTCCAATATCAACATTACCAGGATAATGAAGATGGATGGACATTTCAGCAAAACAATGATTCAAAACACAGCAAAGGAAACTCTTAAATGCTTTCAGAGAAAGAAAATCAAGCTGTAAAATGGCCCAGCCAATCACCTGACTTGAATTTAATAGAAAATACAAAATAAAGATCTGATTTGATAGACGAGACCCACAGAACTATCAAGATTTTCACATTCTGTTGAAGTCTGTGTAAAAACTCACACCTGAGCAATTCATTTGACTTCATTCTCCATATGAGAGATGTCTTTAAGCTGCCATCAGCATTTTATATAAAGTGTTAAATACATGTCAATAGTTCAGCGCTTTCTCCTTGTGTCATTATTCATACAAAATGTTCCATTAATTTATTCTTCAGTTTGCTTTGAAGTATATTGTGGCCTTAATGATTTATTCGTTTACATTTTGCACAGGTGATTCCTTCATACACCCCTAACACCACGTTCCAGCCCACAGCGATTGAGATGGTGGAAGGACAGACCAGTCCACCACAGCTTCTGACAGAGGCAGATTTGATATCACTCATGGAGAAACACGGCATCGGTACTGAAAACTATCAGTCAAGCTTTGTAAACCTGAATATTTTACATGGTTTTAGAAGAAGAGCCAGTTATGTAGCATTCATGTTGGGTTGTTACTGCAGGCACTGATGCAACACACGCAGAACACATTGAGACCATAAAGAGTCGCATGTACGTAGGGCTGACGGCAGACCAGAGGTTTCTTCCCGGGGAGCTTGGCATGGGTCTCGTTGAAGGTAACAAATCAACAGTATATTAAAAGTGCCATAGAATGAAAATATAGATATATTTAGGCATAGCTGAATAATACGAGTTCAATACATGGAAAGACATACTGTGAGCCTCAAACATCATTTCATTTTTGTCAGTAAATCTTTTGAGTGTAAAAACTTAACTATGTACTCTGACAATCCACATGGGATCATTAATATGCACACTACATGCAGTGTTTGATTGGCCACAACTTTCCTAGTGACATTAAAACAATGAGAAATGTATCCTAAGTTTGTCAAAACCTGTATTCATTTTTTTGTTAATTTTTTATTAACTAACTTTATTAATCAGGGGTCACCACAGCACAATGAACCACCAGCTTATCCAGCATTGCTTTATGCAGCAGATGCCCTTCCAGCTGCAACTCAACACTGGGAAACACTACACACTCTTGCATTCACACACATACACTACGGCCAATTTAGCTTACCCAGTTCACCTAACGCATGTCTTTGGACTGTGGGGGAACCGGAGCACCCGGAGGAAACCCACGCCAACATGGGGAGAACATGCAAACTCCACACAGAAAAGCCAACTCACTCAGCCAGGGCTTGAACCAGCACCCTTCTTGCTGTAAGGCGATTGTGCTACCCACTGCGCCACCGTGACGCCCTTAAACCTGTATTATACTTGCTATGTATGTGGCACGCTTATTTTGAGATGGGAGAGGCATTAAGGAAGAGTAAGCAATTCTTTGGAGCAGGCAGCCATGCGTGACCATGGAGTCTCATCAGTTTACATTACACAAAACACAAAACGTGATATATACAAAATACAGATTTATTCAATGCACCCTGAAGTGGCCATAAGATCTGTCTAAATGTTTCTTTTTGTTAGTTTAATGTGTATATTCCGTAAATTTGCCATGTATTTTTCTAAACAACCACATGTAGACTGCTGAACATAAGTTTTTAAAGCAGATTTATGCATCGTTTCATATCACTCAGCTCTTACTGTGTCATTCACAACATTACTCAGGAGCAAACTAGGCTACTATGGTGGATTAAAGATAGCTCATTCCTTCTAGCTAAAATAAACTTCTCTACTACTTAAGTTGAAAAAAAAATGTCATTTAACAAGCCAACTCGCGTGGGTTGATTTCAGAGTACATCACAGTCTGTGTGTGTGTGTGTACGTGTGTACGTGTGTACGTGTGTACGTGTGTACGTGTGTGCGTGTGTGTGTGTGTGTGTGTGAGAGAGAGACCCAGATATGAACTGCTCGAAGCGTCAGAGCAGAGCTCATTAATATACACATATACACGACCCTTCCAAATATGGTCAAAACCAACCATATGCTAGTGTTGGAAATGGACTTGTAATGGACCACTTCTGGAAAATCCCTTCTGTTTAGATATCAGAGAACATTTTATCATATTGAATCAATGCATTCTATTGACGCTTTAAAGGATAGATCATCAAAAAATTTAATTTGGCATTAATTTTCTCAGTCTCAGGCCACCTAAGATACAGGTGACTCTTTTTTTCCATAGTAGAAAATGGAAGCTAAAACCGAGATCCTTTGTGATTCACAAAATACAACTGTATATACAGGCAAAACAAAAGAATAATAGCTTACCTGCTTCTCCTGATGATATATTGAGGTCTTATAAAGAAAGCAATTGATCTATTAAAGAAAATGATTACAAATCATGACAGTATTACAGTATTACGACGTATGTTTTGACACAAATTCGCACTTGAGTTGACTCTTTATGACTTCTGAACAAAATCAGGTCTGTTTGCCACATTGTTGTACTGTCTTGAACTCCAAACTTATTTTGTCAAATGTAAAAACTTTCAGAAGTATTCAGTAGCCTTGAAATCTTGAGAAAAATTGCTTAATATCAGTCATTTATGTAAATTTATTGTTCCAGGGTATAATTCTATGGGATATGAGATGTCTAAGCCAGACCTGAGATCGGAGCTGGAGGCAGACCTTAAACTTGTGTCAGAGGGCCGGAAGAATAAAGCATCTGTCCTTAGTTATCACGTGGCAAAATACAAAGCTGTTTTCATCGAGTCTGTGAGGAAGGCAAAGAAGTGAGGCCTTTATTTCTACATTAGTTACACTGCAGTCATCAGATTTGGTTTTGCTCCTTTCAACTAACACTTACATTTCTTTATGCAGATTTATGCTGATTTTAATTGTTGTCATAATGTCTCCAGATTGGATGAGGCTTTGTCTAATTATCTGGGTCCGGCTCAAGAGATTGCCGAACAGGAGCAAGTAGAGTTGGAGATACCATTGCCTGTGCGAAAGTGTCCTCAGTGTAACCGGGACATGGTGCTGAAGAAGAAGAAAGACAGCACAGGGTGAGACGACATTGTGTGTACATTTAGCAACTGATCTGAAATGGAATGTAGTGTATTTACTAGTGTTGTGCCTCTTCTGTGTTTTTACTGCAGGATGTTTCTTTCATGCATGGGATATCCAGCTTGTAAAGCAGCCGTGTGGTTTCCTGACACTGTCCTGGAGGTCAGCAGAGACGAGAGCATCTGTCCAACCTGCCGTCCACATCCGGTGCATATGTAAGGATTGTGGCTCTTATGTTGCTTTGTACTTATTTTTATGTCATGAACCCTTTTAAAAGCTAAAGGACAGTATGATTTAAAATAATTTAAGAAGTATTAGTTTATCGTTGGACAGTGAGGGTGGCGCAGTGAGTAGCACTGTCGCTTCACAGCAAGAAGGTCGCTGGTTCGAGCCCTGGCTGGGTCAGTTGATATTTCTGTGTGGAGTTTGCATGTTTTCCCCGTGTTCATATGGGTTTCCTCCCGGTGCTTCGGTTTACCCCTACAAGTCCAAAGACATGCGCTATAGATGAATTGGGTAAGCTAAATTGTGAATGAGTGTGTATGGGTGTTTCCCAGTACTGGGTTGCGGCTGGAAGGGCATCCGCTGCGTAAAAAACATATGCTGGATTTATCGCGGTTCATTCCGCTCTGGCGAATCCAAATTAATAAAGGGACTAAGTTGAAAAGAAAATGAATGAATGAATAATGTTAGTGATGGAAAAAAAGTAATAGGACGTTTAAATAAAATTGTATAATTAATTCCACAAAATGTATAAAAATGTTTAATATTTTAAGCAGCACAAATGTTTCCAATATAACATGCATATCAGCATCTTCAAGTATATTCTGTAAGGTCATGTGTAGGCCCACACGGAATCTGCGCACGCAGAATTCCGCAGATTTTTAGCCTATCATTAATTCTGTTTATTTACTTAAAGTTAACTATTTACAGTTAATCTAATTGGATTTGCATTTTAAACATTAAATACAAGTTAAAAAGATATTATTTTTTATTTAACATATTAAGGTTTTAGTTATGATACTCCCAAAATAATTCCACAGAAATCCGCAGATTTTTACCAAAATTCTCCGCAGAAATAGCAAAAAACGTCCGCAGATTCCGTCTGGCCCTAGTCAGGTGATGCGGAAGACTAGAGTAATAATGCTGAAAATTCATCTTTGACATCATAGGAATGTCTCACAAAATATATCAGAATATCTACCCATTATCTACCAATATATCAGAGTATCTTCCAATATATCAGAATATTTACCCATTATCTAACGATATATCAGAGTATCTACTCATTATCTGCTTAAATATTGGAATATCTACACATTATCTACTGAAATATCAGAGTATCTACCCATTATCTACCGATATATCAGACTATCTACATATTATCTGCCAATATATCAGAGTATCTACCCATTATCTACCGATATATCAGAGTATCTACTCATTATCTGCTTAAATATTGGAGTATCTACCCATTATCTACTGAAATATCAGAGTATCTACCCATTATCTACAGATATATTAGAGTATCTTACAAAATATACAAGAGTATCTACCCATTATATGCTTAAATATTGGAGTATCTACCAATTAACTACTGAAATATCAAAGTATCTACACATTATCTACCGATATATCAAAGTTTCTTCACATTATCTACTGATATATCAGAGTATCTACCCATTATCTACAGAAATATTAAGTATCTAACAAAATATATCAGAATATCTACCCATTATCTGCCAATATATCAGAATATCTACCCATTATCTACCAATACTATTATTGCTATTATTACTATATATATATATATATATATATATATATATATATATATATATATATATATATATATATATATATATATATATATATATATATATATATATATATATATATATATATATATATATATGTACATGTATATGTATATATGATGCGTCAAAAACACCATTGAGTGTGACACACCCTTTATGATAGCCAGCTAGTTAACGTTAAGTGAACATCGCAGCATGTTATGAACCGAGGGTAGCTAACATTAGTTAACTTATCTAGCGCTTACGGATAGCTCAAACTGCTGTGTTTTGTGTATTATATTATTTTTAACTTACCTTGATATCTTGATATATAAAGGCAGCTCTTTCTTCTTTAATCATGTGAATGATGACAAGCCAGCTTTTTCAAACTTGTGACAGAGCCATCTGCTGCTCTGGCAATGATAATGTGTGTTTGGAATGATTCGTAATATTTTTGTAATTGTAATGAGTAATGATGCAGCATATAAAAAAATCTATCAGAGTAAAAGTATAAAACTCATCGAAAATATTTACTGAAGTAGGAGAAAAAAAAAACAATACTCCAGTAGAGTACAGATACAGCCTTTTAGTACTTAAGTACAGTAGTGAAGTAGTTCTACTTCATTACTATACATCTCTGCTCATTACTATACCCGTACACAGCGCTGAAGTCCAGCATCTTCAGATTGGCTTTAGGCCCAATCCCAATTCTACCCCTTAGCCCTTCCCCTTACCCCTACCTCTCGTTTCGCGCATTCCCGTGAAGGGGTAGAGGTGTCCCAATTCTCTTTAGCTTGAAGGCGTAGTGCTAAGGGGAAAGGGTATATAGCCCTTTGAACGAAGATTTTTCAGGACCACACTCGAAACCAAGGGGTAAGAAAATTTCCCAGAATACACCAGCCACAACGGCAGAAACACTGCACCCGGAAGTAAGGAGATCAACAAACAAGCATATGTTTTAATATATTCATATCTGTGTTTGTGTTTTACTGTCATGCTTTTAAAAAAACGCTAAAATCAATCTATAATCCATAATCATAACTCCTGTACAGCAGTCCCACAACATTCTGACACTCGATGACATTCGAATACCCTGTCAGAAATGTCTAGTGGCTGAGAATGAGCTTTTTACGGTGTCTGCTATAATGTTAATGTTGTTTTGGTGTGTTTACATAGATGAATATAGCCACTGTGTAAATGCACAGTACAGTTACAATCTTATTGACAGATTATATCGTTATGATAACATAATATATGCCTTCAGTGATTTCCTGAAGATAAACACCAAAAAATAACACAACTGGAATAACTACAGCAACTACAGTCTGATCTCATATGAAGCAAGAAATCATGATGACATATGATGACGTGTGCAGGTACTGTAGTGCTGTCCCAATTCTTAGGGTAAATTTTGAAGCCCTTCACCTTCGGTTTTAAGGGCTAAGGGGAAGGGGAATGGGTACAAAAATAGAATTGGGATTGGGGCTTAGTCTTGACTAGTGCGGATGAATGGCTTTTTTTCCTGGAAGCACTGTACAAATGTGGCGGCGCTATTGACGCATGTTCAGGGCCTGTATGCGATATCTAGTATATATATCTATGTATTTTTCCTAGGACTTTTCTTGAGTTTATTCATGTGTATAGACAGTTTGGCGGGTTTCCACAAGAGCACCCTCTGGCCTTCAGAGGAGATTTACTATAATCACACTATGCTTCTTTGAAAAGATGTGCATGAAAGTCACAGCTTTGCTCAATTGTGTTTGCGATTTAAATTTGATTAATCACCCAGTCCTAAGTAAAGCATATCATTTTTAGCACTAATTCTGGTTTTATCTTTGACAGGCTGAAGTTTAAATTCAAAAGGGGAAGTTTGCCACCTATGATGCCTCTTGAATTTGTTGGCTGCGTCGGTGGATGTGACGAGACTCTCAGAGAGGTTTTAAACTTGAAATATCTCAGAGGACGAGATGCAGATTCAGCCCCTCAGGCCAATAACAGCTCCAGATCCAATCAACACCACATACATAGGACCAGCTCAGCACCTCCTCCATCCAGGGTGGAGAACATTAGACCTCCAGCACCCAGACCTCGAGCTGATCCCAGTCTGCAACCTCCACCTTCAACCCAGGGAGATCCCATTGTGTGTAACTGTGGTCAAGACGCCTTACTTCTCACCGTGCGCAAAGAGGGTCCCAATCAGGGGCGTCAGTTTTACAAGTGTAACACAGGAGACTGCAAGTTTTTCCTGTGGGCCGATCAGCCACCTGAACAGGGGGCGCCCGAAAGAAACCGAGGTCCCTTGAGTCAAAACATCCAGCCTCCCAGGCCTTCCAATGGGTTTGGGAACGTCCCTCAGCAGAGGCAGAACCACAGAGGGTCTGGAGGCGATGAAGGGGTAACTATGTGTAACTGTAATGAGCCTGCAGTCACCAGGACCGTCATGAAGGAAGGACCAAACAAAGGCAGAATGTTCCACACCTGCGGGAAACCCAGAGATCAGCAGTGCGGCTTCTTCCAGTGGGCTAATGAAAATGTGGCACCAGGTATGTTGACGGTCGTTTTGTTGGAAATATTATATAGCTATGGGATTTATAGTTATGTGTTTCAGTGAAGTGTTGTTTTTGTTTTATTCTGTTAATTATGTTAATTTAAATAATAATAAAATGAAAAAAGGTGCCAAAAAAATCTACAGAAAAGTTAAGAAATATCTGTAGCACATTAGGACAGCATATATTCATGGATGTGATTCTTCAGTATAAATACTTTCTACCATATAAATATTTCGGAATTTTCCAAGCTCAATGGGGCGACCCCTGTAATTTGCATAAATCCGTTTAGTTTTTTTTTAGGGAGGTCTCAGTGATGTTCATCGCCATTATTTGCGACTACATTGTTCATCATTGTGCACAAGAAGGAGCAGTAACTGCTTCATTCGGAACGTCATTCAAGGATGTAATTGTAAACCTACCTAGGCTACTGTGTATATAACATAATGATATTGTGTAGTCCTATAATGTGTGCGTATGAGGAAGCCACTGACAATATGCAAGATTGTGAAATCGATTTGAATGCGTGCGCGGCTGCGTCCACTTTTTTCCTCTCTCTCATTTGCATGTCACGACCACGTGCGCTCTATGTACATAATAAATAAAGCCGCAGGACGCACATACTGTTACTAATAATGCTGAAATTCAGCTTTGCCTCAGTATAAATTCATTAAAGATCTAGCCGGTTTGAAATATTTATTTTATTTTATTGTAATAATTTACTGATGTTTTTTATTGCGTTTTAATTAAAAAACGTACTCTAGTGAGACTTATTTTTATCCTCTGCAAGTCATCTGTTCTTGTGTCTTCATTTATTCAGTGCTACAGCCTAGCACCGAAAATTTAATACCTGAATGTTTCGTAAGTTAATGATATTACAAATGTATAAAAATATATTTTATAGTTCATTAAAACTACTAGTAAAAAGCAGCGACTAAGCCGAAGGAAAGAGAAAGTGATAAACTCTTATAAGCAATGTATGATATGTTAAATTATATTAGGCTGAACTTAATATTTTAAGGCCCCTAAATAATTTAATGGCTTAAACAGTTCGAATTGTTGACTGACTAGTAGTTTATTTATCACGTGGAATAAAGAGTCTACTAAATTACAGGAAAAATTATATTCTGTGTATGCAAGAGAACTAACTGAGTTAGTGGCGCCATCTAGCGGCTGTGTGTGGATCTGACATTGAGGTACAAAGTAGGCTATAAACCTATATTACTTGGGTGACTATTAAACTGCTAAACATTTAATCTGATTTTTTTAGGGGGGAGTCTCATCTTCCTTCTTTTTTGTCCTCGGCTGATCACATGCCTCTATATTGACAGAGGGGGGTGGGATCGGGAGCGGTCTGTGGGTCAGGACTTGATCTTGGGACGCAGCGCAGTTGTGCTAAGAAATACATTTTTGATGGATAACCCCGATTTTCAAAAATTGAAAACATTTGTTTTTCTGACTGATTGTCATTTTCTTGGAAAAATCCTCTAATTCAGTGTTTCTAAACCACGTTACTGGAGGCCCACCAGCTCTTCACATTTTCCATGTCTCTTTAACCTAACACACCTGATTCAAATCATCAGCTCATTAGCAGAGACTGTCTGTCACACCCATTAGAGATTTTTCAAAGGAGATATCCAAAACATGCAGTGCTGGTGGGCCTCCAGGATTGTGGTTGAGAAACACTGCTCTAATTGACATATATCTGTTAATTAACAGTTGCTTGTAACTTTCATTCATTTATTTTCATTATCAATTTGCATTACGGGACTTTGATCTCTATTTTGAATTTTATTGACATGCTCTATGGTTAAATAATATTTACAGAACTAAATTTGTACAATAACAAAAAACATTGCCGGCAGCTCATTACTTTTCTGTACTGTAATTTTCATGACCAAACCAAAAACCATACTGTTTCATTCAAACTGCCAATAAAATGTCAGTAAAAGTCACTGTGTTCAAATTTTCAACAGAAAAGTTGTCTGAGCAGAGCTCAAGGTTTACTCCATAAGTCTTAAACTGGATTCCTGGAGGGCCACAGCTCTGCACAGTTTTGCTCCAACCCTAATCAAACACAGCTGATCCAACTAATCAAGGTGTTCAAGACTACTAGAGACTATTAGGCAGGTGTGAGTTGGAGGTGGTTGAAGCTAAACTATGCAGAGCTGCGGCCCTCCAGGAATTGAGTTTGAGATCACTGGTTTAAGCAATTAGGAAGCATTAATAAAACACATATGTTTGGGGTAAGATTTGTTAAAGGAGATTATGACTTAAGCAAAAAAGAGTGATTGAAAGTAATAGTATAGATATGTAAAATGTTACTGGAGACTGAAGTAATAATGCTGAAATTCAGCTTTGCCTCAGTATAAATTCAATTAAAATCTAGCTAATAAAGGAAAACATTTATTTTATTTTTAATGTAATAATATTTTACTGTTGTTTTTTTTATTGCGTTTTAATTTTAAAAAAAAACTTTACACCCTAGTGAGACTTCTGTTTTATCAGTAATTTGGTTTGATGTAGCTATACAGTACTATAAAATGTATATTAAATGTAAAGTGTGTTTCTTTTGGCTTTAAATGTGCTGCATTGTGCTAGAAAAAGCATTAATGCACTCATTTATATGGAAGATGTACAGTTGAAGTCAGAATTAAATTAAAAATTAAATGTTTCCCAAATAATGTTTAGCAGAGCAAGGAAATTTTCACAGTATGTCAGATAATATTTTTTCTTCTGGAGAAAGTCTTATTTGTTTTATTTCGGCTAGAATAAAAGCAGTTTTTAATTTTTTAAAAACCATTTTAGGGACAAAATTATTAGCCCCTTTAAGCTAATTTTGTTTTCAATAGTCTACAGAACAAACCATCATTATACAATAACTTGGCTAATTCCCCTAACCTGCCTAGTTAACCTAATTAACCTAGTTAAGTCTTTAAATGTCACTTTAAGCTGTATAGAAGTGTCTTGAAAAATATCTAGTCAAATATTATTTACTGTCATCATGGCAAAGATAAAATAAATCAGTTATTAGAAATGAGTTATTAAAACTAATATGTTTAGAAATGTGTTGAAAAAAATCTGCTCTCTGTTAAACAGAAATTGGGAAAAAATAAAAAAGGGGGTGAATAATTCAGGGGGGCTAATAATTCTGACTTCAACTGTATATGAAGATGTATATTTCAGTTGCAATATTTCAGTTGGGAAGACTTTTCTTCTACCTATCTGTCTGTCTATCTATCTATATCTATCTATCTAATTATTATTATTATTTTAATCGTTATTTTAATTATTTACTTTTTCTATCACTATCTTCAGCCACAGCGTTTTCTGGAGGGAATGGTGGTAAACCATCTGGGAACAAAAAAGCCAGCACTACCTCAGTCAAGCCTCCAACTGCTAAAAGGCAGAGGACCTGTGGAATATGCCATGAGCCGGGACACACCAGAGTAACCTGTCCTCAGGCCCAGTGAAAAACAAAATATGTAAATAAAATTAATTTGTCTTATGCATATTTAATGTTGTTTTATGACTTGTAAATTTGTATTGTATTATGTAAAATAAAGTTATTTTTAGGTTTACATTTTGTGTGTATGTGACTGTGTGTGTAGGCGCCCATGTGTGTCTGTGTGCACCTTTGTGTGTGTGTGCGCGCCTGTGTGTAGTTTGTTATTCTTGTTCACATGTACAGGGTTTCTTACCGAAATCTTAATTTCTAAGTTCACAGTTAAAGACCTTACAATTGTATTAATTCAGTGCTAAACTTTATAACCATTATTTTAGTTTTCCAATAGAAATATCTAAACTAAACTATCTAAGATGCATTTGTTTTTCATTAAAAATAAGATTTCAGGACAAATATTTGTCAGTGGGATGAGACAATTGTATGTTATTATTTACACAAAATAAATGAGTTTATTATGTTTATTTATTTTCCTGTAAAATGAAATGACAGTTATGGAGATTGGTACAAAATTAGATTTTTAAACATTTGAAGTGTGGCTAATACTGCTCTCTCCTTCCATTTGGACAAAATTTGGATAGTGTTAATGTATCGTGCCCCCTTCAAATGATATAGCAGTCTTGTTCTTAAAGTTTTGTTAAATTTTATTAAGCCTATATGGAAACGGTGACGCGGGTGGTGCAGTAGGTAGTGCTGTCACCTCACAGCAAGAAGGTCGCTGGTTCGAGCCTCGGCTGGGTCAGTTGGCATTTCTGTGTGGAGTTTGCATGTTCTCCCTGCATTCGTTTGGGTTTCCTCTGGGTGCTCCGGTTTCCCCCACAGTCCAAAGACATGCAGTACAGGTGAATTGGGTAGGCTAAATTGTCCGTAGTGCATGAGTGTGTATGGATGTTTTCCAGAGATGGGTTGCAGCTGGAAGGGCGTCCGCTGCGTAAAACATATGCTGGATAAGTTGGCGGTTCATTCCGCTGTGGCAACCCCAGATTAATAAAGAGATTAAGCCAAAAAGAAAATTAATGAAGCCTATGGAAACCCTGATATTACCATTTAATCTTTTTCTACTTTCTTTTAAACTAAAAGGTCTGAGAATGGGATGTCCCATATGAGAAATTGTTTTATTTTTTTTGCTTATTAGAAATGTGCTCCTCAGAAACCTCTAATGTGTAATAATGTCCCATTTCTCCAAAGATAAGTATATAGTATGAGACATCCATTATAAGAACTGTCCATTGTTTTTTTTCCACCTTTCAGAAATGGGGTCTTTATAGCCATCTAAAGTTTTGTTCCATTTCTCATATGACGTTCTGTAAAGAAACCCTTTTTAAATTAAGACCTTTTTTAATATTCTGTAGTGAAATAAGGATTTATTTGTAACTCAACTATTTGTAGGACTACTTTATTTACTGTTGTCAGACCACGTTATATAAAATTGCATTCAACAGTACGGTACAGTAGGCTATATAGGACAAATTAAAACACAACTCAGGTGTTTAAAAGAATGTATTCTGTGAATTGAAAACAACGTTCTGAAAGATAAACCTACAAAACAGAGAAGACAACCCTTATCATAATAATATGCACACTTAGCAGTGCGAATTATACATTGACGATTGGGGGGGGGGGGGGGGGGGGGTCAACATTTTGTCAACTGTTAGTTTGTGTAATACATGCTTCAGTCATTTATGTCTTTACTTTTAATTACATCTAGTTTATTAATAAAATGTATTTAAGTTTTTAGCGTTTTGGGGGATATTTAGTGTCTCTGACCTATATTCTCTGATTAGCTATTTCGGATGTTACTGTAGGTTAAACTACAAACTATGCGTCTAATTTGATTTCATTTTCAGGCTAAATATAGATACAAACACCTATTTTATCAGAAACCAAAGTCTTGTAAACATGACGTCTGCCGCTTTCAGACTTTCTCGAATAGACTGATTGGCGCAGTTATGCATTAACAATGGTTTGAATCGTTATAGGGGTGGTCAAATGTATATTTATATTATCTATTATTTCAATTATTACCATTATTATTTAAAATACAGATCAGAGTGAAATGTTTCTCAATATTAAAGAACTGATCCTGTGTTTTCCTCAGAGTCCTCGCAGCCCCGTGTAGCACCCTGTCAAAGTGTGCACTGGCTGCCTCACCTAAGGGATCCTTACATATATACAGTTGAAGTCAGAATTATTAGCCCCCCTTTGATTTTTTTTTTTCTTTTTTAAATATTTCCCAAATGATGTTTAACAGAGCAAGGAAATTTTCACAGTATGTCTGATACTGGTCAAGAAGGCTCACCAGCGCCTATTTTCCTTAGGGCATCTTAAGAAGAACCAGCTGTCATCAGCCGTCTTTGTGAACTTCTACCGCTGCACAATAGTAAGCATCCTGACCAACTGCTCTGTTGCTGAGCATAGGGCACTGCAGCTGGTGGTGAAAACTGCCCAACGCATCACAGGGACCACACTGCCAGCCATAGAGAACATACAGAAGAAACACTGTCTGCGCCAAGCACTTAGTATTCTTAAAGATTCCTCTCACCCTGCTCACAGACTGTTTTCTCTCCTGCCTTCCGGCAGGCGCTTCAGGCTCCCCTGGACAAAAACCAGCAGACTAAGGAACAGCTTTTTCCCCAGAGCTGTCTCCCTTTTGAACTCTGCCCCCCACTGACTCTTTTGCCCCCCTAATACACCCCCCACTCTCCTCATAACATATACTCCTCATAATCACTGCACTATTTAACATTTGCACATTTAAAAATTGTACATATTCATTGCGATACATTGCACTGATTCATTTATTTGAACTGTACATACCCACTGCACATGTACATTTGTAATTATGCTTATCTCTGCACACTTCTGATTATTAATAGCAACCTGTACATATATTCATTTATTGTAAATCTCTGTTCATAGCTAATACAACCTGTATGTTCATAGTACATCCATTTGTAAATATCACCATAGTTTTTCTATAATTGCACTTTATAACTTATACCTGTATCCTGCATTTCGTTGCCTTGTACATGTGTAATGACACTAAAGTTGAATCTAATCTAATCTGATAATATTTTTTCTTCTGGAGAAAGTCTTATTTGTTTTATTTTGGCTAGAATAAAAGCAGTTTTTAATTTTTTAAAAACCATTTTAAGGTCAAAATTATTAGCCCCTTTAAGCTATATTATTTTTCTATAGTCTACAGAACAAAACATCATTATACAATAACTTGCCCAATTACCCTAACCTGCCTAGTTAACCTAATTAACCTAGTTAAATCTTTAAATGTCACTTTAAGCTGTATAGAAGTGTCTTAAAAAATATTTAGTAAAATATTGTTTACTTTCATCATGTCAAAGATAAAATAAATCAGTTACTAGAAATGAGTTATTAAAACTATTATGCTTAGAAATGTGTTAAAAAAATCTGCTCTCTGTTAAACAGAAATTGGGGAAAAATATAAACGGGCTAATAATTCTGACTTAAACTATATATATATATATATATATATATATATATATATATATATATATATATATATATATATATATTAGGCATGGGACGATAACCCTTTGTCAATACCACGATTTGGAAAAGTCAAGGTTTTAAAACCGTCAAAATTTTCTGCAATACAGTTCCTGAGGTATGTGTATGGTTTTTCATTTATGTTTTTTTAGGACAACAGTAGGCTATATTCAGCAGCAACAACAAAAATAGATATCTAAAGATGCCGTTTTAATTTGTTAAAAAAATGTGTTTTTGAAACAAACAAAGACAGCAGAAGTCAATAATTCATTTAGCCTGACATGTTTACTGTTCCAAAATATTTTAAATGTTTCTCAAAATAAAATATATTGTGTTCAAAAGGGAAAAGGTTTTTGTATTTAGCCCAGACATTTAAAAAGAATATATTGTAGAGCAGTAATCACAATATTGTGATACCGTGAATCTGTGATATTTTTATCAAAGGTATTATACCGTCAGAATCTTATACCGACACATGCCTAATATATATATATATATATATATATATATATATATATATATATATATATATATATATATATATATATATATATATACACACAGTAAAATAGTAGTAGCAGTTGATTTAACCATCAACATTTTAGGATAAAACAGTAATAACAAATAATAGTAATCAATATTTACAATGATTCATTTACAATAATCTAGATGTGTGTGTATGTGTGTTTGCAAGTGCATCACTGATGTTTTTATTGGTCTCTCTTTTTGTGACAGGCATTAATGTATTATGCGGCTAGAAGAATACAATCTCTCTGTAAGAGCCTTTATGGGACAGGGCATCAGTACAAATCCACTGAAATGACTGACACACTTGAAAAACTTGTTAAAAAGCCTTTACCTAATAAATGCTTCAAAAATATATTTTTTATTTATTCGTTTATTGCATTATGGGTTTAATACAACGTGCACTTGTAAATGTATAAATATTGTTTGACAAATTGCTTTTGGTGTTGGTGCTCTTATGTTACATCAGATCAATGCAAAAATGTAATATAAATCTACTATAAATACTCCAAAAAGGAGGAAAAATGACCAGTGCCATAAAGTAGTGGTTGAAGAACTGGGAATGTTGTGACGGGCCCTGACATAAGGGGGGCCCCATCATCACATTTTTGTCCCAGGCCCAGTCAGTTTCACTATAGCACATTTTAAATGAATCATAAATGAGTACGTTCTGAGTCAGCATTCTGAAACGGCAAAAAAGATGTAGTTTTAAACCCGTTTTGGGCGTGAACAAAAAGTGGAAGTAGTCGGTTTACAGAAGCGGAAATAACTTTTTCAGCGTATGAGTGGTTGTTAAGACAGTGGGCCGCACCGGGCGCGCGGGGGGCGGGGAGTGTTTGTTCCACCAGCCGCTGCCAAACAGAAATAGGTTGCTCTACTGCCATATCCCGAATTAGACATGGCTGCGACCGGAGTTCTCCCCTTTATCCGGGGAGTAGACCTGAGTGGGAATGACTTTAAGGTAAGACTTTTACCTTTATAGGTCTGTAGAGACAGGACGGTGTTCATAAATCACCCGCTTACTCGAGGGAAGTGATGTAGGTTAGTTAGCGTGTCGGAACTGGTTGAGAGATGATGAGCTAGCAGTGCTAACTGTGCTAGCTCTGGGCGTTAGCTCGCGACTTGTCAAAATTTGTTGCGGTCAATCAAGCAGAGGAAATAACGAGAAGTTAGTTGGTGGGTCAGCTGGGTTGGTTGACACATTGTCATGTTTGTGGCCTCGATAAATAAACTGCGCTGCTAACAGACAAACAGAAGCTCCTTTACAGACTAGATAAGAGTCCAACATACAGTACGCATGACAAAGAGGTTTATTTTAAGCATTTGTAAGTCATTATTGGTTAGACCAGTGTTACACAGTCTCTCAAGTGTGTCAGTTCACTTGAGAGAATTTCTGCCGATGCTTTGTCTTATATAAAGCCACTTCAGTCAGTCAGATCTGATCATCTTGAGATGATCCTGTGAGCAGAATAGAGTTTCTTGTATTGAAGTGACATCACTCTACCAAGTTTAGCTCGATTGTATCAAATGCAGGCAGGGCCAAGTAAGAGTTTATGGCATCATAGTAATTAGAGATGTTAGAAAATCATATTTATAATCATTAAAGTTAAAAAATAAACAACAAAAAACCCTCATGGTTCTCAATATTATAATGGTTTTGTTGAAATAAGCTCAAAATGTTTAAATAATACTGATAAACGGACATATTTAAAAGCATTTTAACCAAGCTTCCTTTCTGTAAATGTACGCAGCAAATAAAATCTGCAGTTTTGTAAACAATAAACAACAGAGAGCTACAAGTTTGCCTAGTGCAGATTTTCATGAGCAGTACCTTAAAATATTTAATCAAATGTACATTTGTGACCCTGGAATACAAAAATGTCTTTGTCTTATATTACATTGGTAAATTTTTGGCTATAGCCAGAATAAATGTGTCAAAATTATTAATTTTATAGTAATACAAAAATGATTAGAATATTAATTACTTATTGTGTTTCACGACGATATTTAGTCAATTTTCGAACTTAGAGGAATGGTTCATCCAAAAATAAAATTTACTCACCTTTTACTCACACTCAAGTGGTTCCAAACCTTTGAGTTTTTTTTTTTCACAAAAGAAAATATATTAAACTATTGACTTTCAACTATGTAGTTTGGTTTTGAACATTTTTCAAAATATTTTCTTTTGTGTTGAATAGAAAAAAAAAAACTCAAACAGGTTTGTGACAAGTGAAGGTTACGTAAACGATGACAGGATTTTCGGTTTTGGGTGAACTGTCACTTTAATTTAGATAGCTTTAACTGTAATTTTCCTGTCTGTTTAGATTTTTTTTTTTGAACCTTCAAAATCCAGAATTTCAAATAGTTGTCTCTATTACAAATATTATTATATCCTTACAAACCATTAATACGATATTACCATATTATGTATTACTTATTACGATAGAAAGCTTTTTTTCAGCTTTCATATGACTTTGTTTCCAAAAACCGACACTTATGACTAGTTTTGTGTTCCAGGGTTACATATAAAAACAAAACAAGTAAGGCCATGTACATGTACTAACACAATTTTAATCATATATTGTATTTCTTACATTATACTTAAAAGCATCACATTATAACACAACACTGATCTGTTGTATCACAGTGAACATGCTCTCTTTCTTTATTGAAGTTAAACTAATTGAATCAATTGAAAATAGAAGCAGACGAATTCAGTATTTAACAAGCCTTTCATTACAATTTCATGCCTGGGTATTATACATGTAGTGAAAATCTCTGTTATATAAACGCACATTTTCTTTAACATCAACCTTTTTTGTGAAAGATTAGCTAATTTTAGGTGAGATAAAATCTAAACACCTATTTTGACAACATTACTTGCTGCGTCTACATGAAACTGATGCTGGCACTGCAACATTTACAGCGTGCTTTTAAAACGGCAATAATCAAACACTATTGTAATGGTAATATTAATCATTAGAAGAAGGTTTGCCATGGTAATCTTTCCATCTCTAATAGTAGCAGTCAGATCAATCAATAACTGTCTCACTGGCTGGAGTGACTCATGAGTTGAGAAGATTGTAATACTCGTATGTTTGGTGTTTTCAACAGGGGGGCTATTTTCCTGAACATGTCAAGTCTATGACCAGTTTGCGATGGCTGAAGCTGAACAGAACGGGCCTTTGCTATCTTCCAGAGGAATTAGCCTCCCTACAGAAATTGGTGATTGTTTTTTTTTTTTCTCAGCTGAGTCACAATTTCATATTTTGCAACTGGGATTTGTCAATGCGCTAATGTTCATTTTTGGTCTTTTCTGTCAAATCAGGAACATTTGTCTGTGAGTCACAACAGTCTCACAACGCTGCATGGAGAATTATCAAGTCTTCCCAATCTGAGGGTAAGTGTGATTGAAAATATTGTGAAATACGTTACCTCTACTTGCACTTTATTATTAAGTGTATACAGTAGTCAGCATTTGAAGTGGATCAAAACGTTTCATCAAAGTTGTCCGAAAACTATTCAGCAACCCATTTTTGTCTGAGGAAAATTTTGAAAATCTTTTTTGATCCGCTTCAAATGTTGACTACTGTATCTTAATGTTTATGCAACCAACACATGAATCGTTAAAATCGTTGTTGTCTGTGATACTTTTGCAAGAAATGAATCATTTTGGTGAGCAAGGAGGCTTTAAGTTGAAAGGCATTGTTATAAATGATTGTTTTACATTTAAAAAATATTCTTCAGATAAATTCTGCTGTTCATAATTTTCTAATCCTCAATGAATCCTGAGAATGCATGCATCAATGTAGCATCAAAAATATCATGCATGATAACTAATTTCAATATTTCAAAGAAAATGGTTGTATTTGGTTGTAAAATATTCTCATTTTATTTCATACCAAAGTTTGCCCATTGTAACCTTTGATTTGGCCCACAATCCCATCTGGGAGGAGACTGAGGCTGATGGAGAGGGCTGGGGCGAACGACTTTAACAAACAGATCGTCATTTGTAATTTGACGTAGTTTGTTTTATTCCAGAACTACAAAAAAAAGCAAACTGAAATGAAATGTTTCAATTAAATCTTGTTAATGAATCTGATTTTTTAAAATGTAAATGCTTAAATACTGTCACGTGACAGATAGAAGACTATGGAGACGACATCGGTGAGCAAATCAAGACAAAAACTAGTGTAATTCTGTTATCAATGAGATATACATTTCTTTTTATTGTAGTAAGTTTCTTATAAAATGTAAAAAAAAAAAACTATTAGTTAATATAAAGCAATGTTTTCTGGTAATTTTTAAATATTATTAAATAAATTAGAAATATAACCATGCCAACTATATTTACCTTCAGCCCACTAGCCTCAATCAAGTTTGTTTTTTTGGCCTTCATAAGAAAAAGTTTGGGCTCCCCTGCTCTATATAGTATACATATTTTTAATAAAAATGCAAACCTTATGGGCAGGCATCAACTTAAAATGATTAAATATCAGTCTGTGTATGCCTGCATTAAATAAATGTCCCTAAGCTTTTTTCAGAAAAACAATACTTGTATACTAAATGGTTTGTAATAAATATGAGCATTATGGATGTGACATTTTCAGTAAAATCTTAAAACATAAGTTCACATAGAAAGTATATGTTAACACTATATTGAAACATCTGATTATATTTTCCAAAACAACTAAGCACAGAGTTATGGGATCAGAAAAATAGCAATCTGTAATGGAGATGCACGATATTGGAAAAATCTGATATTGCGATATTTTATTTTTCTGCGATAAATATTGCGATATGCAAAGATGGTTTGAATGGCTCTATTTGGTGGTTTTCTGGTGAGTATAACAGTTATTAGGTACAAAAATGGAATAAGCACAATGCAAAAAAATGCTATTCTTCCTTTGCTTTGTCATGTTTCTAGTCCAAGTTTTCACCTTAAGAAGAAATTAATAGTTTTTTTTACCTTGAAACAAGCTAGTAAAATAATCTTGTTTTCGCTTTGAAATGTAGATATTCAGACTCAAAGTCGTATCTAAGACTCATAGAAAAGGCTCATAAATCGTATCTATCATTCATTCGATTTCTTTTCGGCTTAGTCCCTTTATCAATCTGGGGTCGCCACAGCGAAATAAACCGCCAACTTATCCAGTATATGTTTTACGCAGCGGATGCCTATCCAGCTGCAACCCATCACTGGGAAACATAAATCGTATTAATTCTGTATAAATAATTATATAAAATAAGTCTTTGTTACACCTCCAAACTCATAATTGTCTGTGCTCAAATGTTCTAAACTCTCTTGAAATGCTCAGTCACAGGCCTTAAAAGCACATGCAAACTCTACAAATCACATGTGTTCTGTGGCACTTCATCAACTATATTTTAAACTCAACATTGCATATCTTGCAATGTGACTATTGCAGATGCGCACATTGGGATATCGATGCTGAAACGATATATTATGCAGCCCTAATCTTTAAACATTTTTTCTGTATTAAATGAGGAAAATAAACATGCGTTATGGATGTGATCAAAAAAAGTGTAAAAGGTTTACAGTATACAATATCTTTTCTAGAAATTCTGTGAGTTAAACTGCACAACCCAAAATAAATAATACTAATCAAAAGGAGTAAGTTGGCTCACTATAGGACAAAAACAATTTTTTTTTACTTTATTTCACATTTTTGAAGAAAAAGCTTCGTTATGGATGTGACATCTCTCCATTATAGCTGTGACAAATGTGAAATTGGCACTTGTGTGACTTTGGTAAATCAAATATAATTGTTTGAAGACATTGACTGAGACATTTGAGTATTTTTATCGTACTGTAAAATACAAGCCTACACACAAACTTGGAAAATAATAAATAGAAAATAATTTAATGAAAATAAAATGTCAAAATGTGTGTCATTATTATTTAGTGTAACATATGTTCATGTAATAATGAAAGGAAGTACATGTTCTTGTTTGTACTTATTAAAACATGCTAAAGAATAAGTAATTTTACTGAATTGTTCTATTTTAAATGATTAAAAACTTAAATTATGAAAAATAATATGCAGAAACAAATGAAAGCTATATTACATTTGCATTGATTTATGCTTGAAAACCTGTTTCCCCCTTTGACCTGTGCTTAAAATAGCATTTTTATGCTTTACACAGCATTATTTTCATTTTACTGTAAATATTTGCTGTGGTGTAGACCCATATTTAATCAGCTCTTGTTGTTTTGCTGTAGGCGGTTGTGGCCAGAGCAAACAACCTGAAGAACTCTGGTGTTCCTGATGATATTTTTCAGCTGGATGATCTTTCTGTGCTGGTATGTTGAGAATTACCTCATGTTTATTTCTCACTTAGGAGGAGGATGAAGTACGTTCCTCCGTTAAGTGCAAAACTGCAGGCATAACTTAATTTTGTGTAAGCAAGCCTGTGGTTGATTATTGAACAAAGTGTATATTTGTCATAGGTTAGGTGCTGTAATGATGGTAAAAGTGATGAATGTTTAGTTTATTGTTATCATTTGCACTTTTATTTAGGATCTAAGCTACAACCAACTAACCGAAATCCCCCGGGACTTGGAGAACTCCAGAAACATGTTGGTTTTAAACCTCAGTCACAATAGGTATGTTTTTTTTTTGTCAGTTTTGATATATTTATTTATTAATTTAATTAAATTTAATTTTTATTATTTTATTTATTTATTTATTTATTTGTTTGTTTGTTTATTTATTTTTATTTTATTTTATATTATTTTATTTATTTATTTATTTATTCCCAAGTGAGGAATAAGGATGAATCATGAAAACATTCTTTCTTTTAACATTTGTTTTACATTGTAGTGCTATTGTCCTATTTTGGAAAGTGATCTCAGAGGATGATTTGGGTAATTTCAGTGTAGTAATAGTCCAGTAATAGCTAGACTGAGTGGTTCTGATGGAATGGGAAAAAATGCTGAGTTTTTTAGACATGTTTTTAAAAGTTTAACTATTTTTAAACTTGACTCACTGTCTTAGAAATGCTTTGTAAATAGCAAAAGATGTTGAAAGCTCTAAGGCCTAGTATGGCAGTATGGTTCTCAAACATTGGATTAATTTAGTTGTAATAAATATATGATGCCTTTTAACCTTTTTATTCTTTATAAACTTTATAGATTTTCTATTTTATTTTCATCAAAGTGTCCAGAAAGAGTCATGGTTTCCCCCAATATGTAAATTGTTGAAATGTTATTTTCACAATATCTTAATATAAGAAATGCTGATAATAACATTTAAAATAATAATAATGAAAACAATAGTAATTATAACACTAATATTAGTAATAATGCTTAAATTATGGTAATTTGTGTACTATATGAGTTATAAAATGGTCACTGGGTTAACTTATTAGGTTTATTGTTTATCCTTTTATAGGTCTAGAAATCAATAATTAGGCTACTTCATAGTATATTTAGGTTTTTCAATGCCCTGTTTCTTCATTTAAAACAAAAGACTAGTAGTTGAGGAGCTATAAAAGGAATAAATGTTGCTGATTTAATTCTGTAACAAGTTTGCTGAGACCCCTATTGAGTTTTGGCTCACTGGTTGAGGACTTATTTTTAAAATGTTTAGGTTTTGATATGGGTACAGTTGGCGTCCACACTACTCCAACATCTTCTGCATTTTTAAGATGCTCTGTTTGCATGGGTTGAAGATCTCATTTTAGTTTGGAAATGGTGGTGTTCTATTTCATTATAGATAAAATTAAATTAAATGCAAACTTTTGAAAATGCAGGCAAGGCTATTCACAGATACTCTTTGATTGGTCTGCCTGACTATTGTGCATCATTCCTTGACTCATCCCTGATCTGCCTTCTTATATGACCATTACACAACCGGTAGACTCCTAGTATGGAGACTGGGAATGTATCATGGGTAGGCCCACACGGAATCTGCGTGCAGAAATCCACAGATTTCCGCAGATTTATTATCCCATCTAAAGGATTCTTAGCTCATCGAAGTCTATTTATTTACTTGTATTCGTGTGTAAATTTATATCTATTTAGTTTTTAAATAATTTCAGTAATTTTATTGACTAATATAATGTTCATGGGATTTATTTACAATACAGTTTGTAAAGTAATATTTTCTGTCTTTTAGTAGTTATATTATATGAGAGACTTGCTTTGATTACTAAATAAGTAGATCTAATTGGATTTGCATTCTAAAAATGTAAGTTAAAAGGTATTATTTTTTATTTCATATTAAGTTTTTAGTTATGATACTTCTAAAATCATTCCACATAAATCCGCAGATTTTTTTTTTTTTTTTTTTTACAAAATTCTGCGCAGAAATAGCAAAAAATGTCTGCAGATTCTTTCTGGCCCTAATCATGGGTTTTAGGTTGTATAGTGTGGATGAAGATTGTTTTTTTTTTTTCCTAAACTCAGCAAAACGCCAGTGTAGACAAAGCATTTTCATTCTATAATGACTTTTTTTTTAAATAGAAATGCACTAGTGTAAATGCAGCCTATATGAGTGTCTGCCTAATACATCTAAAACAAACAACAAAAATCCCACACTGTGTACTTGAGCGATGAAATATTCTTGATGTAGTCTGATACAGTTCATTGACATTTGCTCTTTCCCACAGCATTGATAACATACCGAATCAGCTGTTCATTAACCTTACTGATCTGCTGTACCTGGACCTAAGTGACAATAATTTGGACAGTCTGCCGCCTCAGATGAGACGCTTGGTCCATTTGCAGACCCTCATACTCAACAATAATCCGCTGATGCATGCACAGCTGAGGTAAGATGGATAATTTTATCATTCCACTTATTTTCATTGATGCAGCTAGCAGGCTACATTCAAGTGAGATGACATCACTGTGTTATCATCATCATCATCATCATCACTACCTCTGTTAAACTTTAATCTGGGTCGATTGTGTGCATTTGGTCATTACAGGCAGTTACCCGCTATGGTGGCTCTTCAGACCCTCCATTTAAGGAACACACAGCGTACTCAAAATAATATGCCCACCAGTCTGGAGGGTCTCCTCAATCTAGCAGGTGAGATCTGAACATGTTACTGCTCTCTGTAAAACAATCTATTTGCTGTTTTTCTGTGTGTAACGTTCTTTTTTTATGTATAGATGTGGACCTGTCCTGTAATGATCTGACTCGGGTTCCAGAATGCTTGTATTCTCTGGCTAATCTTAAACGGCTGAATCTGAGCAGCAATCAGATATCTGAACTGTCACTGTGCATAGATCAGTGGACCAAACTCGAGACGCTCAACCTTTCTAGAAATCAGCTCACATCTCTGCCTGTAAGTCCATCATTGCTATATAAAGTCAAACACTGGGACTTTAGCAGAAAGTGTTTGCTCTTAAAGGAACACTCCACCTTTTTAAAAAATAGACCCATTTTACAACTCCCTTAGAGTTAATTTTTTTTTTTTTAATTCAGGCGATCTACAAGTCTGATGGGGGCACTTTTAGCTTAGCATAGCTTATCAAAAATCATTGAATCTGTTTAGAGCATTAGCATCTCGCTCAAAAGATAAAAAAAAAAGGTAAAAGATCATTTTGCTGTTTAAAGCTTGACTTGTCTGTAGTTAAACTGTGTACTGAGACTTACAGAAAATGAAAAGTTGCTGTTTCTAGACCAATATGACTATACTCTCATTTTACGCAGCACTTGAAAATAGTCCCTAACTAGGTAACAGTGCTGCATAATATCAGTGTGCCTGCTGCAGCCATGGTACGGCAATAATCAAGTTCCTTGTTTATTACACCAGAATAAGTGTAGTTTCTAGCCATATCGGCCTTGAAAATAGAAGCTTTTCATTTTCTGTCAATCTTAGTACACTATAGAGAGAGATGCTAATGGTCTAATCCAATTCAACAATTTATGCTAAGCTAAGCTAAAAGGGTTTCCGCCAGCCCTGTAGATCCACCTGAATTAATACATTTTTTTATAATTCAACTGTTTAACTATAGGGGAGATGTAAAATGAGCCCTTTTTTAAATGGAGAGTTTCTTTAAAAGTGCTTCATCACTTCATCACATTAGAAATGTTGTCATTCAGTTTGTATTCTTGTATTCTTTTTCCATTTTTAATGCAGTCTGCCATTTGCAAGCTGTCTAAGCTAAAGAAGCTTTATGTAAACTCCAACAAAATCGATTTTGATGGCCTTCCATCTGGTGTGGGGAAATTATCTAACCTTGTTGAGTTCATGGCTGCGAATAATAATTTGGAGCTTGTTCCAGAAGGGCTGTGCAGGTGAGAGCTGGTATACTCCTTTATAAACATCTATTTATAATATCGTACGATAATGCTAATATGTGGCGTTTTGGTTTGCTCAGGTGTGGGAAATTGAAGAAGCTGGTTTTGAATAAGAACCGGCTGGTGACATTACCAGAGGCCATCCATTTCCTCACAGAGCTGGAGGTAAAACATAATTGTTGTTGTGATAATTATTTGCGCCACTGTTTAAAGTTTGAGTCAAATTTCTTTTATTTCAAAGAGAATCCTTGAAATAAAAGCGTGTATTTCCCAAATGACCTGTTATTATGAGAAACATTAAATATCGTAATATTAATAACATGTTTCTTAAAGAGACAGTTCACACAAAAATGAAAATTGTCTTCATTTAATCTCCCTCCACTTGTTCTAAACCTTTGAGTTTCTTTCTTCTACTAAACAGAAAGGAAGATATTTTGAAGAAAGCTGAAAACCGGCAACCATTGACTTTCATTGTATTATATGAAAGCCAATGATTTCTGGTTTCAGCTTTCTTCAAAATGTCTTCCTTTCTCTTCAGTAGAAGAAAGAAACTCATAAAGGTTTGTAACCACTTTAGGCTGAATAATAATGAGTAAATTTTCATTTTGGGAAAACTATTCTTTAAGTACCAAAAAAAGTATATTATGATGATTCGTAGTAATTATAAAGATTTCTGAAGGATAATGTGATTGGAGACTGGAAGTAATGGATGCTTAAATTAAGCTTTACTATCACATGAATGTGTTACTTCTAAAATACATAATGGGTTATATAAATAAAACTGGTTATTTTAAACTATAAAATGGTTGCTCTCCATTTGTCATTACAGGGAGTGCAGAATTATTAGGCAAGTTGTATTTTTGAGGATTAATTTTATTATTGAACAACAACCATGTTCTCAATGAACCCAAAAAACTCATTAATATCAAAGCTGAATATTTTTGGAAGTAGTTTTTAGTTTGTTTTTAGTTTGAGCTATTTTAGGAGGATATCTGTGTGTGCAGGTGACTATTACTGTGCATAATTATTAGGCAACTTAACAAAAAACAAATATATACCCATTTCAATTATTTATTTTCACCAGTGAAACCAATATAACATCTCAACATTCACAAATATACATTTCTGACAAAACAAAACAAAAACAAATCAGTGACCAATATAGCCACCTTTCTTTGCAAGGACACTCAAAAGCCTGCCATCCATGGTGAACGGATCAAAACACTGACAGAATCCATCAACATTGCGTGCAGCAGCAACCACAGCCTCCCAGACACTGTTTAGAGAGGTGTACTGTTTTCCCTCCTTGTAAATCTCACATTTGATGATGGACCACAGGTTCTCTATGGGGTTCAGTCAGGTGAACAAGGACGCCATGTCAATTGTTTTTCTTCTTTTAGACCCTTTCTTGCCAGCCAAGCTGTGGAGTACTTGTGATGGAGCATTGTCCTGCATGAAAATCATGTTTTTCTTGAAGGATGCAGACTTCTTCCTGTGCCACTGCTTGAAGGTGTCTTCCAGAAACTGGCAGTAGGACTGGGAGTTGAGCTTGACTCCATCCTCAACCCGAAAAGGCCCCACAAGCTCATCTTTGATGATACCAGCCCAAACCAGTACTCTACCTTCAGCTTGCTGGCGTCTGAGTCGGACTGGAGCTCTCTGCCCTTTACCGATCTAGCCTCGGGCCCATCAAGACTCACTCTCATTTCATCAGTCCATAAAACCTTAGAAAAATCAGTCTTGAGATATTTCTTGGCCCAGTCTTGACGTTTCAGCTTGTGTGTCTTGTTCAGTGGTGGTCATTTTTCAGCCTCTCTTACCTTGGCCATGTCTCTGAGTATTGCACAACTTGTGCTTTTGGGCATTTCAGTGATGTTGCAGCTCTGAAATATGGCAAAACTGGTGGCAAGTGGCATCTTGGCAGCTGTACGCTTGACTTTTCTCAGTTCATGGGCAGTTAATTTGCGCCTTGGTTTTTCCACACACTTCTTGCGACCCTGTTGACTATTTTAAATGAAACGCTTGATTGTTCGATGATCACGCTTCAAAGAAGCTTGGCAATTTTAAGAGTGCTGCATCCCTCTGCAAGATATCTCACTATTTTTGACTTTTCAGAGCCTGTCAAGTCCTTCTTTTGACCCATTTTGCCAAAGGAAAGGAAGTTGCCTAATAATTATGCGCACCTGATAAAGGGTGTTGATGTCATTAGACCACACCCCTTCTCATTACAGAGATGCACATTACCTAATATGCTTAATTGGTAGTAGGCTTTCGAGCCTATACAGCTTGGAGTAAGACAACATGCATAAAGAGGATGATGTGGTCAAAATACTCATTTGCCTAATAATTCTGCACTGCCTGTATATTAAAATAGCCTTGGTGAATGTTAGGGACAAAAAGAAAAGTTACCACAGTGATTGCAATTTTTAAAAGGCTAATGCCCATATATATATATATATATATATATATATATATATATATATATATATATATATATATATATATATATATATATATATATATACATATATATATATATATATATATATATATATATATATATATATATATATATATATATATATATATATATATATATATATACATATATATATACATGTATATATACATATATATATACATATATATATACATATACATACATACATACATATATACATATATATATATATACATACATACATATATATATATATATATATATATATATATGTATGTATGTATATATATATATATATATGTATATATGTATGTATGTATGTATGTATGTATGTATGTATGTATATGTATATATATGTATATATATATATATATATATATATATATATATATATATATATATATATATATATATATATATATATACATATATATATACATATATATATACATATATATATACATATACATACATACATACATACATACATACATACATATATACATATATATATATATATATATATATATATATATATATATATATATATATATATATATATATATATATATATATATATATATATATATATTGTATTCAAATGTGCAGTCATTTAAAATACTCTCCATTTTATAGCATGCATGCACTGTACATATTTCTAGAGAAAGATTTATTCTGTGTCAGCATCTGTGCTCCTCAACTGGATGTGATGTCGTCTTTGTGATGCTGATGTTTAGGTTTTGGACGTTCGTGAGAATCCAAATCTAGTCATGCCACCTAAACCAGTGGACAGGACGGCAGAGTGGTACAACATAGACTTTTCGCTGCAGAACCAGCTACGATTAGCTGGTGCTTCTCCAGCCACTGTAGCAGCAGCTGGTGGAGGTACAGTATGTTGTTTTATTTTCTGAGACTTATTTGAGTGTTATTATGATCTGTCTATGACAATATACTGAAAATATGACTTAAGTACACATTTTGTGTGTTTACAGGAAATAGTCCAAGAGACCATATGGCCAGGAAAATGAGGCTGAGGAGACGCAAGGACTCTGCCCAGGATGATCAGGCTAAACAGGTGCTGAAGGGAATGTCAGACGTGGCTCAGGAGAAGAACAAATCCATTGAGGTGAGGAAATAGCCAGAAATATACAGTACCTTTTGTTTATTTTCTACAAAGGATAATGGTGTTCATTTGGGTTCATTTTAGGAGAACGGAGACTTGAAATACTCTGATCTGAAAATCAAGCGCTGGGATAAGAACCTGGAGAAGCCTCAGCTGGATTACTCCGAGTTCTTCTTGGAGGATGTGGGCCAGATCCCTGGCGTTTCAATTTGGCAAATAGAAAACTTTATACCCATCCAGGTGGACGAGGCCTTCCATGGGAAGTTCTATGAGGCAGACTGTTACATTATTCTCAAGGTAAGTCCTGTACAATTCTAAATGAGCTTTTTCTAACAACTGTTGTGTTCCTAAGGACATATTCACACGAGTCTTTTCAAAACTGCACTTTTTTATGCAGTTTTACTGTTCGTCCACATAAAATAAGAATATCAGGTGACTGAAATAGAAACTTTCTGAAAACTCTGGCCAGGGTGAAGATTTTCTGAAACTCCAGGTACAGTGTCGTCGTGTGAACAATACAACTGAAGTTTTCACCCCATGACATCACCATGCGTGATATTTTCTTCTTTCTGATTGGCCAATACGGCTATGTTCACACCAAACATGAAGATGTGAATGAGGCAAATTCCACACGTTCATGGCAAACGTATCACATGGTTTGACTACAAACAATTATCTGCCTCTGTTCTGATGCTTGCACTGACTTGGAAACCTTTGAACTTTTGACCTGAATTTGATTGTAAAATATACTTAAATCCCTAATTGCTGTGAAGTCAGAAGTGTTCCACCTGTTGGTTTGATTTGCACTAACAGGTATCAGAGTGCGTTTTCATGTGGACGGAGATTAAAAATTAAGCAGGGAAAACTCGGTTTATAAAAAATACCCATGTAGGTGTGAACATGGCCTAAGACCCTGTTACTAAGGTGGTCCAGAAATTTTATAAACTTCTTTCTTTGAACGCAAAACAACATCTTTTGAAGAATGCTGGAATAAAGAAGCCATTAAAATTCATAGTAGGAACACGAAGTATAGTCAATGACATTTTTTTACTCCAGCATTTTTCAGTATGTCTTCCTTTGTGTACAACAGAAGAAGGAAACTCAAACAAGTGTGAAACGGGTGGAGGAGTAAATCATGACAGAATTTAGTTATTTGGGTGAACGCTACCTTTTAAGAAAGAATGTCTGGACTCTCATGTAGGTTTATTACAAATTGTTATAATGCCTCCCTATAATCTTCATTGGCTGCGTAAATAAAACAAAAAGTCTTCATCAACCTTCAAACACTGTAGTTGAATTAGAATTAGGTTTTTGTTGTAGACGGGTCAAGAAGACTGTTGTGCACAAGTAAATTCATTTTGTGTTCACTTCCAAAAGACTTGAACACAAACTTAAAATAGTAAAAGAGAATCTTCATCATTACTTATCTCACTGGTGTATGAGTGCTAAGAAAACTGAGATTCAGATGTGGTAATGGGTATTTAGTTTTCAACGCATCCTATTAACTGATGATCCTGTCAGTCATAACTAAAGGCTCTCAGAAAGGAGGACTTTAGAGACACCAGATCCTTTCAGACTGAGAAAATAAGGATTTCTGCAATGTATATTATGAGATAATTATTCATTTGTTTGTTTTTATTTGTCTTTGGTTAATACTAAATCAGGAAACTTTACTATAGTACATGCGAGTGGCACTTTTTTTTTTTGTACTATTTTTGCTGTGTTCCAAATGGCACACTATGCACTTATGCACTATTTACTTATGCACTTACACAATCAACAGCATAGTATATAAATGTAGTGTTTTCTTTCGGATGAGAAGTTAAACCGAGGTCCTGACTCTCTGTGGTCATTAAAAATCCCATGGCACTTCTCGTAAAGAGTAGGGGTGTAACCCCGGTGTCCTGGCCAAAGTCCCTCAATTGGCACTTATCCATCAAGGCCTCCTAATCATCCCCATCCACCGAATTGGCTCTATCACTGTCTCTTCACTCCACCAATAGCTGGTGTGTGGTGAGCGCACTGGCGCTGTTGTTCTGTGGCTGCCGTCCCATCATCCAAATGGATGCCACACACTGGTGGTGGTGTGGAGAGACTCCCCTCATGATTGTGAAGCGCTTTGGGTGTATGGCCATACATGATAAATGCGCTATATAAATACACATTACATTACATTACATTACATTGTGACAAATGGAACACTAATGATTTTTTTACTAAGCGGAAATTCAAACCGATTGCCTGATGACGTTTGACGGTTGCCAAATTAGTGAAATAAATGACCAAAGTACCAAATAATACCTGCCATGAATATAACCACATTCACCATCGGGAGGCGCTATAATCACTCACGTAGAAGAATTTTGCTTTCACAATCCAAAATAAATAAAGTTATCTAACATGTGCGCGCCCCTTCCGCTACGTGAGCAAAGCTGCGTTTGTTGAGTGCGTGAAGTGTCCAACATCCCACACTTCATTTTACCGGTTGAATTAGTGCATCATCCGGGTATTTAAAGTGCACTTATTATTTTTAGAGTTTTCAGTGTGAACGCAGTATTTATACTACAAAATGGCGTAGAATAGTTCATAAGTATGCAATTTGAGACGCACTTTTTGTTTTATTTAACATTTATAAGATATTTAACAAAAAGAGTACAATACAAAAAGAGATCGTCTCTGTTACCAAATATGGAAAGGTGCAAAGGTGTCCAATATATTAGATTAATATGACTTTCTGGTTTATTTATAAATTGTGCAAGTGGGACTTTAAATGAACCATAGTTTAAATTTTGTAAGATTTTTCTCCCAGTCTGCATGTTTAATTGATAATAAACTATCAATTAATGCATTGTAATGCACTTTCACAGACATTTTTGGATGAAAACGGAGCTCTGAACTGGCAAATCTTTTACTGGATCGGGCAAGATGCTACTCTTGATAAGAAAGCCGGCGCTGCTATCCATGCTGTCAATCTGCGTAATTATTTAGGCGCAGAGTGCAGGACTATCAGAGAGGAAATGGGAGATGAGAGTGAAGAATTTACTGCGGTCAGTAAAACAACAACCTTTTCCTTGCACTAAAGCATGCAATTTTTTTTGCGTTCTCAGCACATACTTAGTTATGTTTGTCCTGCATTTCAGGTGTTTGATCATGAAATCTCCTACATTGAGGGTGGAACAGCCAGTGGATTTTACACAGTAGAGGACACGCAATATCCAACCAGGTGCAATACCAAAACCAACACCCAGGACAAACTTTACGCTTCATCCCTGTTCTGACTCGCACTAATCCTGTTTGTTGTGTGTTTTGGGCAGGTTGTACAGGGTTTATGGGAAAAAGAACATCAGATTAGAGTCTGTGCCTCTGAAAGCGTCCTCACTCGACCCACGGTGAGTTTAGTCTGCTGTTTGATATATATATTCTGATGTAGATGAATCATACTTCTAATCTCCCTCTCTCTTTCCTTTTTAAGATTTGTCTTTTTGTTGGATACTGGTCTTGAAATATATGTTTGGAGAGGAGGCAATGCAACACTCGGTGGTACTACAAAAGCAAGGTAGCATGCAAATATGATGAGAATTATTTTTATTTATCTGTTTGTTCAGATTTGTAACAGCGCCTTTGCTATTTACAGGTTATTTGCTGAGAAAATCAACAAAAACGAGCGAAAAGGCAAAGCAGAGATAACAACTTTGATGCATAATCAAGAACCGCCAGAATTCTGGGAAGTTCTCGGAGGACAGCCGGAGGAAATCAAGAAACATGTGCCTGATGACTTCACTCCTATCAGACCCAAGCTCTATAAGGTGAGGGAATGATCTGTTTGGTGATGTATGTTTTTGAGTTGATTAGTCTGTGTAAAATAGTTTGTGCTTTTGTCTGTTAGGTTGGCTTGGGCTTGGGATACCTTGAACTTCCTCAGATCAACTACAAACTCTCTGTGGAGCACAAAGACAAGCTCAAACTAGATGTTGTTCCAGAGCTCAGACTGGTACTGTTTAGTTTGAAACCTATTTGACATTAACATCAACATTTAACATCAGTTTTAGCCACAATAAATAAATAAATCAACAGTAAAAATGTACACTACGTTTTCAAAAGTTGAGTCAGTAAAATCTTTGTTTTATTTACCCTGCCCTGAAATTAGAATTCTAGGTTAATTCTAAAAATTCAGGATAAAAACAAAATCTGAAAGTGAATTTAAAATGGAAAACAATACAAAAGTCAATGTTTTTGTATTATTTGTATCAACTCACAAGAGTTTTTACTTATTTCCTGTAAAGCATTTCTGTTTATTGTAACAAAAATGTTTAAAAAAATGTTTTTTTTTAAAGAATACATTTATTAAATTTTAATAATCAAGTTTAATCAATTTAATAATAAAGTTTCATTCAGTTATTTGTGCAAATTTTAATTTGTATTAAGGCAATGCGTTATGAAGTTCTTAGTAATAGAATTATGTATGGTTTATTCTGTAAAAAATGTTTATATTGTTTACAGATCGTTTGCATAAATAAATTGTAATCGTTACAGCTTTCTATTCATGAAAGAATCCTATAACAAAAAATGGTTGCACAACTTGACAAACGTTTGATCAAAGCATCATATTAGAAAGATTTCTAACAGATCATGTGCTACTAAAATCTATAGTAAGGAATAAAATTGAGCTTTTAACTAACAGGAATAGATTATATTGTACAGTATTTTGCAATAATATCCAAGTCTTCATACAGTATGCCGCCGTAGTGAGTACTTTAGACTTCATTTCATTAAAAAAATTATTTTAAACAAAATTTACTACCCAAACAAACTTTTGTGTTTTTACAATTCCTTGAAATACCAACTCTTGGAATATGGTCTTGTTTTAGGTACAAGGTCTTTTGGACACTAAAGGGGTCTACATCTTGGATTGTTGGTCTGATGTGTTCATTTGGATTGGCCGTAAGTCTCCACGTCTCGTAAGGGCAGCTGCGTTGAAGCTGGGTCAGGAGGTTTGCGGAATGCTCCATCGGCCAAAACATGCTGTGGTCATCCGTAATCTGGAGGGCACCGAATGCCAGGTAAAATTGACAAAATTAGAGATTTAAAAAAAACAAACCTGTATATACATGAATACATTATAACATCTCTTATTTCATGCTACACTCGACAGGTCTTCAAATCCAAGTTTAAGAATTGGGATGACGTTCTGAAGGTGGATTATACCAGGAATGCAGAGAGCGTGAAGCAGGTGGCGGGTTTGTCTGGAAAAGTGAAGAAAGATGCAGAGCAGAAGGACCAGATGAAAGCTGACCTGACGGCTCTGTTCCTGCCTAGACAGCCAGCCATGCCCCTCACAGAGGTAAGACTTCATTTATCTTTGACTTTTTCATACTTGAAAAGGTCATGAACTGTTGAATTTTCTTCCCAGAGGACAAACATAAACTTAGAATTTATTATCATTTCAGACAAAGATTATAGTCCCCTTTGCTAATGTACAGGTGGTGATAAAAATAATAATTATAAGAATAAATTTTTAGGGCACTTTTCATATGTAAAATGCTACTCCAAGTGCTTCACAAGTAAAAGCAAATATTAAAAACAAAATCAATGTTGGGTACTCAAATATAGAAACAGATATAAACAACTGCATAAAGTAAAATAAACACAAAAGAAGTACAAGCAATTACTAAGAACAAAAATAGACAACAAATATAACCAGATAAATGCATACATGTATGGATGGATGGATGGAAATGCAGATGGATATACAGATAATTCAACCAATGGTGTCATGCCACACCTTATTCTACTAACACACATTATTCACACATTAATTCACCACCCCCACTTATCTCATGCAAAACTTTTTCTTAAACTTGAGAGCCCTGTTACTTCACATGCTTTTATATTCGTACGCAGTTTTATAGAGAGTGCTTTTTTTCAAACATGTATACCAGAAGACTCTAGGACTAAGGCCCAATCCCAATACTATTATTATACCCCCACCCCTTCCCCTTGGCCCTTGAAACAGTATGAAGCTGAAGGGCTTCAAAATTTACCAATTAGAAATGGGAGAGCACTACAACACCTGCACACGTCATCCTATGTCGTCGCGATCTCTTGCTTCATATGAGATTGATGATGGTGACTGCTGTAGTTATTCCAGTTGCGTTATTTTTTTGGTATTTATCTTCAGGAAATCACTGAAGGCAACAATTCATGTTATCATAATGATCTAATGTGGCAATAAGCTCATAACTGTACTGTGCATTTACACCCTGGCCTTATTCATCTATGAAAACACAAAAACAACATTAACATTATAGCAGACACTGTAAAAAGCCCATTCCCAGCCACCAGACTTTTCTGACAGGGTATTCGAGTGTAATCGAGTGACAGAATGTTGTGGGACGACTATACAGGAGTTATTATTATGAATAGTGAAATTTAGCGGCTTTTTATTTTAGCGGCTTTTATTTTAGAATTGGTATTGGGCCTAAACGTCTTTGAAATAAAGCAGTGTCAGTCAGAAAGGAGAAAACAACGTGCACACTGACGTCATGAGGCAAATACTGTACTAGTGACAGAATATCCGCTGGGTCTTAAGTCTTAAATCTTGAAAGCTAAATTTTAGGCCTTTGAAAAGTCTTAAATCTACTAATATGTTGTGTTGTAGGACTTAAATCTATTTTTTACAGGTCTTAATTTTCATTTGTTCATGTATAGCTGCCCAATCTGGCCATTAACACCCATACAATCACCAGCAATCCATCTCAATAAAACCTCATTTAAAAGAAGCTTTTTAATTATTTTCTTTACAGTAATATTTGCTAAAGTTTTATTTACTTTTATTTACATTTATTTACTGCTGAGGATACTGACCTGAACCCCGTATTAATTAAAGGGCTAAGCCGGAAAGATAATGAATGAATGAATGATACTGACCTGACCTATATTTTATATTATTAAATGATTATTATTGTAGACTGAAGTGATTGACAGCTATGTTTTGTTCTATTCTTGGTAAGGGTTATAGGGTTTGTGAATAGATATATTTGAAAATTAATAAAAAATATTGAAACAAAATTATTATTATTGTATTATTGTATGAAATTTTAGTCATTTTTGATATGTCAAGTAAAAATCTTTTCTAACTGGGATATTAAAAAAAAATAGCATTTAGCCTTATAATATATATATATGTGTATTTCTCATAGATGGGTTGCGGCTGGAAAGGCATCCGCTGCTTAAAACATATGCTGGATAAGTTGGCGGTTCATTCCGCTGTGGCGACTCCAGATTAATAAAGGGACTAAGCCGAAAAGAAAATGAATGAATGTATGTGTGTGTGTGTGTGTGTGTGTGTGTGTATATATATATATATATATATATATATATATATATATATATATATATATATATATATATATATATATATATATATATATATATATATATATATATATATACACACACACACACACACACACACAAGTCTAAAATTTCAGTAATAATGGTCTTAAAAATATCTTAAAGTCTTAAATTTAACTTAGTGAATCCTGCAGAAATCCCGAGTGACCCGACATTTACACTTTTATCAAAGTTTTTGAAAATCTTCACTCTGGATGGAGTTTTAAGAATGCTTTGGTTTCAGTCACCTGATACTGCCTTGTTGTGTGGACAAATGGCCAAACAGCGTAGTGAAAACTGATTTTGAAAATGCCTGCGTGTATACTGACAGTGCCTTTGATTAATAAGAAGGTTTTGAGTACTGAATGTCAAAACTGAATGTACAATAATTCTGTTTTTTGTGGGTTGGTTGTAACTTATGACAGGCGGAGCAGATGATGGAGGAGTGGAACGAGGATTTGGATGGCATGGAGGGATTCGTTCTGGAGGGGAAGAAGTTTGCTCGTTTACCAGAAGAAGAGTTTGGTCACTTTCACACTCAGGACTGCTATGTGTTCCTCTGCAGGTTTGTCAGATCACTGCACTGATATTAACAAAAAATTGTACAATTTGCAGCCATATGTGGAAATCGTCATTGGAAATCATGTCTTTGTGGCAGTTTTGCTGGTGATTTACAAGATGTTCTTTTCCTTACAATGCAATGAAAATGAATAAGAAGCAATGAAATTATGGGAATTTTGTGTCTGTCTCAGGTACTGGGTGCCAGTGGAGTATGAGGATGATAAGGAGAAAGGCAAAGAGAAAGGAGAAGAGGGAGACGATGAGGACAAACAGCCTGAAGAAGACTTCCAGTGTGTGGTTTACTTCTGGCAGGGCCGTGAAGCCTCCAACATGGGCTGGCTGACCTTCACTTTCAGCCTACAGAAGAAGTTTGAGAGTTTGTTTCCAGGAAAACTAGAGGTACTGCATGCTTGTTTGGTTAAAGCTTGAAGTATAAATTGGGCGTCAGTGTTTAGGAGACCTCATATCTCTTGTCTTTGTCAGGTTGTGAGGATGACGCAGCAGCAGGAGAATCTCAAGTTCTTGTCACACTTCAAGAGGAAGTTCATCATCCACAAAGGCAAGAGGAAGCTGAAAGTGGACAGTGTGCAGCCAAGCTTGTATCACATCAGGACAAATGGAAGCGCACTATGCACCAGGTAACTATATAACTTGGGGCCAGACAGAATCTGGGGAAATTTATTGCTTTTTCTGTGGAATATTTTCTAAAAAAAATCTGTGGATTAATGTGGAATGATTATCAGAGTATCATAACTTAATATATGAAATAAAAAATAATACCTTTTTATTTAATATTTACAATGCAAGTCCAATTAGTTCCACATATTTGGCAAGTCTCTCATATAATATATCTACTAAAAGACAGAAAATATTACATTAGAAACTGTATTATAAATAAATCATATAAACATTTTCATTAATATTACTGAAATTAATTAAAAAAAAATGAATACATTTAAATTTACACAAGTAAATAAATTGACTCAATGATGGGCTAAAAATCATCTGTGTGGAACTGCTTATGATGAAGGCAAACTTATCAGCCCTCCTGTGACATTCATTCTTTTAAAAATATTTCCCAAGTAATGTTTAACAGATCATGGGAATTTTTTTAGATATATTTTTTCTTCCAGAGAAAATCTTAGTTAGTTTAGTTTAACTGGATTTTATTTTATTTATTTTTATTTGATTAGACTTTTATCTTATTTTATTCTATTTTATTTTTAATTCTTTTTTTATTTTATTTTTTTAATTATTTTTTTTTATTCTATTTTATTTTTATTTTTAAGTTTTAAATTTTTTTTTATTTAATTTTATTCTATTTTATTTATTTTTTTATTTAGTTGTATTTTATTGTATTTATGTTTTATTTTATTTTAATTTGCTTTTCGGTTATTTGTTTGCGTTCCTCAATTGGCTACAAAACAAACCACTGTTGTCCAATGACTTGACAAATTGACTTATTAGCCTAGTTAATCTCATTAACCTAGTTACGCTTTTTATATTTAACCAGTTCAAGCCAAATCCTAATATCTTGCAAAATAACTAGTCAAAAATGATGTACTGTCATTATGGCAAATACAATTTTTTTTTATTATAAATTAGTAATTAAATGTATTATATTTAAACATTTTGAAAATAAAATCATCTCTATTAAACAGCACTTGAGGAATATTTGAAAGAGAATTGAATTTTCACAGGAGGGCTACTACTTTTTCCTTCAACTCTATATCTATACTCACATTATGTTAATGTGTGGTTCTTTTTTGTTTTTAGGACTATTCAAATAGCCACAGACTCCAGTAACCTAAACTCTGAATTCTGCTTCATATTGAAGGTAAGCTGGCATTAAATGTACATTATTACATTTCTCATCTATTGTAACTCCTCAAGTGATATACGTGCGCATTTGCAGTGCACTTCTTGAATCTAATGTTGTCTTTTGTGTAGGTGCCATTTGAAAGTACAGACAATCAGGGAATAGTGTACACATGGGTGGGCCGAGCAGCAGACCCAGATGAAGCTAAACTGGCAGAAGACGTCATGAACACCATGTTTGATGACACCTACAGCAAACAGGTACACACCAGCTGTAGAAATCAGTGGCTTCATCTTTTAAAAATGTCTTGGTTTTAACAGTTTTAAGAGTTTTTCATCTTTTCTTCAGGTGATAAATGAAGGAGAAGAGCCAGAAAATTTCTTCTGGGTTGGCATTGGCTCACAGAAAACATATGATGAGGACGCAGAGTACATGAAATATGCTAGACTGTTTAGGTAAGGAAATTATATTAAAACACTATACACTTTTTTTATGAACGCACACTAAAATAATATTCAGTGGAACAGTATACAAAAAAAAAACAATAAAACACTATTCAAAGCTTACAGTGCAGCCCAGAAATACAAATTAATTGAATTTTTAAATTTTTTAAAATAGAATAAACATTTTTATTCCTGTTTTATATATATATATATATATATATATATATATATATATATATATATATATATATATATATATATATATATATATATATATATATATATATATATATATATATATATATATATGGAAAAAGTAAAAGAGACCTCATTAATATTAATACATTACTATTTCTGTTACGCTACATGATGACAATATAACCCTTTTTTTACACCGTATTACTTGAAATATTAAACTCTTGAATTTAGGTAGGTAGGTAGGTAATTTATTTATACCCGAAGGTAGATTTGGTTTGCAGTCAAAAGTCCTCATCTCATAACAGTGCCACACAAAAAAGCTCACATAGTAACAACAACAATTGAACATTAATACATAAAACATAAACATAAAAACACCTATAAAGAAGAAGTAAATAATCACTTTAAGTGTCCACCCCCCAGGCCCGGATTAAGAATTCAAAGGCCCCTGGGGGCACAATGTCTTGTTGGCCCCCTACCTGGCCGCACCCCTATAGTTGAATAAAAAAAATAAGATTAATATAATATTTTTTTAAATAAAATGAATCTATAATGTATTGTCCGCATTTTTTAAATAAATGATATACAGTACATATATTTCTAGTTTACAAAGATTTTACTGATTTTTAAAGCATTTAAAGCACACTTTGAAAAAAAATACTAATACAACTAGTGAAAATTAATGGATTTAATAGAAGAAAAACGTGTTCATCAGACGCTGGATTCGAACCGGGTTCATGGTCGATCACGTCAAAACATGTAGCCATGCGCTTTACGAGCTACACCACTCAAGCTGATAACTGCTGCGCTCATTACTTTTGTTGTCTCTGTCGGTCAAACGGTGATGTGCGTGAATCACTCGACTAGTTTATTTCAACAAGGTGCGCTATTTGCTCTTCGCCTAAATAGTCACTCCAAAATCGCCATTTTCCCCCCCTCGCAGGGGCCCCAAGTGCGCACCGGCCCCTAGGCCCCCCCCAAATAAAAAAAAAAATTGTTAAAAACAATCTAGAATATACAAGTCAACGAAACACCTCGGCTTAAACCTGCCGTATTTAAATGTCTAATGGCTGCTGGTATGAAACTATCTTTGTATCGTTTCTTTCTACAGCTTAATACTTGAAACCTGCGACCAGAAGGAAGGAGTTGAAACTCTTGAGTGTAGGGGATGAGCAGTGTCACTTAAAGTTGAACTTGTGATTCTCTTTAGCTGCCTGGTGTACACAGCCTCTAGATTGGCTAGTGACACCCCGGTCAGCTTACTGGACCACTTAACTATTTGATTTAGTGTGTTTTTATTCTTGACCAAGAGATTCCCAAACCATGACACCAAAGCAAAAGATAAAACGGATTCAAGAAAAGCATGGTAAAATAAAATCATCATGTGTTTATCAATATGGAAATGATTTAACTTTCTCAAACAGAATAGTCGCTGGTGCTTCTTTTTACACACTGCTGCACAATTCTCATCAAAGTAGAATTTAATATGCTTCCTATATACAAAATCTGCTTGGTACATTTTAATTTCATGCACAGATCAAAAATCGTAGGAAATAAATGCACCTCTCTCCATTTACCATAATCTTTTAAGTAATCACTTTTTTTTTTTTTTCCACATCTCAGGTGCTCAAATGAGAAAGGCTACTTTGCTGTATCAGAGAAGTGCTCAGACTTCTGTCAAGATGACCTGGCTGATGATGACATCATGCTTCTGGACAATGGGAAAGAGGTAGAGCTTCGTGTTTTCAACCAAACACAGTGTCTTCTTTAAATGTGTATTTATATGGCTAAAATGTTCGTTTCCCTGTTTTGCAGGTTTACATGTGGGTTGGCACACAGACAAGCCAAGTGGAGATTAAACTGAGCTTGAAGGCTTGTCAGGTTAGTTTTACTGTACACCAGAAGCCTGTTTCATATAACAAGGTGAACAAACTCCAGGTTAACTTATCCAATTTGATTTGAATAGTGTAGGTTCTCAAACAGCTCAAAGGTATGGAATCAAATCACAGACCGTGGATCAAAATATAATAAGCGTAAATCAAAGAATTTATATCACATATAAAATTATAACACTCTAAAACGAAAACTAAATGCAGAATAAGAAACAATGAGGTTGTGTACTTAAAGATAATGAGCGTGAATCAAAAATGAAAACATGTTTAGAATTTCATTGCACAAAACTGAAACCTGAATTAAGTTTTCCTAATTGCAAACAAAATCAGTTTTTCCACTCATATTTGAATGTTTTGTGCGCTTATCGTCTTTTCCACATTCTGCACTTGCATTTCCAAAAGATGCTATTTGAGTTTCATGTAAAATCATGGGCGCGCTTTGGCATCATCATTGGTCCACTAGAGATTGACAAGTGCTACTCCAGCCAATCAGACGAAGGGGGAGTTGACATCACTCCAATGCAACTCAAGGCTGCTCAGTGTGGCATTTGTTTCCAGGAGCTTTAGATAATCCTGACGCCTGTATGTGATCACAGGGATTTCATACATATTTCACATAAATTATTCATATAATTCAATTATTTTTTGATCCACAACCGTGATACATTTGGCGGGAATTTGATCCTATACAAAGGCTTTATATAGTAAAGTAAATTTATATCTAAATATCTGAATGTACATCTTAATTTAAAGCCATTATTAATATTAATTGACAGTTCAAAACTATTTGAATGAGTAATATAACATGTACATAACTGTAATTCATATAATATAAATTATTAGCAAGAAAAGTGTACTTTAGCATAAAAGGCTTTAATGGGAAGCTAAAAAGATGCTCAGGGATTTGGAGTGGCTTTGTTGCATCAGATATATGTCACTTTACTCACAGCTGATTGATCCAGTTTAAGTTTGTAGTCTCTAACCCAGGGTGGATTCCATTCTGGAGGGCTCATCCCTATGCCCCAATCCCTTTAAGAGCATAGGGGTGAGCCCTTCTGAATTTAGTACAGTGTGTACACTAAACTTCCCTGCTCAAAGGATAATTTCCCGAAGTGTCCATCAGTTGTATTTTTTTCAAAATCCTTAATTTTAAAGGGCCCTTCGACGTGGCCAGTTTTGATCACTTCGGTTTGGAATGACACTTCAATATGGTGGCCATGGTTTTTTTCACTCCGAAGTGCCCTTCAGGCATCATATGTCCCATTTGCCATGCACCGCCAGATTAAATACTGCTTCAGAGCAGGTTAGCTGTGTAGTGTACGTTACAGTGGCAACAAAACCTAATCAAAACCAACCCAAAAACTCAAACTAAATGTGATCTCAAGTGTGTAAAAATCCATTCTGGCTTTGTGCAACATGCCTCCAAACTTCATATTTCCATTTTTGGACACACAAACACACACATACACTCCCCGCTATGCCTACTCAACATCTGTGTCCCCCCTCAGGTCTATATTCAACACATGAGGTCTAAGGATGCGGAGCACCCCAGAAAACTGCGCCTGGTGCGCAAGGGCAACGAGCCTCACTGTTTCACCCGCTGTTTCCACGCATGGAGCGCCTTCAAGACGGCACTCGCATAAATCAGCAAAGTCCGTCTGAATACAGTACGAGCATTCAGAAAACAAACAGCACACTCACAGCAGACTCTCCATTATTAATGTGCACTGCATCACTCTCTAAAAAGCTCACGTACGTGTTTGCTAGTTGAAGCAATATTATCGAATTTTTATATTTTTGGGTAGATTTAAGAGTCTAAATGATACAGCACTGGGGGGTAAACCCCAGCAAGCATTTTTTGTTTTTAATAGATGTCTAATAGACGTCTAAACATGGTCGTCTTGGCTAAAACAAGGCTAAATTTGGGCTGTTAGTGAAAATCTAATAGACGTCTAAGAATAGGCCAAAACTAGACTAGTCATCAAATAAACAGAAATGAATGACTACACTTATAAAGTCTGTCTAATCTGTCTATTTGATGACTAGTCTAGTTTTGGGCTTTTCTTAGACGTCTATTAGATTTTCACTGACAGCCCAAGTTTAGCCTTGTTTTAGCCAAGCTCTCTACGTTTAGATGTCTATTAGATGTTTATTAAACACAAAATTGTTTGCTGGGGCATTTCCTCGAGAGATCAGATGCTGTATTCCTGAAGGGACAAATTTTAGAGGAACATATCGGTTGAGGGAGAGTCTACTTTTTGTTTTAAAAGCCATCCGGCTGCACAATTGTTGTGAATTGTCATCTGTTTACATTTTCTAAATTCTGCAGCAGATCTCTTCAAGATGGCTCATATCATTTGTTTTGGGTTCACGTTCTTAAGTTTTATTTCGTAGATGCATATCACACTTATTGCCAAGGCTTTCAGGTATTGGAAGTTCAACACCCGGGTCAGTTTTTGTTGCTGATTTGGTGCCTCTCACAACAGTTTTTTTTAAATGATGTTTGCCTTTGAATGTTTCATTCCATCAGCCTGATCTATATTTCGCTTCACTGTTGGGATGTTGACTTGCCAATGCTGATGGAGCAATGAATTGCACAGTTCATGTGGGATGTTATTTCATTTATGATATAGTTTATGCTTTTATGCCCTTAAACTGCCCTGTACATCCACACCAATGCAGCAGTCGGCTGGGTTGAACCTGGCGATTTTAATTCAAATCACAATCTGTAATTGCTAAGACTGGCGCTACAGTTTGGTATCCACATATCAAGGCTGATTTAGCTGTTTAGCCGACACTGTTTCATCAATTTCAGATTGTGCTTTTTTTTTTTAAAAAAAGAAAAACTTTATGGTCCTGTGTACGGATCACTTTATAGTTTTTGCTTTTGGAGTATTTGTTGATCTTGGACAGGGAAATTTGTTTAGCCAAGGAAATGAATATTCTTATTTTAATTATGCTAATCAAATTTGTTATGACGGTCATAAAAGGGATTAGGTAGAGGTAAAACGCGTTTTTGCTATTGAAGGTGAGTTGCCCTGTTCTATTTCTTTTTGTCACAGCAGCTTTTTTGTCTGCATAATATATATATAAATGTATTTCTATGTGTAAAAATATTTTCTGCCACTTATTTCACCTGCAGATGCTCTATTTATGTATTTTGTATTGAATAAAGTTTCATTGCACATCTGTATGGAGTCACTTTGTAAACTTGCCTCAGTTTGAGTTCAACTGTTGGTTCATTTTCATAAATACATATATTTAAAACACATTTTAAGTATTCATCGAATACTATAATTTGAGTAATGTGGTTAAATTGAGCTAGGTGTTGGCAGTGGTGGAAAGAGTATTGAAAAATCATACTCGAGTAAAAGTAGCATTACTTGCCTAAAAATGTAGTTCAAGTAGAGTAAAAAGTATCTGTTGTAAAGGTTACTCAAAGTATGAGTAAAAAGCAGCCCTTTCAAAAGTGAGTAGTGAGTATTGCGCTGTAAAAAGCTGATGCATTTACACGTAATTTGTGGATGTGTGTAAACGTAACGTTCTGTAGTGCATCTAGTTATTGCCCAGCTGGCACACAGTGTCATAAGACATTAATATTAGGTTAGATTTAGGTTGTGATGTCAGGTGACCAAAATCCAACATCGAGGCAACCTCTTAAACCAGGGGTGTCCAAACTCGGTCCTGGAGGGCCGGTGTCCTGGAAAGTTTAGCTGCAACTTGCTTCAACACACCTGCCAGGATGTTTGTAGTATATCTAGTAAGAGCTTGATTAGCTGGTTCAGGTGTGTTTAATTAGGGTTGGAGCTAAACTCTCCAGAACACCAGCCCTCCAGGACCGAGTTTGGACACCCCTGTCTTAAACCAACATCATATTGACGTAAAATACTGACATTTATTCGTCAGATATAGCAACCAAAATACAACGCCTGATAGATGTTATAGTAGTAACATCCACACAAGGTCAAGCTTTAACATCATTAGACGTTGATATTTGATTGGTTTTAAGTTGGACGTAGGACATTGATGTTGGCCTGATGTTGAGTTCTGACGTCAGCCTGATTTTCATTTCCAAAAAAAAAAAAGGAGCGTCCATGACATTAGGGTACAACGTCAATCTGATGTCATGTTGACAGTCAGTCAACTAAACAGTCTCTGGGTCAATGCTTGTAGAGATTTGGGACATCTTCTTGGACACTTTTAATGCTTCCTGACGGTTTGCTGCATTTATAAAGCACCCATGTCTTGAGGTTGTTCAACATGATGCGATTTACCTTCTATGTGCGATTTGATTGGACAGGAATCACAGATCTGACGAGAAAAAATAAAGTAGTGACTGCAGATTGAAGAAAAGTAGTGAATTAAAAGTACCGATACAGCACTAAAAATGTACTCAAGGGAAAGTAAAAGTACACATTTTTAAAAGTACTTAGTACATTACAATTCCTGAGAAAAACTACTCAATTACAGTAATTTGAGTATTTGTAATTTGTTACTTTACACCAATGAGTGTTTGTAAAAGAAAAAAAAAGATGACTTTGTTTTTACTTTTTTACTTCTTAAAGCTCTAGGGCAAGTCTTTATTTTGTTATGGCTTTTATTTAAAAAATACAGAAAGGTTTTTCATTTTCATAATTGGGAAATAGTAATATATTTTTAAATAAAAACTAAATATGAAACTACATTTTAAGTAAAAATGAAAATTATTATATTCATTTATAGAATATTATTGTTTTTATGCATTACTGTTAATTGAATGTATATTATTGACTTGGGTCAAAATTATTTAAAAATTTGTTTTATATTAAATGTTATTTGCAATTTGTAGTAATAATAATTATATAATCATCACCGTTCTTATTATTTGTTTTTATATTATTTGTATTACTTATCCAGTCAACATTATTTTAAAATGTAGTAATATTTTTATTAAAATTTATCATTTGTAGTAATTTTTTAATTATAATTGACATATTTTTAGATATTGTTATTAACTACCAAATACATATAATTGAATACCAAACATTATTTTTATGTTTTACATTCATGTTTTGTTTATTTTATTGTAATGAAGGTGATGATGATTGTGTATTTTTGTTTTCCTTACCAATTTAATATAATTCTCCTGTTTTAAAACATTAATTATTTCAATCATCTTTGTTATGTTAATCACTTGAATAAATTTGTATAATTTAAAAAATAATAAGCACGTTTTGGTCTATAAAAGTCCGACGTATCATAATAAAAGCTCTTCCTGTGAACAGCGAGTCGACCGGTCCCCATAATGCATTGCGCCGAACGATTACGCACAGAGGAGCGCGCTTCTCCCGGCCTCACTGCCTGTACTGCCGTTCACAAACCCTCCAAGTCTACCCGGATTAAACCGATAAAACCATACCACACGCCTTCGAACAGCATGGAGTCCGCCCTGAAGAAAGACACGGAGAGCACCTGTGTGCTGTGCTGCCAGGACATCGACCTGTTCGCGGTGGGGAAGTGCGATCACCCGGTGTGTTACCGCTGCTCCACCAAGATGCGGGTGCTGTGCGAGCAGAAGTACTGCGCCGTCTGCCGGGAGCAGCTCGACAAGGTGCCGCCGCCTCTCCTCCTTCAGGCCTCGGCTAATGCACACAGCAGATAAACACAGAAAACCGGCCCCGAGAAAGCGCTGAACCCGCTCTCTTTGCGTTAGCATGGCGACGTATAATGGGAGCGGTCGCGTCTGTCACGTTGTTGTTGTCATTACAAAGTTTAGTTGAGTTGTGTTATCTTTTAAAAGTTAAATAGGGGTAGTAGTTTGACTAACTGTTTTTTGATTTGGGTTGTTGGACTTCTAACTGTTACGTTTGATTCGAGCTTGTATGGGAGGCAGTTTAGCGTGGTAGTTGTGATTTATTACCTGACGTTTCCCGGGACGACCAGTTCCCGTGTTGGCTTTGCGAAACGTGACAGCTGTGGAAACTGAACTTTGTTCTCTTATGTATCCGAGAGGCTTTAATTACTAGACTGTACTGCTTTCGTGGGACTGCTCGGCTGAATTGTGCTGTTACGTAACGAGCTTTCAGATAACTAACCGTTAGAAACTACTAGACGTGTAGGTTTTCTGACAGGTTGTCAAAGTGTGACGTCATGTTATCAATGAGTGGTTCACGTGTCAATCAGTCAAGAATGCACAATGATCCGTCACTCAAGAATGAGACTTTACTCTTTATTTAGTCGCCCTTGTTCCAAACATGTTACAGTTTCTTCTGTTGGTCGCAAAAGGAGATATTTTAGTTAACTATTGACATCCATAGAAGTAAAACATATGTATGTCAAAGGTCTTTATGTTCGACAGAAGAAGAAAAAGACTCAAACATGTTTGGTACAAATGGAGTGTTCATTCATTCATTCATTCATTCATTTTCTGCTTATCCGGGGGCGTTGTGAGTAAATGAATGATACTAGAATTTTCATTTTGGGTGAGCTGTCCCTTTAATCAGTAAATCTGTTATAAGCTTGTGTTGTTAGTTTTGATTCATATGTGGGAATTGTTTGTACAGTTTGTTTCATGTAGACTTTAATCATCAAATGTTGAGATCTTCTGTAAGTAAAATGTGTTTTTTTTTAATATCTCAGGTGGTCTTCTTAAGAAAACCAGAAGCGTTTGCCACTCTGAACATTCATCATTATCAGTGTGAGAAGAAATATGACATTTATTTTGGAGATGGAAAGGTCCATGCACAGTTCAGGTACTTTACAGGTTTTTTTTTATGCTTTTGACAATATTCACATTTAACTCTAACTGCCCCACCAAAAAATATTTTGGATTGCATTTCTTAACTCCTAATGTTGCTAGTTAACACACTCAATCCATTTATTTAGGACATCTCTAAAATATCATTTCTAAAATATCAACCTCTACCGAATGGTTGACATGTCAGTTTATGGTAAATGTATTGTAATTAATACATCTACTATGAAAAATGTTAAAATATGAAGTGTGAGACCAATTTATTTAAAAACAATAAAAATAAAACATTTTTGAATACTAAATCATCTTTATTTTTTTAAATATGCCATAAAATATTTCAGATTCTCATTTAACACCGTAATTTACGTTTTCTTGTTTTTTTTTTTTACAATGAAACCAAAATCTAGTGTAGTAGTGCAACAGGATTACATTTGTCAGATTTTCTTGTAAATCAACAATGCTGTGTGTGTAAACCATTATTTAAAACAGTCATTCTTTAAATGACTTCATCAGTCATTATATAAAACAGTCAAAATATGGTCAACCGTTTGGTGGAGCATAGTTAATGGGATATGTTGTTTTGCTCTAAAATCAGAGGAAATATCTTTGCCAAACATTTATTGTTTACTAAGTATTCAGAAAGATTTATCTAAGAATACATGCAAACACCAATATGTATTGTATTACAGCAATAATATATAGGAATAGCTCCAAAAGTGAAAAATGCTTTTAATTTTTTTCACCCTCAGGCCATCCAACATGGGGACCTTTTTTTTTAAGCATAATTGAAGAGTTCAGATGCAAAAACCTCTTAAGTGCCGTCTGAAATTTTCATAAAAAATGAACCTTTTTCTCAGCCTCCTTTGTTTATGTCGAGATGTTTCACTTTAAACACCAGGAAAAGGACTTATACTTTGCCATAAAAGTGATATTACTGAACATACACACAGGAGCCTGATAAAAATGCTAATTTTAGACTAAACATTTGAGGTTTTTGCCTCTAAACGTTTCAATGGTTATTTAAAAAAATGCAAGTAGTTACCAGCACTTCAAGAAAGAAGAAAAAGCTACTGGCAAAAGTAAATTAATTTAATTGGCTTGTAATGATACATTGAGGTTTTAATGTAAATATTCGTAGATAATTTATTTGCTAAAAAAACATTTAAAATCATCACAAAGTCCTGTTTGTCAGATGAATTTCAATAATGGATCATCTCAACAATGAGACCCCTTTAACAAGATTGTTATGATGCGTTTAACGGTCATCAGAATCTTAAATCCTTGAAAGTTTTTTTTATATTTAGATTTTTTTTTAAAAAACGAATGAACATTTATATGCATTTATGTATGTATTATATAATCTTTGCATCAAATTGCACAAAACGAGTTGCTCCTTATGCGAGGTGTTTCTAATGCAGTGTCTATGGGGCTGCGAGTAAATTTGACGTTATTCTCTCCTCTGGCTGCCGTCATCAGTCTCGCGCTATGTTTTTCTTTTTTCTTAAAGTCTTGATAACACCGTCGTGACGTTTTTCTGTAATTATTTCAGCAAATAGGATTATAAAAAAAATATCTGTTGTACTCATTCACTGCGCTCCAAGTTTACCCAGCTATGATGCCTTCTGCTATTGAGAAACCCGGATATGAAAAAGGTCTATTGTTAAATACAAGCTCTTTTTATCTTTTACACCAAATGCAGGAAGATTTTGTTGAACGAATGTCCACATTGCCCGGAACCGAAAGTGTTCTCCAAATTTGAAGAATTAGAGCAGCATATGCGGAAACAACATGAGCTCTTCTGCTGCAAGTTATGTGTGAAGCACTTGAAGGTAGTGTGTTGCGTTTTAATTGGAGTCATTTATTATTATGCGCTCTTCATTCCAACTATGACTGATGTGCTCCACTGTTTACAGATATTCTCATATGAGCGCAAGTGGTACAGTCGAAAAGATTTGGCTCGCCATCGAATGCAAGGGGACCCGGATGACACGTCACACCGCGGGCACCCGCTTTGTAAATTTTGTGATGATCGATATCTGGACAACGATGAGCTGCTGAAACACCTGCGGCGTGACCATTACTTCTGCCATTTCTGTGATGCAGATGGAGCTCAGGAGTATTACAGGTAAGGTTTGATTCATTTCCAATTATGACTTTACATGCACCCAAATGATCGCAGGATTGGACTTGGAAACCTTCAGGTAAACACCTCAATTGATGCTTTACGCACCTTAAATTTATCCATTGACACAAGTAACATAAAATGAGATTATTTGAAATCAATGGATGATCAAGGTTTCTTTAGTAGGTGCCGCTTAGATGATTTGAAAATTAACAAAATAAACACATGCCTGTTTATTGAAAGTTAAAGAAGCACCATTATTGAGACTTGGAGACAATTGGAGACTTGAATTGAACATTATTATTATTATTATTATTATTATTATATTTAATAATTGTTTTGTGTTGTATGTGCCTGTGGCCTTGTTCGTTTTTGATGATTTAATATATTGGCCACTGTGTTTACATAAATAAAATTGTCACCAACATTATATTTGATTATTCTGCTTCTATAATCTTGTTTGCTCTCTGTGGCGGAGATGAGGCAGGGCCTGAAGAAGCTCCTTTACACAAACTGCCAATAACAAAAGTTCAAAATATGATTTATTGTATTTCTGGCAACTACAATCAGTTTGGAAGAATAGATCCAAAAGGACTCCAGGCACCACAGCTTTGGTGATAATACAAAGGTAGTGGGAGGTGAAAAGTTCAATAATGGTTCAGTAGTTTTGTTTTTATAAGCTACTAGTTTTCATTAAAAAAAGGGTTTGTAGAAGGGTATTTTTTAGTTAGAAAATGTTTATTGTTGGGGTTTAATATACATTTATTACAAAGAAATGCTGCTATATTTCACATGTTGCGTAAATAGTATCTATCGTTGTTACACTTTGCATTAATAAAATATTGTTAATGAAGTTATCGCAAATACCTTGAAATTGTATTTGTTAATTTGTCATTTATCCTTTTGGTAAGAATCATATTCATTATTTTTATTTATTTATTTATTTTGTACATATCAGATTTATATTTATGAAATCAAAAAAGAGAAAAAAAAAAGAAAAAAAATATATATATATAATTTTGGTTTTAATGCTTGCCTGTTTTTTTTTAGTTTTAGGTTGTTGTTTTTTTTTTAGTTTAGTTTTTTGTTGATTTTATGATTTTTGTTTTTTACTTTGACACTAATAAAGAAGCCTTTTTGCTGACATGACAAAAAAATATATACATTTCGATCAGATGGGTGGACGGGTGGTATGAACCTAATTAGACATCCTAATTAGATTTCTATTCTATATATTTTCAGTTATGTTAATAATGAACTTGATTGTATGTATGTTTTTACAATATATAAAGGTCCATATTTGTTTTTGTCCAATGTTTAATTGTGAGACTAATTATTTGCTGAAACAAATGTTATAAAAATGAGTGGATATAAACATACTTTAGTGTAAACTGAACCACAGAATTATTACTTCATTTCAATGATTACTACCAGGGTTTGACAATAACACCTGGCAGCCCACCAAATGCGGGTAGATTTCAGCTGTGGCAGGTTAAACAGCCACTCTTACTTGCCACTTTGGCTAGTTGAAGATAATTTTTAATTGTAATTTTCTTAAAAAGCAGAGTTCAACAATAAGGATTGCCCAATGAGGGGCCAGCGAGAGAGATGACAATAATAACTGTGTTCACGTGAGCAAAAGAAAGCAGTTCAATCCTGATGCACTGACGAGGGCTTCAGTGTCAAGGCTGATTTCAGGTGATGTGATTCGCGCGAGTGTTAAAAAGTTTAAAAAAGAAACGTCTCCTTGCGCAAAGCATCTGTGCCTCGACTGGTGTGATCTGTCTTTTGTAAAAGTCTTTTTGTAAGCAGCAGGTTGCTTTTACTTTAACCTTTTACATGATCATCCTTTTATTATCGCACACGGTATGTTTTTCATCTGCTTTTTTTGCTTCGTTATTTTAGGCTAAGAATTATTTTTATTTAATTTTTTTTTGGTGTGGCTAGAGAAAATTTTGGCAAATCCTTAGTGTTTAACCCTGAAAAGCCATGTGAAATTAAAACTAATTGCAATTCAATTCAATTCACCTTTATTTGTATAGTGCTTTTACAATGTAGATTGTGTCAAAACAGCTTCACATAGATTATAGTAAATTGAAACAGTGTCAGTTCAATGCGACACTGAATCCACAACCCATTTGCACATGCTCATTGAGCAAGGTCATACACAACACAAAAAAGTTGAAATGAATGACGAGTCATGTGGAAGTAAAACAACCTAAATCTAGTAATTTTAGCATGTCCAAGTCAAATTTTATTCATATAAAATATATTTTCCCAACCACAAAATTGTGGCTAGTAAAGTTGGAAAACTACTAGCCACAGTGGCTGGTGATCAAAAAGTTGATGTCAGTCCCTGATTACTACTAATATAAATAAGTTTTTTTGTTTTCCAGTGATTACCAGTACCTGAGTGAGCACTTCAGAGAGAGCCATTATCTGTGTGAGGAGGGCCGCTGCAGTACAGAGCAGTTCACTCACGCTTTCCGCACAGAAATTGACTATAAGGCTCACAAAGCTGCTGCCCACAGCAAAAACAGAGCAGAGGCAAGGCAGAATCGTCAAATCGACATTCAGTTCAACTATGCACCCAGACAGCAGCGCAGAAATGATGGTAAAGCAGTGTGCACAATATTTTTTTGAGTTGGATGAAATTATTTATTCAATCAATAATAAAGAAATACATTTTAATACTTAAAGATTTTTTTTAATGTGTGATAGTTGGTGGTGATGATTACGAGGAAGTGGACCGCTTCAATAGACCGGGAAGACCAGGAAGAGGAAGAGGCCCAGGCGGACAGCAGAACCTCAGGAGTTGGAGATATAACCGGTAGGTCCTCATCACCGCTGTATTCTGACACGTATAAGAGCCCTTCTGGAGGACTGAGAGAGATGTTTTCTGCAGAGAGGAAGAGGACAGAGAGATGGCCGCAGCCATGCGAGCTTCAATGGCCAGTCACCAAGAAGAGAGAAGCCATGTGCAAGAGAGAAGCATGCTGAAGCCACGCAGAGAAGAAAAGATGGAGCCGGATGAGATGAGGAATAACAGGGGCACAGCAAGACCAACCAATGATATTCAAGGTATAAGAGGTGAGGTAAAATGTATTGGTTTTTATTTATTATTTTATATAAGTGAATGAAAATACATGTTTATATGCATTTCAGCTCGATCGATGAAGAGTAATGGCTCTTTGGCTGGACAGGACTTCCCTGTCTTAGGGGCAGGTGCACCTCCTGCGCCAGTTCAAAGGTATGTTTGTCCTGTTTTTAGTCAAATGGAAATATAACTTGAAAGATGTTTAAGTTATGTTGCTGATAAATGATGATATAGTTTGCTTGTAATTTAGGCTCATTAATTTTGTCTAGATTGATTCCTTTAGTTAAATTTGCATTTAGTTTTGACTTTAATAAACAAAGAAGCTCTCATTCGTTTCTTCAGACTCATAGATGAAAAAAAACGATTTAGGTGACATTCACCAATCAATAAGCACCAACAACAACAATACACTGATTCATTGTGGCGTTTTTAGTGTGTGAATTAAAATTTTATATATATATATATATATATATATATATATATATATATATATATATATATATATATATATATATATATATATATATATATATATATATATATATATATATTATTCAAATACTAGCTCTAAAGTGACGTTGGTGAAGTAGCAGGTAGGTTTCTGCTGTTCTGACCGTCATTATTTATATATATATATATAATATATAAATATATAAATAATGACGGTCAGAACAGCAGAAACCTACCTGCTACTTCACCAACGTCACTTTAGAGCTAGTATTTGAATTATTCTCTATCTAGGGATGCAACGATTATAGATTTTGGTTGTACGATTATAGTCTGAGAAATAATCACGGTTTCACAGGTATAACGATTATTATGCATTTATTAATTTCAAAACACTACTAGTTTAGTAAATCACATGAAAACTCCTTATATTTTAAAGTGTTATATTTTTTTAGCAGCTCAGTAACCAATTAATACAGCACATAATAATATTAAAAGCAAACAATAGTCCATGTCTCTCTTTGTGCTTAAAAATAAGTAAAATTTTTGACATTTAAACATACATAATTTTTATGTAATGAAATGTGTATTTATATAGCGCGTTTATTGTGTATGGTCATACACCCAAAGCGCTTAACAATCATGAGGGGAGTCTCTCCACCCCACCACCAGTGTGCAGGATAATTTTTACACTGTAAATAAATGACAGAACAATTAATAATAATAATAAAAAAGCCTTTGTTAATGTAGGGCTTGAAATTAACTTTTTTACTTGGTAGCACTGGTGCTCCCAACTTCAAAAATTTTAGGAGCACCATAAAAAAAGTTTAGGAGCACCCACCGAAAATGAATGAGCACCACTGCAAATTGTATATTAACAGATTTATTGTATTTGAAAACAACATCAATCAGGACTAACAATAACCAGAAACAACTATCTAACTAAATCTGTTATGACTTATTGATATTTGTCCAGTAATTCCAAAATGAGTGTCCAATAATTATAAAATATTAATGATGTCGATGATGACAATAATACTAACAATGAGTTACATTATCATGCTGCCTTGAATGTGCTTGAATGTGAGTTATCTGCTATAAAAAGTCCTACTGTTACTTTATGAGAAAAATAAATTATGGCGCGTTGCGTCGCGTTCGTGTCCCTCCATTGGAAATAATGAACTTGCACGAGCTTGCCTTACTTAATAGCCTCAGTCATAGTTAATCCAGTGTGCGTGGTTATTAGTCTCGGTGTACAAACTAGCGCACAGTTTGCATAACTTTGTTAAGTTGCTGCAGTTTTGTTCTGTCCAGAAACGCGGTGTTGAGAAGCCTTTACGATTAATTAACCGTGACAAATTAAAGCGTGGTTAATAGTGAAACCGGTTAATCATTGAATCCCTAAATATAACGCTGGACGGCATGAAATTCCATCAATCTACAGAGGTTTTTCAGTATTTCTCTGTTGTAATCGGGATTTCACAATAATTAACCCCGAAAAAGCAAAGCAAACACTGCCAGTTTCTGTGGTATAAATACAGCACTACAACATACACAAAAGAGAGATTGACTCAAAATGGCTCTTGCCTAATTTATAATGATTTGTTAAGCTGTAGTTTGAAACTTGCGCTGAGAAAATGCTGTTTTTCTTATTTAAGGACTTCTTATGTGGTCTCTGTCGCCATCTTATGGTGGAACGTCAACCATCACTTTCTTTGGGGTGCTCAGACAGGCTGAATGCAGCCAATGCACAATCTCCAAAATTATAAACATTTTAAAATAGGCACTATCCCTATAAATAAACTGCATAGTTGCAATCTAAACAACTACATTCTCATCTAAAAAAGGCTCAAAAGTACATTTGTTTTATTATTATTTTTTAATAAAGTAAAAGAACAGGCTAAGACAGCTATTCTGAAACCAGTGTTATTGTTTTCTAAAGCTGAAATTGTTAATAATATTTTTGGTTAATTTAAATAAAATATGAGTATTAGATAAATTTCAACATTTCTAAGTACAAACAATTAAAAAATTAAATAAATCATTTAAACTAGAGATTATAGAAAATATAAAGGATAAGGAAGATTCTAAAAGTACATAATATTACTAAAGCATGAAAAATATAATTTCAAATAAAAAAAGTCAATAAAAAAGCTTAATAAAAAATATTCATAATAGAAGTAGTAAATAATAGGCAAGTACCACTTAAATCTAGCACACCTAAACTTAGTTTAAATGAACCACATTAATAATTAGCAATGTCATTATTCTCATTATTACAGCATGATCCAAAAACCTTCTGTCTCCCTGAAAGAAGATGACTTTCCAAGTTTGTCTGGCTCAGTCGTTTCTTCACCAATGACACCAGCATACATCAATCAACCCAGGAAACATTCATCCTTCCAAGAAGAAGATTTTCCTGCTCTAGTTTCCAAGATCAAACCACTGAAGCCCCAGTCAAGCACAGCATCTGCCTGGTCTCAAGCTGGAAGCAAACCTGTCGTGGCTCCCAACAAGCCTGTGGTTCTGCCCACCAAAATGACCCCTATGGCCTCCTCGTCCATATTGTCCAGCACCGACCCGCTTCCCAGTGCAAGTGTTCCTCAGCTTCTCACTGCCTCCTCGTCTCGCCGCAAAAAGATGCTCACTCTTGCTGAAAGCCACAAAGATCCACCAAAAGTCAGATGTCCGTCTTCATCCGACGACGAGGACCCTCGTAGTGGTAGAACAGCCCAAGAGATTCGAACGGTGCCGACCATGCTGGACATTTCCACTTTGTTAACAGTGAAAGGAAGCTCACCTCAGGCCAACCCCAAAACCAGTAAAAAGAAAAAGCAAACTACAGCTTCCTCTTTGGGTTCTCCTTCACGTACTCCAGAGATAGTGTCCAAAATGGCTCACAAAGAAAACGTTCCTGAGAAGAAGCCCCCTGAAACGGGTCTCAATAAAGCTCTTGTGGCCCCCAAAACAAACTCATTTGTTAACGGAGTCGCAGAGAAGCCTACAGAAGCACTGTCCTGCACATCATTTCCTGAAAATATTACTTCCTCAAAGCAGCCGGTTACTGATCAAGCTCCTCCATCTAAGGAAGAAGAGTTTCCAGCTCTTATCTCCAAAAAACCTCCACCTGGTAAGAGGGTTTATTCATAAAGGGAAATTACACAAGATGGTATTTTTTTTTAATCAACTGCAGGATGGAGAAAAAAGGAAATCGATGTTGTGATATGGTGTGATTGTCAAATGTCATGTTGGCAATAAGGTAAGTAAATATACTGCTAGTTTATTTTATGATAGTGTTGTAAAATCTCAGTCTCGGTTGGTTTACTTAAAGAGCCATGAAACCCCCCTGTCTCAGGATGGTGTTTTGACATCTCTAATTTGAAAAAAGTCAGGAAAGTGGGTGAGTCCAGCTTTGTTTAGGTAGGAGTGTCGAGTGGTGAAATAGGGAAGGGTTTGCATGAAAAGGGGAGTTTCATCACATGCACTACAGCTGATTTTCACACCGGCAACACAAACACCGATGCAGGGGAGATAGACCGTGATTTGGTGAGAAGCATTTACAGCTGATCTGAGAGCTGTGTGGAAGTGGAGGATTTTTGGTCCATAATATTATAGTGATATTACCATTGCCATCTGAATAAACTTTGCCATCTGAATAAACATAAACGAAGAACACTGATCACACACTTACCAAATTAGAGGCAGGACAGTCAACACCAACTGGAACCCTGTCTTTTTTTTAATTGAAGATGAGCTGCAAATCCAGATTTCACCATTTCCAGATTCAAAAACAAACATTTTTGTCACGTGTTAGCAGACCACTGTAATCCACATGCGTGCTGTGCTCTCATCACGAGGAAATGGAAAAAAAACCTTCGTTGCAGCACATTTATAAACGCAACACTGACTACTCATGTCTTTGAAAGTTTCTTCTACTACTTGTTTGAATTACGGTTGGCAACACAACGTGGCATCTCTCTGAATATTGTAACAGGTAAAAGGAATCTTCAAAGCTATATCATGCATATTAATGAAGTTGCATCTCGTTCACAGTAGAGCGCGCTGATTGGTTCAAATTAAGTCTTTCTCATGAATTAATGAACAGATGTGCTGAAACTCAATGACGTCACGTTGTACCGGTCGGTACATACAGCCAATCTTCACACCGGAATTTACACAATGATCTCATCGCTGTGATGGTGCTTCAAAATTTCTTTTTAAACTGGAAGAACCAATTTGCTCTAAACAAACCAAAAACAAACAATTTTCACTTGTTCGCTAAATATATGTGTCCTAATTGTGTTTTTAGCAATGTGGGTCATATATAAGACTGTCAGCATCTCAAAAAATGTGTTTTGGTGTTTCCTGACCCTTTAAATCAAGCTGTTCTGAGATGGCGAGTCTGACTTGTGTACCGTAAGGGGACATATTGTGCTTTCTGTGAAACAGGCAGGGATTTTATTTAGTTGTTGGCGAACATCAAAATCAAAGCTTGATCGTTTTTATATTTATTGATAATTACAGTAAATAGTTTCTAAGGTTTTATTGAATGTATCAAATTAAAAATCTAATGAAGTAGACTTTGTTTATAGTTGAAACTTTTTAGTGCTGCACAGTATATAGACAAAAATATTGTTATCTTGATATCTGTATATGCAGTACATGTCGCAGAGGTGCAAAAAACTACATTTATTTTATTTTCCAAGCATTTGTGTGTTGTATCCATGCATAGGTTGTTTTCTTTTTTTTTCTAAATTTGGTCGAGTAGATGTGGCCTTACTATCTTTATACCCAATTGCCCAATAGGTGCTATTATGCTATTGGCTAGATTGGAACAATAGTGAACCTATAGTGTCTCAGAGAGCTGAAAAGAAATACTAATATTAGGAGTAGAAACAAACAAGGAAAATGACCATAGCAATTAAGAATCTCAATATCTGCTGAGGTTTTCAGTTGTTTATAATGTTTTAAAGCATATTTGCACATTGACTTTTTTTTTTTTTGTTGCCAGAATTAGGCATGAGTTGGTATACGATTCTGATGGTATGAATGGTATAAAATAGTTTGTTATATATTATGATAACCTTGGATGATAACCTTGGATAAAAAAAAAAATCACGGTTTCATGGTATTGTGATAACTGCTCTAAAGTATATTCTTTTTAAATGCCTAGGTAAAAAAACCTTATATAAAAATAGATTTTATTTTCAGAAGCATTTAAAATATTTTGGAACCGTGAACATGTCTGGCTAAATCATTTAAATCAGTCGTCTTCATTAGTTTCAAAAACACTGATTTCTTTACAATTTAAAACGGCATCTTTGGATATATTTTCTGCTGGGGATACAGTTGTCATTAAAAAAAACAAAAAATTAAAAAAACGTTAAAAAAACCTTACGTATACCTTAGGAATGATATAACTAAAAATGTTGGCTGTTTTAAAACCTTGAAAACTGTTATCGTCCCATGCCTAGTCAGAATTAGATCAAATAAATATATATTACCTGTTTATTTTAGTATGTTCGTTACCTCAATCAATGATTTAAAAATTGCTAATAAAATAGTTATATTACAAGAAATATTGTCATCATAAAACTCAACAACAGCATATTTTATTTATTAAAATGCACAGCCATTGAATGTATATTCTCATTTGATTGTGTACATAAATGCATGTTTACAAGAAAGATTCTTGTGATACTTGTTTAAAATAAGATATTGTTTAAATCCACTCCTAACTAATTGTTGCAAAAAATGGTTACATGGTTAGACTAATAGGGTGACTTTTGTACTTAAATTATGGGGACTAGTTTTTTCCTAGTATATACACATATATTGTATAAAAACTAAATGTCAAAATACCTGTTGTTTGGTTTTTTGTTTTTTTTCAGTATCTTGCAGCCCTACAGTGTTTTCTTGTGTTTTCCAGGTTTTAAAAGTGCGTTTCCGTTGAGGAATTCTCAGAGTGCTCATCCTCCTCCTCCTCCTCCTGGCCTCGGGCCTGCAGTCAGCAAACCTCCTCCAGGATTCACTGGCGTCCCGCTCAACAGTAATGTGGAGGATTCTTCAGTGTCCGCTGTTAACAGGTATGTGTGATTCTTTTCATACTCGCTGCTGTTTTTCAACTTAAAGGAATAATTCTCTCAAAAATTAAAATTACCCCAATTTTCTCACCGTCAAGCCATCATTGAAGATGACTTTCATCTTTTAGATGAAATGTCTAGAAGATCAAGGTATTGTGTAACCATTTAAGGAATAGTTCACCCCAAAAATGAAAATTATCACATAGTTTCGTTGCAAAACGAGATCTATCCATTTTGAGAAATGTTGGTTATTTGACATTATTATGTAAGACGTCAACAGTCAAGTTCATTCACAATTTTTGTTTATTAAACTATTACTTGAGCTCAGTGAAGGCCAGGAACACAATGTTCTTCAAATCCAGGATATTTTTTATTCAATTTTATGTTCATAAATAGTTCATAAATAAGTCAAAAACCATGCCGAAATGCAACATATTTATCTTAACATTGTCAAAACATCTTAAATTGGTTAAAAAACAATACATCATAAATGTATGGAATAATATATACAAAGATCGATTAATAATAATAAGATTCTGAGTTAGTTTTGGCCAGAACGTACACAACACAATATAACATTTTTTTTTTATATATATATATCCATATATATCTACCTTAGGCTGTATTCTATTACTGTAATACCATTAAGAAAAGCTAGTGAATCAATGTTTTGTTTGATAAGTAAGATTAACCGATCACACCAGTTGCGTTTCCAGGCACAGCTTCATGCAAGGAAACGGGAGCGCGCACGCATTTTAAACAATCGCGCGCAACACATCAGCCTTTGGTGCGAGTGATCATCCTCCAATTCGGTATTCACCTGCTTGCTCTAACCCCGTTAACTTTGTCAGTCGTGTTGCTTCTCGATTCTAAGATCACATTTGCCATCCTTATTGTCGAACCCTGCTTTTAAGAAAACTACATAGAAATCCATGACGTTATAGCTTGACTCTGAAGCTTTGATTCCCTGACTGACAGACAGCAGCTGATCAGTGATGTAGCCTACGTGACTGACAGCTCGCCTACAGTATAAACAATTAAATGGTAAACGTTTTTTAGTTAGCCTATTGAATCCTCTTTTTAAAAATATATGTTTTTGTTTTGATATTATTGTTAAATCAATGAGAAAACTCGGAGCACTTCACCGGCGGTGACTCTCTTCCCAGGGGATGCTGAGCTCGCGCAGCATCCTGAATGTTCTATATAACCAGGGCCGGCGCATCCATAGAGGCGATCGCCTAGGGCGGCAGAATCTGCGACAATCTCCCCACCGTCCCGGTCCTCGCTGTCGTACGCGCAATTACACCCGTCTCTCGTTTTCGCTTTCAGTTTGAGAGCAGCAAGATCATCTTTTGCCTAGAGCTCCAGTTCAGTTTGCTCCGGCCCTGTCTATAACCGTTATATCACACTTTGTAAAGAAACTGGTCTGGCGGATATCGCGTTTGTGAAAAAATACATTTCAAAGTAGGCCTAAAATGTACATTCTTCAATGTTATTAATGGCAGCAATTCACACATAGATTAAGGTACATCTGAACAGTGATTTCCAATAATAAAATCCAAATGTCAAAAAAAAAAAACGTTTATCGCGTTTTGCAACCAAACTCTTACTCACCCTCAATTCATTAAATGTGTATGACTTACACAGTCGTGGGAGTTTTGAATATTATCCTGGCTCTTCCATGCTGTATAACCATGTTGGATAGTGGTCCTTTTTATTGAAGCTTTCAAAAGTGCATAAATGCTTTGTCGAACTAACCCATACAATTGTCTTGCATCATATGGCACATACATCGGTTGTGCACACTCATTCAGTGACCGCTGGAAGTTAGTGATTTAGTTTATACCTTAAAATTTGTAAATATTTTTTTACAAAACACATTAATCCAATGTATTAGTCATGTGTTAATGCCCTGGAGACTTATGGGTTCATTTGACGAGAGATTTATGGGGTTTTGGAAGCCATTCATCCGTCCAGCTATCCAACACCATTATACAGTATGGAAGTGCCAGGATAAAAGGTAAAACTACTACAAATGTGCAAGTCATATACACAGTGAATGCTTGTAGGAGAGTTAATTATATAGTCATTTTTTGTTTTTGGACGAACCATTACTTTAACAGTTATACAATACCTTGATTTTCTAGATGTTTCAAACTTTGTATTTGAGAGGATGTTGATAATATAATAACATGCATAAATATTGACATAATAATAGCGAACAAATAATGTCAGCTTATTTATTAGGTTGAACATTAAAAACAGCCATTTTTGCCAGAGCTAAATTTTCTTCTCAGTTTTTATTGTATTGTATTATATCAGAGAAAATCATACCACAGTTTTCACAATTTGTATCATTTTTTTAAAGCATGATAATAAGTGCTTAACCTCACTAGACTCATTGTGTTTTCTTTCAGACCAACTCCTGCTATTGGATCCTACCTCATACCTGATCATTTCCATCAGAGAAACATGGACCTTATTCAGTCTATTAAGAATTTCCTTCAAAATGATGAAACCAAGTTCAATGAGTTTAAAAACTATTCAGGCCAATTTAGACAGGTAACTATCCTATTTAGTAAATGTATAGTTGTCTCATTGTGTAGCACCATTTAAATCTTTTAGTTAAGGAAAGAGATGATGACAACCTTTAGTAACTCCTAGAACTTGTGTTACTTACACATTCATTGAAAACTTTAACCTTAAACCTAGATGTATGTTAAAATCTATTCACCAAATGTTTAGGAAAAAAAATGACCAAGTTCAACTAGGAAAAAACTACACTGATGGAGAGAAACGAAAATACTAAAAATTGGTATCAGTGTTATATTTTGTAATTATAATAATCATAAATTATGTCACGACACAACCTTTTACAAATATTACAAACACATTTTTTTTGTTTCAATTATTGTTTAGCAAGTCTCTTTAATCTAAATCTATTCATGCAGAGAAACAAATGAATAATGAGTAAAGCAAATAGAAATTATAGTAACAATCACTATAAACCACATTTATTCTTTGTGTAAAGTCTTAAAACTGAAACTAGCACTATCTCTTATTTTGCTCCAGTCCAATTATGTGACCCTGGACACAAAACCAGTCTTATGTTGCAAAAGTATATTTTCAGCAGTAGACAAAAATGGATTGTATGAGTCAAAATGATAGACTTTTCTTTTATGCCAAAAATCATCAGAATATTAAGTTAAGATCATGTTCCATGAAGACATTTAGTAAGTTTCCTACCCTGAATATATCAACACTTAATTTTTTATTAGTATCGTGTATTGTTAAGAGATGATTTGGACGACTTTAAATGTGATTTCCTCAATATTTTGATTCCTTTAAAACCTTTAGTTTACAGATTTTCAAATATTTACATCTCATCCAGATATTGTCCTATCCTAGCAAAACATACATCAATGGAAATCTTATTTTATTTGTACGCATCTAAATTTCTATAAAAAAAACCAATACTCATGACTTATTTTGCATGATGTTAACTGCATTATATGAGTCTCACTAATTATGTAACCCTTCACTGGTCCCACTTTATATTAGGTATAAATACTAATACAGTTGAAGTCAGAATTATTAGCCCCCCCCCCCCCCCCCCCCCCCCAATTTCTGTTTAACAGAGAGCAGATTTTTTTCAACACATTTCTAATCATAATAGTTTTAATAACTCATTTCTAAAAAATGATTTATTTTATCTTTGCCATGATGACAGTAAATGATATTTGACTAGATATTTATCAAGACACTTCTATACAGCTTAAAGTGACATTTAAAGCCTTAACTAGGTTAACTAGGCAGGTTAAGGTAATTAGGCAAGTTATTGTATAATGATGGTTTGTTCTGTAGACTATTGGGTAAAAAATTAGTGTAAGGGAGCTAATAAGTTTGACCTTAAAATGTTTTTTAAAAAATTAAAAACTGCTTTTATTCTAGCCAAAATAAAACAAATAAGATTTTCTCCAGAAGAAAAAATATTATCAGACATACTGTGAAAATTTCCTTGCACTTTTAAATATTTCCCAAATGGTGTTTAACAAAGGAAACTAATTTTGAAGGGGTGCTAATAATTCTGACTTCAACGGTATGTACTTGCATCAAAAAATAAATACAATGTATTTACTGTGTTTTTAATGTATTGCAGAACACTTCTGGTGCTCTTGAGGTGGGATATGGGTAGTGTTAGGGACAGGTTTGGTGGTATGGTTAGGTTTAGGTGTGGGTTATGGTGTAAGGGTTGGTCAATAGTCCAATTTCAGAAATGAATAACAGATGTGATAACATGCAGGTGTTTAATCAATTATAAGTACAATGTAACAAATGATCAATTCCCATGTAGGTACATATTAGTTAAGGACACCTAATATAAAGTGGGACCCATTCACTTGTACACATCGACTAACCATTTTATATTTACCATTGATCTCCATTTGTTTGTTTTGCATACAAATACACTCTTTTTCCTCTTGACCAGGGTGCACTTCCTGCTGTCCAGTACTATAAAAGCTGCCAAGAGCTTCTGGGAGAGAATTTCAACAGGGTCTTCAACGAACTGCTGGTTCTCCTACCAGACACTCGCAAGCAACAGGAGCTCCTCACTGCCCATGGAGACTTTAAGGCCATTGAGAAACAGCAGCAGGGCTCCAAGCCCAAAAAGAGCAAGAAGAAAGCCTGGCAGACGGGCACCAGCAGCAGCAGCAGTCTGGATCTGGACTGCCAAGTGTGTCCCACGTGTAAACAGGTGCTGGCACTCAAAGACTTCAACACCCATAAGACCCTTCACATTGGTGACGATGACTTCCCTTCTCTACAGGCCATAAGCAAGATTATCAGCTAGCGGACGTTCACGGCTCTCCATTACACACACACAAGCCTGGTGCTGCACCAGAATAATAAAGCAGGATGCTTGAGAGGATGAGGATGATGATGTTTACTCTGATAGTTCAGGTTCAGCAAGTTTTGACGTCACCTTCTTTTTAGGGGGGGGAAAGATCAACCGTAGATGCACGCAAGTAGAGCTTGTTAAACATTTCCAAGAGGTTTAATCTACTAATTCCTTTTATTGCTCCTCCAGTTGATCATCTTGACTTGTTCTCTTCATCAGGTTTTCCAATGCTGTTAGCATGGTCATTTTTGGTTTTTTGTAACGGTAAGGTTGGCTGCCTTTGAAAAATAACCTATTTATTTCAGAACGCTCCTGCCGCGTGATTTGAAATCGATTCATTTCTCATCTCTGTTTACAAACTTCGCAGTACATCAAAAATAAAATGGTTAATACGTCGAGTTTTCTTACGGTAAGCTATGTTGATCTGTCAACTGGTTCTTGACAAATGACGTTTCTGAATGTTTGTTCGTGCTTTAATACTTTGCAATTAAACTATCGAGCCAGGGAACAAAATGCATCGCTCAGAACTTTTTAGGCCAACGTGTGATTGTCTTTTAATGTTGTGTTGGTCATTTTGTCGACGGAGTTGTGGTGATTCATGAATAACAATAGCCAGCAAATCAGGACATGCGAATCGGTTATTCTATCTCGTTTTTTCTGTGTTTGACATCCTGAGAGAAGGTCTAGCATGTTTGTTGTTGTGTTTTTTCCTAATCCTGATCACATCTGTGCCATTCACAAATAGAACCAACGGAAGCACTTCCAAACATCGCTTTTAAACATGGGCAAACAGAATGACACAACAGGGCAGGTTTTGATAAGAAAGCCAGTTAAAACACACACAACCTTTTTGTTGCTACTGTCCATTTATGCTCATTTACAGATGTTGATTCATTTTAGATATCAAAAATCGAAATGTCACTAGTGACGGTATTAGTTTCTGATATTATGAATGTAATTGTTACTAGTAAAATAAGGAATTGTAGACATCAGAAACTACTTTCCTAATTGCTGATATCAGAAGTACATTGTTAGATAACCGGAAATAATGAATGTAATGATGACATCTAATTGTCATTTTAACTAGTGAAAATAAATTCTTGATATCAGGAATTGATGTTTTTACTAGTAAAAATGTAACTATTAGGTGACGCAGTAGGTAGTGTTGTCCCCTCACAGCAAGAAGGTCGCTGGTTCGAGCCTCAGCTGGGTCAGTTGGCATTTCTGTGTGGAGTTTCCTCCGGGTGCTCCCGTTTCCCCCACAATACAGACATGCGGTACAGGTAAATTGGGTAGGCAAAATTGTCCATAGTGTATGAGTGCGTATGGATGTTTCCCAGAGATGGGTTGCAGCTGGAAGGGCATCCGCTGCGTAAAACGGTTCATTCCGCTGTGGCGACCCCAGATTAATAAAGGGACTAAGCCGAAAAGAAAATGAATGAACATAACTATTGATATCAACAACTCAATTGCACCAGGGAGCCTATCTGTGTGAAGTGTACATGTTCTTTCCATGTCTGTGTGGTTCACTGAAGATTTTACTTTTATTGCTGGGGTACAGCTGGAAGGGCATCGGCTGTGTAAAACATACACTACCTGACAAAAGTCTTGTCGCTGATCCCAGCTGTAAGAGCAACAAATAATAACTTGGCTTCTAGTTGATCATTTGGAAAAGTGGCAGAAGGTAAATTTTTCTGATGAATCATCTGTTGAACTGCATCCCAATCATCACAAATACTGCAGAAGACTTATTGGAACCCGCATAGACCCAATATTCTCACAGAAATCAATCAAGTTTGGTGAAGGAAAAATTCTGGTTACATTCAGTATGGGGACGTGCGAGAGATCTGCAAAGTGGATGTCCACATTCAACAGGATAGCGCTCATACCTCAGGCTCCACAAGTTCCTGAAAGCAAAAAAGATCAAGGTGCTCCAGGATTGGCCAGCCCAGTCACCAGACATAAACATTATTGAGCATGTCTGGAGTAAAATGGAGGAGGCATTGAAGATGACTCCAAAGAATCTTGATGAACTCTGGGAGTCCTGCATGACCGCTTTCTTTGTCATTCCAGATGACTTTATTAATAAGTGATTTGAGTCATTGCAGAGATGTATAGATGCAGTCCTCCAAGCTCATGGGAGTCATACTTAATATTCTTTTTCCACTGTACCATGATTTTATATTCTGTACTGGACATTATTTCTGTTCAGTGACAAGACTTTTTTCTAAGCAAAGTCGGACCTTACTGTCCTAATTAAATCATTAAAAATCAAGGCATGATCATGTTTTGTTCTAAAAATCTAGAGACCTTTGCCTTTCATATTAGCCACTTCTGATACCAAATAATCAACTAGAAGTCAAGTTATTATTTGTTGTTCCTAAAACTTGGATAAGCGACAAGTCAGGTAGTGTATGCCAGAATAATTGGCAGTTCATTCCACTGTGGCAACCTTTAATAAACAGGGAATAAGAAAAGTGAGTGAGCTGAAATTCCTGGTATCAATCATTTAATTGCTAGTAAATCTTCATTTTTTAATATCGATACTTCAAATGTCACTAGTGACTGTTAATTTCTGCTGTCGTGTGTGTGATTGTTACTAGTAAGAGCGCTATTTTAAATTTCAAAAAATATATTTATATCAGAAATGCATTTCCAGATATCAGAAACAATAAATGTAGTGTTGAAACCCATTTACAGATATTAAGAATTTACTTTTTAACTAGTATCAATTTATTATTGACAGAAATTCACATTTTCACTAGTACTACAAGTGAAATACTAGTATTTTTACTAGTAGCAATTTCAATTGTTGATATCACATGATTACTGATATCAAAGATACTTCTTGTTAAAATTCCATTCCAGATATCACGAATAAACATTTTAGGTAGTAAAATTGACTTACTGTATCAAGAGTTAACATTGTTACTGGAAATGTAATTCCTGATATCAACAATTAATAATATTGATATCTAAAACTTCATTCTTGATATAGGAATGAAATTGTTGCATTTCATGTTAAATAATTGAAAGCTGTTTGATTGTTATTGCTCAACAGGATATTCAACTGTTGATATCAAGAATTGTATTTCTGCAAACGAAGATGTCATTGTCGATATCAAGAATTAAGATTTTTACTAGTTAAAATGTAATTCTTGATATCAACAATCAACATTTGCTACATCAACAATTAATTTTTTAATATCAAGAATGATTGGTGATTGCTATAAGTTTATTTTGATATCAAAAATCCTTATCCTGGGAATAGTGGGTAGCACAATCTCCTCACAGCAAGAAGGTTGCTGGTTCGAGCACTAGCTGGGTCAGTTGGCATTTTTGTGTTTTGAGAGTTTGCATGTTCTCCCCGTGTTCGTGTGGGTTTCCTTCACAGTCCAAAGACATGCGGTACAGGTGAATTGAATAAGCTAAATTGGCCGTAGTGTATGTGAGTGTGTGTAAGAGTGTATGGGTGTTTCTCAGTGTTGGATTGCGGCTGGAAGGGTATCCGCTCCGTAAAACATGCTGGATAAGTTGGTGGTTCATTCCGCTGTGGCGACCCCTGATTAATAAAGGGACTCAGCCAAAAAGAAAATGAATGAATAAGCGATTGACTTTGCAAAATTTGTTAATACTAGTTGAAATATATATTCGTTGATGTCGATAATTAGATTGTTACTATAAAAATGTCAATTCCTGATGTCAAGAAATTTGTCACTACTTAAAATGGCTTAGGGTTAGGGTTATGTCCATTCATTGCTGCAATTATATTTCAACATGTTACATTTGTTATTTCTGATATCTACATTTTAATTTTATTTTACTAGTAACAATTACATTCATGATATCAGAAATTAACATTGTCTCTAGTGATATTATAATTTAGTAGTAGCAATTCATATTTTTAATATCAGCAATTTAATTCTTGAACTAAACAATTAATTTTAAATAGCAGCCTATGGTGATATTTAACCATTGAAAATACAATTAAAGATGTTAAGATTTATTTATTTTACTAGTTAAAATGTAATTCCTGATATCATCAATTGAACTGAATCGATATCAACAATCAGCATTTTTAAAACCAACTATTTTTTTTATATTAAAAACTGAATTGTTGATATCAGGAATTCATATCCTGAGAATGAATAAAAGTCAATACGGTTTGTTGCTAGCTCATGAAACTCAAGCACCACATTTGCACTGGGCTAACATGAGTACAACATTTTTTGAACATTGTATCTGTATTTTTGTGTGTGAAAGAAAGAAAGCCAACAGCAGGATGAGTAATTGATGATTCACTTTTCATTTTTGGGTTGTGTTCTCACAGGTTATACAGTAAAGTTGATAATTCAGTGTAATTAACCATTTAGCGATGGAAGAGTGTTAACACGTTACAAGGTGCGGCTTCTAACATTAAATGAGACCTATTATGCCCTTATTACAGGATGTAAAATAAATCTCTGATGTCCCTAGAGTGTGTATGTGAAGTTTCAGCTCAAAATACCTCACAAATATTTTTTTATAACTCTTTGAATCTGCTTTTAGGCTTTGATCCAAAATGTACCGTTTTGGTGATTGTCACTTTAAATTCAAATGAGATTGTGCTGCGTTTTTCAAAAGAGGGTGGAGCTACAAATGCCTATGTGTCAGCATAGTGGCAGATTCATAACAGGACCATACCTGTCAACATTGGGATGTGAAAATAAGAGATCCCCCACCCCCCAAAAAAATCCCAAATTAATAAATCTGTTCATCTAGAGCTGTTTCATAGTTGAAACGGTTAGTAATATGTTTTTTTTTATTATATTATTAATAATAATATTATTCACAAAGGATATCATAGCATACATATACATAAAAAAGCTGCAAATAAATTAAAGTTTAGCATATTAAAATTAATAGCTATTAAGCTATTATAAAGAAATTGAATCAAGTTATCAAATCTCATTAACCTTTTCTTCACTGTATAACCTCATTCTGATTAAAGAGCAGCGAATGAATCTCTTGTTTAGATTTTTTGCTGGATCGCATTAAATAAAACATGTTTAAAATGTATTTATATAGCGCATTTATTGTGTATGGCCATACACCCAAAGCGCTTCACAATCATGAGGGGAGTCTCTTCACACCACCACCAGTGTGTAGCATCCACTTGGATGATGCGACGGCAGCCACAGGACAACGGTGCCAGTGCGCTCACCACACACCAGCTATTAGTGGAGTGAAGAGACAGTGATAGAGCCAATTCAGTGGATGGGGATGAAATAACGGAGGTGTAACTTTAAAAGTGCACACATCGATAATGAAAGCATTTGATCCCCTTCCTAACATTTTATGCTCATTAAAGACAAAATTTGTTGCATTTAAAAAAGCCATCAAGATCGACATGTTTAGATGTTATTATTATTATGTGTATATGTCTGTTCACACAAGCACCCAAAACCCAGAGTGTAACCAAATTGTGTGTAATGTTACAGAATCCGTTTGGGAAACAGTCATGCACCGCTACATGAAACACTTTAAGGATTGCATAGGAGGGGTGACGGCGCCTGTAATGGAAATGAAGGGAATCTCGCCCTTTTATATTTATTTCAAAGTGTTTTCATGCCTAAATAATATGAAAGCATAGAACAGATTCAAATTTAAATAAATTAATTTAATAAATTTAAATTCCCTGGTGGTTCGGCGGTATGGGTTGCGCATAGCAAGAGGATCAGCTCATAGATGTTTACTGCCACACTTTATAGAAAGATTAAAAAGTATGAGAGAAATACGGGAAAATACCTTTACGGGATGATAGTGGGATACATTTGTAAAGTATGTGAGAATCCCGGGAAAAACGGGAGGGTTGACAGGTCTGAACAGGACTAACGCCGTCTCTGTGAAAAACTGAAAATGAAAAAGAAGTGTCTCAGAAAAAGAAAGTCTATGGAGACTACAGTGTTCATTTGTATCTTAAAACTTCACATTTATAATGCCTCTTAGTCGCTGACATTATCCTCGGCAGGTTCTAATAGTGGACAGCTGCTTCTCACTCAGGGCTGTTAAACGAGGAAAAGATTGTCCCCAATGGGTGGGGCTTTCCTTCTCTAATGACATGTACAAAGGAAGAGTGCCAATCAAACTATTTTTGCAGACTGTTTTCTGATGTACAATGAAAAGAAAATATTATATATATATATATATATATATATATATATATATATATATATATATATATATATATATATATATATATATATATATATATATATATACAGTTGAAGTCAGAATTATTAGCCCCCCTGTTTATTTTTTCCCACAATTTCTGTTTAACGGAGAGAAGATTTTTTCAACACATTTCTAAACATAATAGTTTTAATAACTCATTTCTAATAACTGATTTATTTTATCTTTGCCATGATGACAGTAAATAATATTTTACTAGATATTTTTCAAGACACTTCTATACAGCTTAAAGTGACATTTAAAGGCTTAACTAGGTTAATTAGGTTAACTAGGCAGGTTAGAGTAATTAGGCAAGTTATTGTATAACGATGGTTTGTTCTATAGACTATCGAGAAAATATATAGCTTAAAGGGGCTAATAATTTTGACCTTAAAATGTTTTTTAAAAAATTAAAAACTGCTTTTATTCTAGCCGAAATAAAACAAATAAGACTTTCTCCAGAAGAAAAAATATTATCAGACATACTGTGAAAATTTCCTTGCTCTATTAAACATAATTTGGGAAATATTTAAAAAAGAAAAATAAATTCAAAGGGGTGCTAATAATTCTGACATCAACTGTATATATATATATATATATATATATATATATATATATATATATATATATATATATATATATATATATATATATATATATATATATATATATATACACAGTTAATGTCAGAATTATTAGCCCCTCTGTTTATTTTTTCCCCAATTTCTGTTTAACGGAGAGAAGATTTTTTTCAACACATTTCTAAACATAATAGTTTGAAAAACTAATTTCTAGATCATTATCATTACTAGATATTTTTCAAGACACTTCTATACAGCTTAAAGTGACATTTAAAGGCTTAACTAGGTTAATTAGGTTAACTAGGCAGGTCAGGGTAATTAGGCAAGTTATTGTATAATGATGTTTTGTTCTGTAGACTATTGAAAATAATATAGCTTAAAGGAGCTAATAATTTTGACCTTAAAATTGGTTTTAAAAAATTAAAAACTGCTTTTATTCTAGCTGAAATAAAACAAATAAGACTTTCTCTTGAAGAAAAAATATTATCAGACATACTGTGAAAATTCCCTTGCCCTATTAAACATAATTTGGGAAATATATATATAAAATATATATATATAAAAAAAAAAATTGTATATATATGTTTATACCTTTAGGCTATATATTGTTTGCCTTTATACGCACTGTTGCCACACAACTGTGCTTAAACCCCCTATAAAAGTCATTTTTGCATAATAGTTCGCCTTTAAAATAATCTTTAATGTCCGAGTCATTAAAGAAGCACATTAGAGGTGATTCATTCATGAAAAACATGTCTTTATTTTCATAATGTCTGACAACTGCAGTCCGAAGACATTCTGACTGACGACAACAACAAATCTTTTTGTGTACATCTTTCTATCACAAGATGGGATATATTGCCTGCAGATACAGTATTTAATATGCATTTAAAAAGAGCCGCAGACAAGGTCAGGGCATTTTTTACTGATGCAAATTTTGCACTTTGTCCTTCAAAATAGAAAAACCAAATAAATTGACAACTTGTTTATCACCTAGGCTTTTCAGAGGTGCAAATTTTGACCCAGCAAAACATACCTCAGTAAATGACTCTGAAACTGTCCCGTAACGTTGGTCCATGAAGCATTTTTTTATTTTTTTTATTTTATTTTTTAACAGGAGTGCAGAGTTACAGGAAACACAAGACCCTGATCACTTTCACAAACATACTCCATTTATATGAACTGAAGTACAATCACTATCATTTGTGTATGCTGCCCTATATCTCTGAACACAGAAACATTACCAAAATCTACCACAGATCAGACAAAGCACTGAGGATGGTCACCAAAACACCTTCTTCTTTCTTCTTTTTTTTTTTAGACAACAGCCAAGTGATGGATATCTGAAGGGTGTCCAAAACACATCACTTTGCAACACGCTAGAACACACACCGCTCTTCAAAAGATTGAGGTCAGTACATTTCTTACACTCATTAAGTCATTTATTTCATCTTAAATGCAATAAGAACTATGCAATATTTATGACATTTAGAATGATGGATTCCTATTTGTCACATCATTTCTATTTTCCAGCATCATTAATCCAGTCTTAAAGCTCCCATGGAATTAAAATAAAGTTTTTTAGATGTTAGTATCAGTATTATTTGTTTTAAAGATTTCTATAAGCTAGTGTGCTCCAAAACAGTGACAAAACTAGCATTTAGAAGATGCAAAACTGATATAAACATGTAAAGCTTGAAGTTTGTCAATTCCGCCTGAATGGATCAACGGTTTTATGAACGCCAACTCTCGTTAACGGATACTTCAGTTTCTCATCACATCATGCCCAATCAAATTCTCTCTAGTATCTGCCCCGCCCCCTTCAAGATGCTTCTCATTTGCTTTTCATTTGATGTGCTTGAGCTCAACCGCTCTCACTGGCAGAGCAGTGATAAAACAAAACGCTATTGGCAGCTTTTTAAAAAGGGGAGGGGCTACACTATGCCCCACCCTCTCTTCATGTTTCGGATGAGATTACGTCAAACACTGAATAAAAACGCATATTTCAAATCACATTTTAGACCTTTAGGAGTCATTATAACATTATTATTTTTGGCTCAAGTGATCAATTTATAAGAATAATTCTGCCAAAAAATGAACATTTACTCACCCTCAGGCCATCCAAGATTTAGGTGACTTTTTTAGGTGAGTATTTTTGAATATTTATTCAAAAAGATGCAAGTCAAAAAAAACCTCAAAACATTCAGGCAACACAAACTTAATAGCCATGACTCCTGATGTTACACTGGGGATTAATGCTAATAATGTTCTTAATATTGTTCAGTTTCTTCTTTAGAGCATTTGATTTATCTGCTTTGTATCTGTCACGATTACCAGCCATCTAGCAATTGAAGATTGCAGGAAAACTACAAATCTGCCACTGATATGAACTACAAATCCCATCATGCACCTCACACACACCCGTTCCAGTTTTCTCTCTGATTGCACACAAGCAGTTGAAAGTTCATCATAGACTGATTACATGCACTATATCAGGGGTGTCCAAACTCGGTCCTGGAGGGACGGTGCCCTGCATGGTTTAGCTCCAACTTCCTTCAACACACCTCCCTGGAAGATTTTAGTATACCTAGAAAGAGCTTGATTAGCTGGTTCAGGTGTTTAATTGGGATTGGAACTAAAATTTGCAGGACACCGGCCCTCCAGGACCGAGTTTGGACACCCCTGCACTATATATACTGCTCTCGTTCTCAGACACATTGCTGAGTCCACCCCCCCTTCTTTCGTTTCTTCCCACCAAGAGTACTGATGGTGGACGGAGGAGCTGAACACGCAGTGCCAAATGAAACTCAATGAACAGGTAACCGGTATAATCTAGGGTGATTGTGTGTGGGTAGGTAGGTCAATCAGGAATTTATTGTGTACAGTGTCAATTGTTCCATTTGAGAGATAGGAGGCGGTAATGCACTTACTAGGGGTCGATCACACCGAACGCGTTTCTTGCCTTGAGAGGCGTTTTTTTTTTATAATTTACTAACGGCCGCGAATGTTTTGCCTGCTGTTTATGCACCCTGGGAGCTCCGCATTTTAACCGCCTGCTGCGCCTCGTGTTTTTGCCGTTACGCACTGTGTACTTGCAGTTGAAAAAAGTCAACTTTGAGCAGAAAAGGTGCGTTACGTCAGTCGCGTCTTTTCCATTCTCCAATCAAATGAAAGCAGAGGCGGGGTTTCCATTGAGGTGCCTGCAGTGGTTTTTTTTGTCAAGACGACTATGGAGACTTTTGAAGATGGAGGAGAGACTTGTGGTTGCTGTTTCAAGTTATTCGGAGCTGTATGACTTCACGAATTTTGAATTTCACAATATTATTAAATATTATTATTATTAATACATTTATAACAATATCAACAGCAACACTCGCACACAATACGCAGCTGATTCAATTGTTGCCTAGCAACATAAAAAGCACACTGCACTTATTTTTTTCTTGTCAACAAAAAAGGCAGTGCGCCTCGCAATTTTTGGATCGTAAAATCGTGCTCGGTGTGATCGGCCCCTTAGTCTGCAATCTGCCGTAAAACAAGTAGTCACATTGCTGAGTCTTTCCCCTGCAACATTTCTAAGCGGTTGCCTTGCCTTTTCCTTCAATGTTTTTTTTTACTTTGCTTTGTTCATTATTTTATGTTGTTTTGCCGCCATCCTGACCATTCACCTGCTTTGCTGACTACGCTTTTGGATTACGTTACTGTTTGTTCCTGTTTGACCATTGCCTGTCTGACTAAGCTATCAATAAACTGCGTTTGGAGTGTTGTCAGGAGCTATAGCTATTAAATTATTATTATTTGCCTGTATGGTTTTTTTTTTTTTTTTTTTTTGACTCTGAAAGGACCACAGTTTAATCTAAAAATCATCCTTTATGTTGGAGTGAAACAAAAAAAAAGAGAAACAAAAGGTCACATATTGTATGGTCTTAAGGTGAGTAAATTAACAGCATTTGTTTTCTTTGGATTTTGATTAAACTATCATTTTAATACATCTATGCTTAATACCTTTTACATACTGACCACAAACGTTTGAACAACAGTTCATTCATAGTCGAAAGATGTGTCATTGTCCAAGGTTGTGACAATCATATTTGTAATTGATTAATTGTAAAGTGTCATCTTTTATCTGCAATAATCTTAATTTAATCTTAATATTTTCATATGGTAATTAATATTCACATACTGTAAACAAAACAAAAAAAATCCACTTGAAATAAAATCCCGCTTCATGTCTGAACACGTTTAGTGGCTTCGCTAAATCAACATCTTCTTATACACACTTTTAATACATAAGACACCCTTATCTACAACAAAACTGGATTCTCTTTTAGGAAGACCACCTCTCGCAAGCATTTAACTGGCGAATATTTCAATAAATGTTTGGTGACTCCATGTTTCAGATATTGCACTTTATATACAGTACCCAACAGCAGAACATGGAAACTGAATATATAAGTTATAGATTGTGATGCATGGCACTTCATAAGCTTTCTAAATACAACACATGCAACCCTTTTTCGCTTTGAAACAACACTGCTAACCCCCTCCCCTGATCGGTTTCATTCCGGCTGATAAATTAACACGTAATATTCCAAACGAAAGTGAAATCACAATCAACATATTCTTGTACAGAAGTTCACAGAACGGTTACTACCTATGAACATTGTCACACCACTTCAGTTTGAAGACCAGGGCCAGTGGCATCACACGGGGGACTCTGGCTTCAGTAGATTGGCACCTGGTAGGTTGGCGCAGTGGTGTCCAGGTTTTCGGTAAACGGTGCGCTTTTGTATGTGTCGTTGGGTATGGTGTCTGGGCCGGTGGGATACGGCTGGATGGGTGGATTGCCGTCGATGTGCTCAGTGGTGAAGAGGGTCATGTCGGTCCCTAGCATGTACTTCTGCACCGCTCTTACGGTCAAACCAGCCTGAAATACAGAGAGGAGATGATTAAAAGTCATATAATACACTGAAATTTACTAAATTTTCAACATGTCCTCCAACTTGTACAACAGTGTTGACCTTTTTCTGGATGTAAGCTCTTCTTTCTGATTGTTTTAGAATTTCAAATTCAGTTGCCTACAAGAGAAATGACTAGGAATAACAAACTACTTGCTCTACAAACAAGTGTTTGTATGACAGTACATAAAAATAATAATACTACAATTACAACATACCAGCTTGCAACATCAAGAGGCATAACAAGCTGGTTTTTACAATTCAATTCATCTTTACGTCTATAGTACCCAATAGTACAGTATTGTTTCAAAGCAGCTTAACATAGAAGTTCTAGTAAATTGAAACTGTGTCAGTCCAGTTTTCAGAGTTGAATTTCACTTTAGTTCATTTCAATGTGGTTTAATTTTCACTGTTGAAAGTCCAAACACTGAAGAGCAAATCCATTAATATTCAGCTCCACAAGTCTCAAACCAAGTTAGCCAGTGGCGAGGAACAAACTTCACCAATTGACGAAAGTGAAGGGAAAAAAAACCTTGAGAGAAACCAGGCCAAACTTCATGTGCAGAGCTGCTGTCTAGGCGCAGCCAAAAAAAAAAAATCAATAGATGTAAATGAGATGGAAGTTTAAAGCCAATAAGGTTCCAGAATAAGGTCAATAGGGCCCCTAACAAAAAGAGTAGATTCCAAAAATGGCGCACTTTCGTCAATGCTTAAATTCGTGAATCATGTTGCTTGTTTAGTAGAGCGTTGTGTTGTAGAAGCACAATAATCATTAGTTTGCTCCCGGAGAACATGGTCAATTGTAAAATGTGTGCCTTAAACTGTAAATAATGTTCCAAAGCCTTAGCAAAATGTGTTCATTTAAATATTTTGTGAATTTAAAATAGGAATAAAGCTATAAAGGGTGACATGGTGGCGCAGTAGGTAGTGCTGTCGCCTCACAGCAAGAAGGTTGCTGGTTCGAGCCTCGGGTGTGTCAGTGGGCATTTCTGTGTGGAGTTTGCATGTTCTCCCCATGTTCGCGTGGGTTTCCTCCGGGTGCTCTGGTTCCCCCAAAGACATGTCCAAAGACATGCGGTACAGGTGAATTGGGTAAGCTAAAATTGTCCGTAGTGTATGTGTGTGAATGACAGTGTATGGGTGTTTCCCAGTGATGGGTTGCAGCTGGAAGGTCATCCGCTGTGTAATACATGTGCTGGATAAGTTGGCGGTTCATTCCACAGTGGCGATCCCAGTTTAATGAAGGGACTAAGCTGAAAAGAAAATGAATAAATGAATGAATAAATCTATAAAGTGAAAGTGAAGTGAGCCTTGTTAAGTATGGTTTTATCCATATGCGAAATTGGTCCTTTAAAATAGGAATTCAACCCTTGTGTAGTGTTCAGATTGACTACTCTTTTGTTATGTTCATGGCTGTTTTGGCCCCATTGGCCTCTATTATAACGTTTTTTAAATGCAAAGTCATGACACCATATAACCATGCATTCTTGATTGTTGGTGTTTTTCCCTGTTGGGAAGAGGTAAAACTTTTCATTTTACTGTTGATCATCAGCATTAACCCTTTAGATAGGCCTGTGCAAAAAAGGTTTCTGACATTTATATGGAGTTCTATGTAGTAAAACAGCAGATAATAGTGTGAGTGCATAAATACACTTACCCCCGGTTTCACAAACAAGGTTTAAGGCTAGTCAAGATTAGATTGGATGTTTGAGCTGTCTCAACTCAAAATAACTTGTAGTGAGATGTCTTAAAATAGTGTCATTTTTTTCTCCAGGTGCACACCAGTAATATATTTTTCTAAGGCCATTTTTATAAAGGTGGCTTAAATAGTCTAACTTAACTAAGGCCTAGTCCTGGCTTAATCTAAGCCCTGTTTGTGAAACTGGGCCTTAGTATGTTTACTTTGTTCTGAGAGCGGAGCTGCTTTTTTATTTTCTCAAACATAAAAAGGGAAGTGTGCAAATGTCTCTTTCACAGAGCTCTTTTCACACACACACTCATATAACCATATATTTTTTTATCCAGAAACTATGATTTTTTTGCACTGCAACTGATGATCAACCATAAAAATGTACCTCTTCCCAACAGGGAAAACCAGCAACAATCAGGAATGCATGATTATATGATGTCATTGAGTTGCAATCAACAAATGTCATTATAATGGAAGTCAATGGGGCAAAAACAGCCACAAACATATTGAAAGGGTAGTAAATGTGCCCACAGTGTATTGTTACATTTTTGATAATTTTCAAAGCCTGTGTCAAAATAAGATTTGTCACCAAAAATGATTCCATTGGCTGAAACACAGAGAAAGTCGTGGTCAAATTAAGACTCAAAATCACCCGACAGTGGATGAAAACATCCTCAACAGCACACAAGGGTTAAAATCTGTAAAGAGAAAGTGAGTATGCTTTCACTTTGGTATCGTGTAGTGAATTAACCAGTCTCTTGAAAAAGGACGGCCAGGACATGCTCCATATTATTACAACAATACTGTGATGAGCACCACTGACCTGTCTTGAACTGTCCTGGCCGCCCATTTTGAAGAGACTGGTTAATTACGGCTGGCCTGGTCCCGCTCTGTTTGTAAGGCAAAGCGTGATTGGTTGGAGCTAGAACGAGCAGCGATTGGTCAGCCCCACGGTGCCGGTATTATGATTGGTTTAAGTTGAAGGTGGGTGGAGTCCATCTATTTGTGGATCAGTGTTTGTCTTGACGTTAGAAATGTTTCAAAATCCACAAATGCACAGTGCGATCCACAAATGCACAGAGCTACCCACAAATACCCACAGTGATCTACAAATGCACAGAGAGCTACCCACAAATACCCACAGTGATCTACAAATGCACAGAGCTACCCACAGTGATCTACAAATGCACAGAGAGCTACCCACAAATACCCACAGTTATCTACAAATGCACAGAGAGCTATCCACAAATGCACACTAATCTACAAATGCACAGGAGGCAATTCACATATAAATATCAGGCAAAATTGTGTTTGTAGAATAAAAAAAAATATGTGTGAGTATGTTGTATTTGCAAGTCTAATTTTACTTGTGAATATAATAAATATTTGTGGATTTATTTGTTGATCTCATTGTATTTATTTGTGAATATACTTAATATTTGTCATTCATTCATTCATTTTCTTTTCGGCTTAGTCCCTTTATTAATCCGGGGTCGCCACAGCGGAATGAACCGCCAACTTATCCAGCACATGTTTTATGCAGCGGATGCCCTTCCAGCTGCAACCCATCTCTGGGAAACATCCATACACACTCATTTAGGTATTTGTCAATCGCTTTACATTTATTTGTGGATCGTATTATATTTGTTTGGAATTACGAAACAGATCTATCTCCATAGTTTCCCAGTGTTGGGTTACACCTGGAAGGGCATCCGCTGAGTAAAACATATGCTGGATAAGTTGGCGGTTCATTCCACTGTGGCGACCTCTGATGAATAAAGGGACTAAGCTGAAAATGAACAAATGAATGAATGGACTAGAGCAGAACAGCTTTTATAAATCACAATCCACAGTGAAATTGTGTCATTGTAGCATTTTACTTAAGTGTCACTTTTAACAAATTGAATGTGTTTTTGCTGAATGAAAGTAACCAATTATATGAACCACTGAATTATTCCAAATTCCAGACTTTTGCATCTTAAATATGAATAATTTATGTATAAGTTAATAAAGATAAAAAACAGGATCTACATTTAACTCTTGTTCTTATTCTAAGAAATGGCTTGGCTTTTACATGGTTTCGTTCACATCAGAACACTCCACCAAGCACTATTCTCATCCTCATTGACGGCCAGGGAAAAGGAAGTAATTGTATTATACGTTCCCAAATCCCCCGAGGACTGAAAGCCTTATGTAGAGCAAGCTAATGTCGCTGGGAAGGGTCACGATCATGTAACAACTTACACTCAAACTGACTGAAATGGCAATTACTGTCATAAAAAGACAATAAAATGTGCTTTCATTTGTTGAGTTACCCAGGTGAAGATGGAGAAGAAGGAGAAGGTTATGGCAGCTCTGGCAGCATCCGCTCCCTGATTTAAGGGCAGCTCGTCTGTGGTGGTGCGTTGCCACTGGTTGGCCAAGAAGCAGAAACCAACAAACCACAAAAATGCCCAGAAACCTGTGATCATGCAAAAAGATAAGAATAATTCAGTGTAAATAATGACAATAATAGACTGCTTATTAAAATAACACTACTCTTTTTTTGTAAAAGGCTCATTTTACAACTCCCCTATGGTGTTAAACAGTTGAGTTTTACCATTTTTGAATCCATTTAGCTAATCTCCGGGCTTGTAGGAAGCACTTTTAGCTTCCTACAAGCCCGGAGATTAGCTAAATGGATTAAAAAATGGTAAAACGCAACTGTTTAACACCATAGGGGAGTTATGGTGTTAATTATGGTGGTAATTATTAAATTAGATTAGACCATTAGCAAAAAAAAAAAAAAAATCCAAAAAGTGTTTTGATAATGTTCCTACTTAAAGCTTAACTCTTCTGTAGTTACATTGTGCACCAAAACATATGGGGATTGAGAAGTTGCGATTTTTCTCGGCCGATATGGCTAGGAACTAAACTCTCTCTTGATTATTGCACCGGAATCAGAGAATAGTTCCTAGCCATATCGGCCTAGAATTTTCTGCTGCTAGGACTTTAACAGGCAGAAGGATTGGATGTCACATTTGGGCAGTATTAGAATCCTTGCATTGGCTCCCAGTTAGACTTAGAGTGGATTTAAAAATGATGATGCTTACTTGTAAAGCTCTACATGGCCTAGCACCACATTACATTACTGAACTGTACATCCATACACTCCTAGCCGTAGATTCCATTCATCTGTCAAACTTGTTGGTTGTACCACACACACATGTCAGATATACGGGTGATCTGACTTTTTCTTCCTATGCTCCTGTCCTCTGGAATTCTCTGCCTCCTGAACTTAGGAAATTCAGAATTATGATACTTTTAAAGTTCACAAGAAAAAGATATACTTTTATAGCACATTGAGAAACTGCTTTTAAAGGCGCTACATAAAATAAAGTTTATTATTATCATGTAACTACAGAAGAGTCAACCTTTAAATATAGGAAATTTATTATTAAATCCTTATTTAACATTTTTAAACAATATGTTAATGGTCTAATCTGATTCAATGATTTGTGCTAAGCTAAAAGTGCTGAGAACCCAGAGATCAACTGAATGGATTAAAAAAGGGTAAAACTAAAATCTTTAACTCTAGGAGAGTTGTAAAATGGGCCTATTTTCGACAGACCACAAAACTGTCCAGAAACCTGTGATCATGCAAAAAGATAAGAATAATTCAGAGTAGGCGTTTCTGTGTGGAGTTTGCATGTTCTCCCTGCATTCGCGTGGGTTTCCTCCGGGTGCTCCGGTTTCCCCCACAGTCCAAAGACATGTGGTACAGGTGAATTGGGTAGGCTAAATTGTCCGTAGTGTATGAGTGTAAATAAGTGTGTATGGATGTTTCCCAGAGATGGGTTGCAGCTGGAAGGGCATCCACTGCGTAGAACATGTGCTGGATAAGTTGGCGGTTCATTCCGCTGTGGTGCCCCCAGATTAATAAAGGGACTAAGCCGAAAAGAAAATGAATGAATGAATAATTCAGAGTAAATAATGACAATAATAGGCTGCTTGTTAAATGAACAATCCTCTTTTATTGTAAAAGGCTCATTTTACAACTCCCCTATGGAGTTAAACTGTTGAGTTTTACCATTTTTGAATCCATTTAGCTGATCTTCGAGCTTGTAGGAAGAACTTTTAGCTTAGCTTAGCATAAATCATTGAATCAGATTAGACCATTAGCAAAAAAAAATCCTACTTAAATCTTGACACTGAGTTACATCTTAGTTACATCATGACTGTAGTTACATCATGTACCAAGACTGATGGAAATTGAAACTTTGCAATTTTCTAGGTCAATATGGCTAGAAACTATACTCTCATTCTGGTGTATTCCTGTTGCAACCATGGTACGGCAGCAATATTCCTTATTATTATCCTTATTATATGATTTGACAGTTCCTAGAAAATAACAACTAAGTAGTCAATGTAACTACAGAAGAGTCAACCTTTAAATAGGACATTTATTATTAAATCCTTATTTGATTTTTTTTAACAAGATGCTAATGGTCTAATCTGAATCAATGATTTATGCTAAGCTAAAGGTGGATCTGCAGAACCCGGAGATCGGCTGAATAGATTAAAAAAGGGTAAAACTCAACTGTTTAACTTAAGGAGAGTTGCAAAATGATCTGAAAAAAAGTAGAGCGTTCCTTTTGGTTTTGATGTACTGTAATGCGGGTTTGGGTTCAAGCCTCTACTCATATGAATTGAGAATCACTGTCTAGTCATATCGCACATTAACGCTAATCTTTTACAGCATGATGTTTACTACAGTCTCCAGACTTGCTGCATCCCAGACACCAGTATTAAAATGGTTTAAAAAGATGAATCACTGTCTGACCATCTGAGAATATGCATGGATATAAACATTACAATCATATTTCATCATAACCATATGTCAATTTTGTTGTTCGCTTTTGGCTTCTAATACAGTTGAAGTCGAAATTATCAGCCCCCCTGTTTATTTTTCCCCATTTTCTGTTTAACGGAGAGAAGATGTTTTTTAACACATTTCTGAACATAATAGTTTTAATAACTCATCTCTAATCACTGATTTATTTTATCTTTGCCATGATGACAGTAAATAATATTTTACTAGATATTTTTCGAGACACTTCTATACAGCTTAAAGTGACATTTAAAGGCTTAACTAGGTTAATTAGGTTAACTAGGCAGGTTAGGGTAATTAGGCAAGTTATTGTATAACGATGGTTTGTTCTGTAGACTATCAAAAAAAATATAGCTTAAAGGGGCTAATAATTTTGACCTTAAATGTCTTTTTATAAATTAAAAACTGCTTTTATTATTATTTTTAAAAAAATTTGAAATAAAACAAATAAGACTTTCTCCAGAAGAAAAAATATTATCAGACATACAGTGAAAATTTCCTTGCTCTGTTAAACATCATTTGGGATATATTAAAAAAAAAGAAAATCAAAAGGGGGCTAATAATTCTGACTTCAACTGTAGAGATGTGGTCCCAGAAACTTAACATGAGAATACTGAGCCATTTTTTACATAAATTACATGAAATTAAAGTGCAATACAGTAGCAAATTGAGGACATGAGTTGTTGCCAGATGCCACGAACAATTCACATCCTATAAATAGCAAACAATTACAGACTGTACAGACAATTACAGTCTCTTTTTGTTTACCTGAAAATCCAATGTCCAGCATCACTGCCTTCTTCCGGTCTTTAATGCTGCTGATTTGCTGGAACTTGATGTCGAGGATAATGAAGAAAATGCAGGCTAGAAATGCTATGAGGCCAATGGTGGTGCCGTAGTTGCAGGCGTTGTTGTTCTTGTTGAAAACACAGTAGAGCCTCTCACTGCCATGGTTGACATAGCCTTCATTTATTATAGATCCAAACACCACCATTGAGAAGATCTGACGTGGGAAACATAAGCATACATGATCTATTAAAGATGGTTTAATACATATTACTGTAGAAATGACATTAAATAATTACATTTTGTACTCAGGGAGTTTCAAACTGTGACAGATGCATCCTATAATGTCACTTTACACTTCTAAAACTACTTTTTTGTTGTAGAATTTTTACGTTTATGTATTTTTATGCTTTTGTCTCATCCTTGACTATACAGTTGAAGTCATAATTATAAGCCCCCCTGAATTATTAGTCCCCTGTTTATTTTTTCCCCCAATTTCTGTTTAATGGAGAGCAGATTTTTTCAACACATTTCTAGACATAATAGTTTAAATAACTCATCTCTAATAACTGATTTATTTTATCTTTGCCATGATGACAGTAAATAATATTTGACTAGATATTTTTCAAGACACTTCTATACAGCTTAAAGTGACATTTAAAGGCTTAACTAGGTTAATTAGGTTAATTAGGCAGGTTAGGGTAATTAGGCAATTTATTGTATAACGATGGTTTGTTCTGTAGACTATTGAAAAAATAAATAGCTTAATAAGGCTAATAATTTTGACCTTAAATGGGTTTTAAAAAAATTTAAACTGCTTTTATTCTAGCCGAAATAAAACAAATAAGATTTTCTCCAGAAGAAAAAATATTATCAGACATACTGTGAAAATTTCCTTGCTCTGTTAAACATAATTTGAGAAGTATTTTAAAAAGAAGAAAAAAAACAAAGGGCGGCTAATAATTCTGACTTCAACTGTTTATTCATTCATTTTCTTTTTGGCTTAGTCCCTTTATTAATCCGGGGTCGCCACAGCAGAATGAACCGCCAACTTATCCAGCACATGTTTTATGCAGCGGATGCCCTTCCAGCTGCAACCCATCTCTGGGAAACATCCATACACACTCATTCACACTCATACACTAAGGACAATTTAGCCTACCCAATTCATCTGAACCGCATGTCTTTGGACTGTGGGGGCAACCGGAGCACCCGGAGGAAACCCACAGGAATGCAGGGAGAACATACAAACTCCACACAGAAACGCCAACTGACCCAGCCGAGGCTCGAACCAGCGACCTTCTTGCTGTAAGGCGACAGCACTACCTACTGCGCCACTGCGTCGCCTTCAACTGTATATATTCATTAAAAAAAATATTTTTTACAATTCAGCAATGGTTATACTATTTTATAGACATTGTTTGACTAGAGCAATCCACTGCCTTAATTAACAGAACAAAGATTTCAACAATTCTTCATTGGAACCAAATACATGACAATTTGATCTCCATTATTAAAACTTAAGTGATTTAATTTAACGACGTAGAAGAAATTATTAAGATGTCTTTTAAGATATAGGTGACAACAAATCTTTTCTTCCTGTTTGATCTGTTTTACAATAATTGTATTAGACACTTTTTTTCCATTTATGTACTTCTCTGACATTATGTACAGTTGAAGTCAGAATTATTAGCCCCCCTGTTTTTTTCCCCCCAATTTCTGTTTAACAGAGAGCAGATTTTTTTCAACACATTTCTAAACATAATAGCTTTAATAATTTATTTCTAATAACTGATTTATTTTATCTTTGTCATGATGACAGTAAATAATATTTTACTAGATATTTATCAAGACACTTCTATACAGCTTAAAGTGACATTTAAAGGCTTAACTAGGCTAATTAGGGTAACTAGGCAGGTTAGGGTAATTAGGCAAGTTATTGTATAACGATGGTTTGTTCTGTAGACTATCAGAAAAATAAAATTTATCTTAAAAATAAAACATGTAGCTTAAAGGGGCTAATAATTTTGACCTTAAAACATTTTTTATAAAATTAAAAACTGCTTTTATTCTAACCGAAATAAAACAAATAAGACTTTCTCCAGAAGAACAAATACTATCAGACATACTGTGAAAACTTCCTTGTTCTCTTAAACATAATTTGGGAAATATTTAAAAAAGAAAAAAAAATCAAAGGGGGTTTAATAATTCTGTTAATTAATAATTTTAACTGTATGTGTGTTTGTTTGTGTGTACATATATATATATATATATAATTTGTATTTTTTTATTTTGTTTCATATTATTATCAACCATGCTATACACATTGGCTAAAAATAAAAAGCAAAAACAAAAACTTGCCTTAAAAAGTGAAAATTAATAAAGAGTGACAAATTACATTCCCTAAAATGTGCACAATTTAGACAATAAATATTTTTTTCATTTCACATTTTCAACATAAAATCTTTCACTGTTCCTCTTATTTCACCCACAAAAAATAAGTAAATCAATTTTATAATATATTATATTATATTATATTATATATTAAAAATAAATAATGTTCAAGACCATCTATTTTAATAGGAAGTTATACAGTATTATATTTGTGCATATACATTAGATTAGTCAGTACTGAAGCCAAATCTGGAGCTAATCTAACAAAATAACTTACAATAACGGTCCAAAAACTAGTACAGCCAAATTTATGTTATAGAAAAATATTAAATACAAATTTAAAAAAAAGAGGAAAAATCAAGAGATTTAGTTGAAATTTTGTAGGTTGTAATTTTGTTTTTCAATATTTTGCTTGAATGTGTTTGTATTATCTTTCAATTTCTAAATATGTTTGGTGACTAAAATGTTATTTTAATAAATATATCTGTTTAATAAATCTGTTTTGTTTAAATGCACCAAAATACATTGCCTATATTCACTGAGAAATAGATACAACTATTCATTTTCAAAATGGGGTGTACTCAATTGTGCTGAGCACTGTATCATCTGTGTGCAAATATAAATAAATAAAAACATTGTAATAATACATTTCAGTTACAAACTGAAACATGAAGCTGCACAGATCTGACCAGCACATTCAATGAACATAATGCACTGTAACTGCTATCAATCAATATTTTCCATTTGCAGGGCCAACATTTCCTATAACTATAGTTTTCAAGCTTATAACTATATTTTTACAATAAATAAAAACATTTGACTGACAGAGACTTGCAATGCACAAAGCAAGATCCACGTGATGTGTTTGTCTGATGCAAATAAAATCTAATGGAAGTAACAGCGCACGAGCGTATAGTAATGCAACAGCCAATCAGAATCGAGGCGCCGGTCATATAGAAGCAGACTGTGGCTGTGGCTGAAAACCCAAGCGTGCTGCCTAGCTAGACAGCATGAAGAGAATCAAGCTCAAACACACTCGATGCTTCAAAATGAGGCAGCTTATTATGTTTAGAGACACACTATAATGATGTTCTTACTGGAAAAAAAACATGTATTGCATAATAGAGAAAGGCTCACCCACGACAAGAATATATGTTTCTTTAATATTGACATATTGCTTTTATGGCTATTTAAAATATGATTTCTGTTTTGAAGTCACGCCTAGCGATAATTAGGCACATTAAAAAAATATAATACATAATATCATAATGGTATAATTAACGATATCATCTCAAAATAAGAAACGAAACATCATAAAGTAGTGCGTGTGTTTATTATATTAATGCTTTTATGCGTTATTATTCGCGCATGAATCACATGAGTAACCTCGTCACCGGAGGCAAATACGCTTCATGACATCAATACGCCGATATTTCCAATATAAACGAAATTTCACCTTACATCTCCCAAATCTATCCACATCCATACGAGCGTCCAATTTCCCAGTGACCTCATTTAATTATTAAATGAGCGCGGTATGATTTTTAATATGCTCTGGGTTGCTCTCACAGACGATTAGTCTCTCCTAGGCTGATATTACGATGTGTGGGTGATTAAATGTCTTACCCATGACAATATTCTGAGGATGGTCTGCGGCTGTTGGATGAAGGCAAAAGGGTCGAACGCAACCCCGGCTCTCCCAGCGCCAAATGAACCCACTCCGTCCATTTTCCTCCTACTGTTATTCAGGCTCTGGGCTGTGGGTCGAGGTAGGCACACATACACACATTTACACAGACACACACCCCACTGCCTGTCAGAGGCGTGCGCAATCTCTCTGTGATGTTATATTGTCTCAACAGCAACATCTACCGACTACATCGCGTCCTCAGCCGGGAGACCGCTGACTTCATATGGCACGACTGGGTAAACATCACTAGCAAGTGGGCCAGCCAAGTGGAGATTTTTGGTGAGTATGCAGAATGTTTTGACAAGGATACTATTTAAAGATACTGCTTAATAGCATGCAAAATATCAGGTAGTGACTTTGTGGAACAGATATTTTGCAAAAAAATTAAAGGGCACCTATTTTACCCCTTATTCAAGATTTAAGATAAGTCTTTTGTGTCTCCAGGATGTGTCTGTAAAGTTTCAGCTCAAAACATCCATCAGATTATTTATTATACCTTTCAGAATACTGTGATTTTCTGCTCTGAACACAATATAGCTGAACTGTTGTTGGTGTCATAATCATGCCCCAACAAGAGAAAGCTCATGATTGGTTAACGCTGCGCAACTGTCCACTGAAGTTCAGATTATCCCAGTTGAGCGATTCGCGCGTTAAGTGAATTAATTACGCAAAACGCTGAACTCGTGCCGCTTCACGTGTATCGCGCCTCGTGATGTCTATTCGCATCTTTGCATTGACTTAACATGTAAATCACTTGCGAATGATGCTTCTTCCGCATCTGATGTGAACGCTGCATCATAGTGTGCCTCAGTCTCCGGGTGCATCAGATAAACAGCACAGTGACAGACATGAAGCAGATCTCACGTAACAGTTGTGACAAATACTACAGTAAGAACTTTACCAAAGATTATTTGATGTATTTGTTGTGGAGTTAGTTCAAGCCTTTCTGCAACGATGAGTCACACACAATGTCATTACAAAGCTCACGTGCGGACACGTGGAGAGGGAGAGGAAGAAAGAGCGAGAAAGAGAAAGAGAGAGAGAGAGAGAGAGAGAGAGAGAGAGAGAGAGGGGAGACACACACGCACACATAGCACGTTTAACTTTGCACTGTTTTTACATGGCAAATGTGACAGAATATACGTTTATATACACCGCTGTATGGATATCCGTTAGGTTAATGTACAAAATAAACCTGATTTAACGTCCACAATCCGGGATTAAAGCGTCTTCTTTTATAATTGTACTGACATGCGGCTGTGGTAATAAAGACGGTAAAATTGCTGTAATTCATTACAAACATGCACTGGTCTAAAAACGTTTAAACTAGTAAAACTCATTCTTGATTACATTTGATGATGATTGATGATCACAGAGAGCTCAACAGATCTTTTAATACCAGCTATGTGCACGTCCTGTCTTGTTGATATGATTATACGCGTTACTACAAAGACATGTTAATATGCGACTGTCAATCAATTCGGTGGGTGGTGAAACCGCACTCTTACGTCACGTCGGCCTCAAAATGGGAGGGATTTGGATTAACGTCAGGAAATTAAAAAGAGACTTATTGTGTTTCTATCACATATGACTGTGGACACACTATACCTACACACAGTTCTGTCCAAACAGCTTACAAAAGATGATTTTCATCATAGGTGCCCTTTAAGATATTTTTTTGTGCAAAAAAAGTCACTAGGTGTCCAATGTAGTTTGGATTAATAAATTGTTTTCTTTAAAAATAAAATAAAATAGCTTCTTTCCTCTCCTCATGAGGAATGCAATGTTGCTGGAACATACGCACAAATATGCTTGCTAATACTTTACGTTTTGGTTATGTTAAGAATGTGATCTTGATGCAATTGGATGTGGCCCAATTCACTTGTTTCACCCCTTCCTGTATTAATCAATAATTCTGTAATAATTTATTGAGATCTCCAAGCACACTTTTAAAGGGCCTGTAAGATGGCTTAGAGCAGGGGTGTCCAAACTCTGTCCTGGAGGGCCGGTGTCCTGCTGAGTTTAGTTCCAACTTGCTTCAAGACACCTGACTGAAAGTTTCTTGTCTATCTAGTAAGAGCTTGATTAGCTGGTTCAGGTGCGTTTAATAGGGTTGGAGCTAAACTTTCCAGGACACCGCCCCTCCAGGACCGAGTTTGGACACCCCTGGCTTAGAGTTATGCAAAACATCTTAAATATGTTTAAACAGATATACTTAAAGTATAAAAATGAGCATAATTGTCATTATTGCATAATTGTCATTATATAATAATATTTAAGAATTTACATCATAGCCTAATTGTCATTATACTGGAGGGTTTCAAATATTTTTGACAATCCAGGAGCTTTGATTTAAAAAAGCAAAGCTGATAACCACTGCTTTAAATAAATACCATCTTTATTTCCTTCTGTGGGACAGATTTATCAAAGTTCATCCAGCATGGGCTATTTACTTCCACTGAGAGCTTAACAATCCAAAAACAAGGTCTTCACACCATAAAGTACTCTTGATTGAAAGCACAACATAGACATTTCTATACGGCTAAATCATTACATCAATTAGAACAAGTATAAAGTACAAAGTCAACATAAGTCTGACTCCTGATTGGCACTTCAGCCTGCACTTGTTGCATCAGAAATACCAGGTCCACAGAATCAGCATGTGACAGCATTTCACTCGTGTTCATGATGACAGTGTTGGAGGTTTCAGTCACAAGATCCGTCCTTCCAGCCGTCTCTCCATCGCTCATCCACCCTGCTGCAGTCAAACTCCGGCTTGCCCAACCGGATGTTGATGTCATTATGGAGGCGACACAGCCACTGTGACAGCTTGTGCTGGCTGCCTGCATCTGGTTGATTAGTTTTCAATCTGACAGGACAAAATCAATAAGTACACTGATATCAGTAATCTAAACACTTTCCTTATTCCTTATAAGAAAATATTAAGGCATTTACATGAGTTGCTTTTAGAATATTCCTTTTAAGGGTCTCCAAGAGAGCTTAAACACACTTCAAGTTAAGAAAACAAATGCATATAGAAAAAGACAGGAGAAAACTACTTCATTAGTTTGACAACACATGCAAATATAGAAACATGCTCCAAAATAGACCAGACCATAAAACAGAAATGTGTAGGTGGAACCTAAGAGTGACTGCTGCTTCTTGTTTAGAGTCAGTGGAACTCAAATCACTTTTATTGTCACATCATCAGCAGCACGTGTGCTATGATGAGTGAAAAGCTTAGGAACTTAGGAACTGTCGGAGATCTCAGAGTTTTTTGTTTATTTTAACACCCTGGTCATATCATTCCTTGATATTTGTAGTTCTGAGTAACTCTTGTTAACATGGCATTAAAGTAACATTTCATTTAACGGTAATTGTGCACTCTGGCAGATCATTAGGGCTAAAAAATATAGTTAAAATGAGTTAAAATGGTCTGTGTTATTTGCAGTGCATTTCTGTATTTGCATGTGTTGTTAGAATTTACTTGTGCGTGTTGTCAAACTAATGAAGATGTGAAATGTTGTTCTATATGCATGTGTTTATAAGCTCTCTCGGCCACCACACGTTGCATGTTATAGTAAACGCTTGAATGGCACATGTCATTATGTCCCTACATGATGCCATCTGACGTTCCTTTCTGAATTTTCAATTATTAACATACAATCCATCATCATTATGGTACCATATACAATTTTTCGTGTTACATTTTAATTTTAGGAAAGCATTTATATGTGGAGCACCAAAGGGCCAAAAATATAGCTGTGATGATACAGTATGTTAATGCTTTGAATGCTGACAAACCAAGCTCATGCAGCAATAATAGAACAAATGTGTGCTTGTGTTTGAAAATGCATCATTCTCCAGTGCGCTCAGTTATAGTGATTTTAGTCATAATACGGCAGATTTCCTTCATCTTTTCATCATGCAGTCTAAACAGTCTCTCGGTTGTTGTGTGTAATGATTTACATCTTCTTGAATCTTCTAGCATCATCTGTCTGATTTGATTTATCTATGCGTGATGTAATTGGACAGGATTCACAGGACTGATTATTCTACTTAGCCAATCAGTAGATAAGAAAAAATAAAGTAGTTACTGCCGGTTGAAGGAAAATATTACAGTAAATTTTCCGATGTAGCACTAAAAAGTACACATTTTTAAAACTACCGAGTAATTCCTTAAAAAAAAAACTACTCAACTACAGTAATTTGTGCATTTGCAATATGTTACTTCACACCATTGGTCATGCTATACATGCAAATAGACCATAGTGGAAACAAATTCTTCCTCTCAGCCATGTCGTCAAACTTTTGATCACTGCTGTGTATGTAAAGTATCCTGTGTAAACTGTAACCAAAAATCCTACATACGTAACAGTAATAAAGTGATATATATGTACATGTCTATACACCACACTTTGATAATATGACTAAAATGGCAATACTCCACATGAATCAATTACATTTGTGTTTACTTTGAGTATGACTTTATCTGTATTAAAGTCAATAAAATATGTTTACATGGTAGAGATTGTTAATCAGAGAATTACATTTAATATCAGAATTGTTGTCCATGTAAACAAACTGACATGAAGGATTCGGATTTCTACCGTCCAGTTCGTCTAAGCATGGATCAACTTTTATCCTTTTTTTCTCATCATCCTGTTGCTCATTATGTTTTTTAAATATAATTATTTGATTATTTGAATGAGTTTTTAACTTTGAATTGATTTCAACTAATGAATAAGTTAAATACACCGCTTCATGCACAGGCATTGCATTGCATGTCTCTTTGAAACTATTTTCAGGAGCCACCAAACTAGGTCAGAGGTCACGGAGACCTTAAGTGGAAATGAACGGCTGAGGACTGGAAACAACTTCTATTGTTTCTATTGTTATTTCTATGAGTTAATTCTATCTAAAATGTCTTAAGTGATTTTGCTATGTTTACGGTTAATTCTTTTAAAGTGATTTTACTTTTTATTCAAGACAGACCTGGTGTAGTGAGAATTTAACTGTCTGAATGTAGATTATACCGGTTTTTAACCAGTTTTGATAAAGACGGCTGAGAGTTTTAACAGGTCTGGAGTCAGCTCTAAACAGTCTATTGAATGTCTGACGTTTATGCTTAAGATATTGTTCAGAATTGTATGCACGCACCCACGTGGAAATCTTCTAAGTCTATCTGTGTTTTAACCAATCAGGTTAGAACACCTATATGTCTGACGCAGATAATGACGTTATGTGAGAGTATAATTGTTATTGATTTGTGATTGTAAGCAGAGCGGGCTAGGAACTCATTGCGAGTGTTGAAGCTGGCTTCTGCTGATGAAACTGCAAACTATCTTCAGTAAACTTTATTTATTTATTTATTTGAATCTCTGACTCCGGCTCTTCTTCATCTGACAGACTGCTCATTCTTTGGGTTAAAACTGTACATACCCCTACAATCATATGCTGCTGAAAACAGCAATGGACAAACATGAAAACCACAGCAATTAAAAGATGAAGACCTTGATCTCAGGTCTTCTGCGCATTCATCACATGGGAAAACCTTAGAGAAGAGGTTGATGAACTGCGTCATCTCGCGCTGCTGTTCTGTGCTTGGTGCATCTGGATAATACGCAGCCATAGTGTGAAGAAAAGACCACGAGCTCCTGCCCAGCTCCTCACGGTCCAGCGGACATTCAGCAGGCTTCAGCTCCTCCACCGGCCTGCTCTCCTGTACAAAATATCACGTTGCATTTTACGATTCTATTCATGTTTCATATCATATTTATTTTAGTATTATTGCTGAGGCTCCGAGGTTCCCTGGTTGAAAACCACTGTCAGAAAAAACAATATTAAAATGGATTTTATATAGTACAGTGTTATAGTACCAACATACAAAATGATTATTATTACACATCAACTACAACTGACATGATTGCAATATCAATAAACTCCCTCACATCCTCAAATAGATCATTTAATTTAAATCAACAATATTTCATAATAAATATACCAATATACAGGCTTCATACACATTTTTACTACTAAAATTCAATGACTTTTCCAGGACTTCAGTAAATTTTCATAACCTAATGTTTCATGTAATGTCTACATATAAGTGGTAAATAAAAATAAAAACAATGCACGTTCAAAATTATTACAGCATAGCATAAAACTTGCAACAATCTATATAGTTTAAATAAATCTTCATATCTATGTAAAATTTATTTAGATAATGTTTACACAGACAGCCCTAATAATGTGAGAGCATGTGTTTGGCCATGGTCAGAAAAGACTAAAGACAACTGAGCAATATTGAAGTATACAGATATTTGTTAAACTAATTTCCATGACTTTTCCAAAACTTTGTGGGTTTTTAAGATTTTCCAAAACTTTTCCAGGCCTGGAAAATGCCATGTCAAAATTCCATGACTTTTCCAGGTTTTTCATGACCGTATGAACCCTGAATTTACTATAACTTTATGCTACATCAGGGGTGTCCAAACTCAGTCCTGGAGGGCCGATTTCCTGCAGGGTTTAGCTCCAACTTGCTTCAACACACCTGTCTGGAAGTTTCTAGTATACCTAGAAAGAGTTTGATTAGTTGGTTCAGGTGTATTTAATTGGGGTTGGAACTAATATATGCAGGACACCGGCCCTCCAGGACTGAGTTTGGGCACCCCTGTGCTTCATAATGTTTATTTAGCAAAACTGTAGAGAAAATATCAAAATGTCATATTGATTTTAGGTTTTTTAGCATTCATTATTTAAATTGTTTTAACTTTTAATATGTTTCTACATTTATATTCTATACTTACTCAATACTTATTTCCCCAACACTTATTTTACATTTATATTCTATACGTATTACTTGTATACTTGTTCAATACTTATTTCCCCCACTGTATATACATTTTTATTAACCACATCTACCATAACTGTAATAAAAATATTACCCCCACCGCCCCAAACAGCTGTCAGCGATACGAACTTATGAATATGAAGTTAGGGAATACTCAAATATCTTCTGTCATGTCAAATCCACACCTTTACTGAGGCAACTGTATTAAAAAGTACAAGTCCAAAACACGGTTTAGCTGCTATTCCGTTTACTGTTTACAATAAAAATTTGACATTATGTTGGACAATTTTAAGTTTATATCCGAACAGACTTTTCTTGACTTCATTCATAAATGTATACCTGCACCGGGGCTGAGGACGCCTGTTTCTGCAACTTCATCCATGATTTAAAATCCGTACAGGCTCGGCAAGGTTTCTTTTTCGTCTCTCCGGTAGTGGTCTGGTCTTTACTCGTGCTGTCCTCGGGTGGTTTGCCAGCCACGGGGAACGGGAAACCCTCCATACCCGCGCTGCTATGTGTGGACGACCTGTGTGCAGCTGCCATGTTGTTATGTAGCAGGGTTGCCAGATCTCTGTTATATATCCACCCTTTGGTCGTTGAAAACTAGCCTAAAACTAGCCCAATATTGACTAAACAAGTCAAAACTCGAAATATGCCACTTCGCACATACAAAATACACAAGTATATACATTTTATAGTCATATTTTATAGTCAAACGCAAATATTTCAATTATGTAATCAGAGTTAGTTGTAAAATCATCCAGCCTTATTTTTCATCAGAACATTATTAGTAACAGGAATTTTATTTTATTTTATTTTATTTTATTTTATTTTATTTTATTTTATTTTATGACACTCGAAGAGCCAGTTCTCATTGCTTTAAATTATATGAAAAAGGATCATGGTTTCAACAAAAACAAAATCGTATTTCATTTTCTAATGAAGCAAACAAGTCATCTACTTCTCAGATAGTTTTAGTAAGTAAATAATTTTTAATTTCTTTTTAAAAATAATTACTTAATTTTTACTTTTGTGTGAATTGTTACTTTAATATGAACAGTTTAGTGAAAACAATCTTTTGGTAAAAGTGGTTATTGTTTTTTAAAGGTAGCTATAGATTTAACATATGTAGATTTAAGATCTTTTGCTAAAACTATTCTTTTCCTTATTGTAACACATTTCTGCACACACGTTGTTAAGTTGTTTGTTGTGAAACATGTTAAAGTTAAAGGGAGGGTTCAGTCAAAAGTGTAAATCTTTATTATTATTATTATTATTATTATTATTATTATTATTATTATTATTTACTTGTCCTAAAATGGTTCCTAACCCGAGTTTCTTTTTTCTGTTAAACACACAAAAAAAGGTTTTTAAGAAGATTTGAAACTGGTAGTCATTGACATTAATAGCGGAAAACTATTTTAGGAAGTCAAAAGTACATTCTTCAAAATATCTTAATTTGTGTTCAAAATAACTTAGTAATTCAAACTGGTTTGGAACAAGTGGAGGGTGAGTAAATAATCACAGATTTACTATATAATAATTCGCAAATATTATTTATTTTCCGGTGAAATATTCTTTAAAATTATCGAATTGTGCTGTGAAATCGCAGATTTGGCAACCCTGCGTACGAACTGTTCATTTGAGTCGGATCTTATCTATGCGTATTGTTAACCGGTTCTTTCACACAGCAGGACATAATTGGAAAAAAAAAGGTTTTGTGCCGATGTTTTGCCGTTAGGTTGCTTTATTTAAACGCTACACCACAAATTGAACCAAATGACGTATTTAATTATTAATTACGTGCAGTTGACCCAGAAGGTTCATTAAATCGGTTCCTTGTTCAAATGAACCGATTCGAAGAAATTATTTCCAACCACTGTGCATCATCGTATAAACATCTGTTGTTCTTGTGTCAGTCCTTCACAGCATGTAAACAAATTGTGAAATACCATGACTGACATATATAAATTTAAGTACATTACCACGCAAGTTCGGGAATGAAGCATTAAAGAATTGTTTCACATCGGAGCGGTTTCTCTGGCGCACTGTCCGCCAGCGGGTGGTGACGTCACCAGCAGTCCATGCTGCATTTTTCGGGCTGCTCAAAACTGTAATTATCACCGCATTCCCTCATTAAAATACACGAGTGACAATGTATAATACTTTACGGAGTGTTCATTTAATATAAATAGTAATTTACCATGATATTTGTATGACAGCGCGGTCTGCCGTAGTGTTTGATAAGTTTTTAGGTATGTGCTAGCTTAGCTTACTACTGACAACGCAGTCAGAGAGCGGATGGTCTGTACAGTATGACTGACGAGCCTCTGTATCTTCCACAGGCTTCACATTAGGTTATAAACACCACACTTAACCAACCATGGGGATTCTGGAGAAGATCGCGGAGATCGAGAGAGAAATCTCCCGAACACAGAAGAATAAAGGTGAGAGATCCTGCACTAAATGTCCCACGGGCCTTTTCTGCTCTGGATCATTTAAAGTTGGTTTTATATTCCCACATTCGTTCATTTCTGAACAGTGACAGCCCGTGACACGGTCTCTTTATTGTCTACCACGCTACTTTGAATACTCTGTCTGAAATCGCATGTAAGCATGACTTCAAAACAACATTAGCACTGTTTAATTGACTGTGAACAGTGTTGTACTTTGATAGGCTTTGGCTGATAATATGATTTCCCTACTTAGAGTTTGCGAAGAAGTTTCTCTCGAAGTGTTTTTTCCTTCACTTTCGTCAGTTGGTGAAGTTTGTTTCTTGCCACTGGCTTGCTTGGTTTGAGACTTGTGGAGCTGAATATCAATGGATTTGCTCTTCAGTGTTTGGACTTTCAGCAGTGAAAATTAAACCACATTGAACTGAACTTCAACTCTGAAAACTGGACTGACACAGTTTCAATTTACTAGAACTTCTATGTTAAGTTGCTTTGACACAATCTACAATGTAAAAACGCTCTAGAAATAAACATGAACTGAATTGAATACTTTTCTGAAATGATATTATTAATGAGTAAGACCAAATGTGCGAATATAAAATCAACTTTACCTCAGTCTTTGACTCTGTTTACTCTCTATAAACTCTGTTTTCAACTTGTTTTGCAGCAACTGAGTACCATCTGGGTTTATTGAAAGCCAAGCTAGCCAAATACAGAGCTCAGCTTCTGGAACCCTCAAAGTCAGCAGGGGCCAAAGGTGAAGGCTTCGATGTGATGAAATCTGGAGATGCCAGAGTGGCACTGATTGGATTCCCCTCGGTTGGCAAGGTACAGTAATCACACAGTCTGTGTAATATTTGTTATGGTCAAAAGATTCTCTAATCGGTCTGATTTATGTTTTTACAGTCTACATTTCTCAGTTTAATGACAAAAACAGAAAGTGAAGCGGCTTCTTATGAATTCACAACCTTGACCTGCATCCCTGGTGTCATTGAGGTATTCTTCAGTTGAACTTCATTGTCTTTGCTGTGTGATTTTAGTTAAAATCTTAAGCCGAGATGTCTAATTTTGGTGTTCGCATTAAATTAAATCCACAAAGGAGCTTATTAAATCATATTAAATGCAAGTTGAGCGTTTCATATTTTAAATAAAATTGTAAAAAGTTGTAATCGGAGTCAAATCATGTTTCAAAATTAGGGCTGGGCGATTAATCAAAAGTAATCGAAATCGACATTCAGAACCTATAATTGATCAAATTTTTCCAGGACTATTCTTTCAATTATGTTCCCCACGTGTCACGTGACCCCACTCTGTTAAAGGCTGTGGCTGATTTCTACTTCTGCGGCCACTTTGCAGCCACATCTGATCTCTGGTAAAGTAGGACAATGGACTCATTCTTGAGCCTTACTTTACACTACAATGATGATGATTGGAAGCTGCGCCAGAGATGCCTTTAGATGGCCTATAAAACTTGTCAGATAAGTAAAATAATCGTTCGTTAATCGTAATTGAGTTAAAATGTTCAATTAATTGAGATTTTGATTTTAGGACAAATTGACCAGCCCTATCATAATCATTCAGCACAACTCAAAAGTTTGTGTTAAAGCTAAAACAACAACAAAGTAATTCTGACATTTCCTTGTTAAAACATAAGTGATCATTCATCAAGAATTTTTTTTATTGTTTTAATTGGTTAAATATTGTTTACAAATTAATAAAACATATAGCTTGAACGATACTGGCAAAGTTTAAAGATTTAATATGATAGATAACAAATTAATACATTGGAGGTGCAGCGTGATCCTTAAATAGAGTGTTTTATTACGAATGTCATCAAAAGTTTTATGTTGTAAAAATATCCGTTCAGCTTTAAAGGCTTTTAATCTGGAATGGGTAGATGCTTTATTTCATTAAAATGTTCTCTTTTTTTATTACAAGGGTTGCTCCCTGTTCTTAAAAATATCTAGCAACTTTTTTTGCCACATAAAATGTAGTTACACCGAATGACATTTTAGTGGGTCTCTAGTATAATATTCATTATGTTTTGTTCATATTAGAGTGTCCACAGAGTCCTAAAAAGTCTTAAATCCCAAAATCTAAATTTTAGTTCTTAAAAAGTCTTAAATCTACTGAAATATTCTGTTGTAGGTCTTAAATCTATTTTAAACAAGTCTTAATTTTCCTTTGTTAATGTATTGCTTCCCAATCTGGCCAAAACCCATACAATCACCAACAATTCATCTCAATTAAACTTTAAACTTTTCATTTAAAAGGTAATTATTAGTTGTATTTATCATAATGATTTCATTATTTTCCATATGATAACATTTGTTTAAAAAGTGCTCCGTGTATTAACTGCTGAGGACACTGACCTGGACAGACTGTTGTGCATAGATTTGGTATATTATAGTTTTAAAAACCTTTAAAAAATTTGTTCATTTTTTTTATTTTAAAGAAAGTTTATGTTGGAAGAAAAGTGTATGGATACAAGTAAAGCTTGCTTGTGTTTACACTATATTTAAAATATTTTGCTAAGGAATATCTAAAATATTTAAATTTTTATTATTAAATTATTATTGTATTAAATTTATTACATCATTTTTTTTTATAGGGCAAATACAAATCTTTTTCATCTGGGCCATTTGAAAAAGTCTTTAGGCTTTAACTCTTTATGAGTGTAAAATTTCATTCATAATTGTCTTAAAATGTCTTAAAGTCTTAAATTTAACTTGGTGGAGCCTGCAGAAACCCTGTCATATACAAATAAAAGTGCAAATGATATATTCTCATATTGATTAAGTATTCACTTATTTGAATGATTCTTATAACTTGTATGCTAATAGTTTATTTTAAAATTTTAATTCTAGTACAAAGGTGCCAACATACAGCTGCTGGATTTGCCTGGTATTATTGAAGGGGCTGCACAAGGTGTGTGTTTATTTGTACTTTTAAAAGTGCTGCACATTTTTTGACTGTTTGTAAATATGTGTCCTCCTCTCTTTGTGACAAACTCACGCGTGTTTGTATTGTGAAGGTAAGGGCAGAGGTAGACAGGTTATTGCCGTGGCCAGAACTGCAGATGTGGTCATCATGATGTTGGATGCGACTAAAGGAGACGTTCAGAGGTGAGTTTGAGCATCTTGTCTTTGGAGAATGTAAGCAATATTTGCACTTTAGTTGTTTTGATGATCATTCTTTTGTTCTTCAGGGAACTTCTGGAAAAAGAGCTTGAATCTGTTGGCATCAGACTCAACAGACCCAAACCAAATATCTATTTTAAGGTCAGTGGTGTAGTTTTGACTACAATGTGCTTTAAATGTAGTGTTTTATATTCAAGATTTTTTAAAATATATTTTTATCTGAAGCCACTTTAGATTGATGGTTTTGTGCAAATGATGAATAAAACAGTAACAGATTTTCCATTTTCCATTGAGGCCAGAATTTTTTTTCTTTTAGTTATTAAATGTACTTTTATTAAGTTAGAATGTATTGAATTGATTGAAAGTGACAATATGTTGCAAATGGTTTATGTTGCAAATTTTTTTTCAAATAAATAATTTTAACTTGACAAAACGTGTAACAAAAATATTAAGCAGAAGTAATAAAATATGATATATTTTGACAAATTAATGTTTATATATTTGTTCATATAATGTGTGTATATATATATATATATATATATATATATATATATATATATATATATATACATACATACATACATACACACACACACACACACACACACACACACACACACACACACACACACACACACACACACACACACACACACACACACACACACACACACACACACACACACACACACACACACACACACAGGGAGTGCAGAATTATTAGGCAAATGAGTATTTTGACCACATCATCCTCTTTATGCATGTTGTCTTACTCCAAGCTGTATAGGCTCGAAAGCCTACTACCAATTAAGCATATTAGGTGATGAGCATCTCTGTAATGAGAAGGGGTGTGGTCTTATGACATCAACACCCTATATCAGGTGTACATAATTATTAGGCAACTTCCTTTCATTTTGCAAAATGGGTCAAAAGAAGGACTTAACAGGCTCCGAAAAGTCAAAAATAGTGAGATATTTTACAGAGGGATGCAGCACTCTTAAAATTGCTTCTGAAGCGTGATCATCAAACAATCAAGCGTTTCATTCAAAATAGTCAACAGGGTCGCAAGAAGCGTGTGGAAAAACCAAGGCGCAAAATAAACTGCCCATGAACTGAGAAAAGTCAAGCGTGCAGCTGCCAAGATGCCACTTGCCACCAGTTTTGCCATATTTCAGAGCTGCAACATCACTGGAGTGCCCAAAAGCACAAGGTGTGCAATACTCAGAGACATGGCCAAGGTAAGAAAGGCTGAAAAACGACCCCCACTGAACAAGACACACAAGCTGAAACGTCAAGACTGGGCCAAGAAATATCTCAAGACTGATTTTTCTAAGGGTTTATGGACTGATGAAATGAGAGTGAGTCTTGATGGGCCTGTGGCTGGATTGGTAAAGGGCAGAGAGCTCCAGTCCGACTCAGACGCCAGCAAGGTGGAGGTGGAGTACTGGTTTGGGCTGGTATCATCAAAGATGAGCTTTTGGGGCCTTTTCGGGTTGAGGATGGAGTCAAGCTCAACTCCCAGTCTTACTGCCAGCTTCTGGAAGACACCTTCAAGCAGTGGTACAGGAAGAAGTCTGCATCCTTCAAGAAAAACATGATTTTCATGCAGGACAATGCTCCATCACATGCGTCCAAGTACTCCACACCGTGGCTGGCAAGAAAGGGTCTAAAAGAAGAAAAACTAATGACATGGCTTCCTTGTTCACCTGACTGAACCCCATAAAGAACCTGTGGTCCATCATCAAAGGTGAGATTTACAAGGAGGGAAAACAGTACACCTCTCTGAACAGTGTCTGGGAGGCTGTGGTTGCTGCTGCACGCAATGTTGATGGATTCTGTCAGTGTTTTGATCCGTTCACCATGGATGGCAGGCTTTTGAGTGTTCTTGCAAAGAATGGAGGCTATATTGGTCACTGATTTGTTTTTGTTTTGCTTTTGAATGTCAGAAATGTATATTTGTGAATGTTGAGATGTTATATTGGTTTCACTGGTGAAAATAAATAATTGAAATGGGTATATATTTGTTTTTTGTTAAGTTGCCTAATAATTATGCACAGTAATAGTCACCTGCACACACAGATATCCTCCTAAAATAGCTCAAACTAAAAACAAACTAAAAACTACTTCCAAAAATATTCAGCTTTGATATTAATGAGCTTTTTGGGTTCATTGAGAACATGGTTATTGTTCAATAATAAAATGAATCCTCAAAAATACAACTTGCCTAATAATTCTGCACTCCCTGTATATATGCATGTACAAGGGCCCGTTTCCACTGAGTGGTACGGTTCGGTACGAGTCACCTTTATCAGACTAGTGTCTCCACTGCCAAAATGGTAACAATGGCACCCTTTTGGTGGGCGTAGTGTACAACAGAAAGTTTCAGTCGACATCATTCTCGCTCGAGGAAATGTCAATGTAAAGCTGTACGGGTTTTCACAAAACAGATGCTTCGTACACATAAATACTTGTGTATAAATGTTCATTACTAACTTTTCTATGAACATGATTTGATTATAACTGCAGATCAATGACAGTGCAAAATGTAATGTAAAATGGTGCCTACTGTGACGTCTGCAATTATTTAAAATAAATAAATAAATGCAACATATATGAACACATACAGCCCCTTACAGTCTCCAATATGTTACCACTTACAGAAAAACTACACTTAGCATACATTTAGTCCTTATTAGGATTCAAAAACAACACTCAACATATAGCCCACAGTAACTCTCATCTGCATCTTTAATCTTCAGCAGCACATGTAACCTCTGTTAGAAAGTAATTCCATCATTCCGAGTTCATAATAGTCCAAAAGGTGATGATAATAGTTAAACATGTGAATATGTTTTAAATTGTATTTTAAAAGACCCAATCAAATCAAAATCAAATTACTTTATTATTACATCTCACATTTAAATACAGTCCGTAAATAAATAGACAAAATAAGGAAAATACATGCGTTACACACATATATAGACGCAAATATATTTAAAACAATGCAAATAGACTAGACACATTTAAACGATTTTACAAACCCAAAACTTTTGAACAGAATTGAATTTAATTCAAGTTTATTTGTATAGCACTTTTTATGATAATTATTGTTTTAAAGCAGCTTTACAAAGGTGCACGTTATTGCATTACAATCAAATTAAGTTAAAGTTACAATCAAATATGAGTTACTATATACAGACATAGTTAACATGCAATTTTATATCATATTGGTGATGTCTTTGTGTACATCTTTATTGAAGTGTATTAAGTGTATGTGTGTCATTTAAGACCTCAATGGTTGGCATTATCTCTTCGTATGTGTGGTCCTTGTAGTCCTTTGGTTGAATGGAACAGAAGTGTATGAATGTTAATAAAGCAATGTGACCATAAATGTCCATAAATCACTTCTTTTAGAACTGACCTTATGAATAGCTGAGCACCTGAAAATAAAGGCATATAATAAGAAGTATAACTTGCATTTGGAGAATGTTTACACATACTGGAGATAAGCTGAACTGTTTATGTTGAATATTTCATCTATTTATGTGAAATATCTTTTTTTCAGCCTAAAAAAGGTGGTGGCCTGTCCTACAACTCAACAGTTCCTCTTACACAGTGCTCAGAGAAGCTCGTTCAGCTCATTCTTCATGAGTACAGTATCCTTCAGGCTCATTCAGTCAGTCTGTATCTTTATCTACTAAATATGAGCCACACTTTAACCTTAACCTGACTGCAGAAATCTTCAACGCTGAGGTCCTGTTCAGAGAGGACTGCTCTCCAGATGATTTCATCGACGTCATCGTGGGCAACCGAGTGTACATGCCTTGCTTATACGTGAGTGTTTATTCCAGTTTGAGCTTTCAAAAATGAAATTTGAATAGAGTAACATGATTGCCTGTCCTGCTACAGGTGTACAACAAGGTGGACCAGATTTCTATTGAGGAAGTGGATCGTCTTGCTCATCGACCAAACAGTGTAGTGATCAGCTGTGGCATGAAACTCAATCTAGATTACCTCCTGGAGCAGTTATGGGAATATCTGGCTCTCATCTGCATATATACCAAGAAGAGAGGAGGTGCGTCTTTTTGTCCTCATTTAGCCATTAGTGTCTTCACACTAGAGTAGTGCTTCTCAAAAACTAGAATTACTCAAAAGGGTCTCCTTTAATTATTATTGTTGACTAAAAATAAAAGCTAAATAACTTGAAAATACTAAAATTCTCCTTTTTTAAATTTAGTTTAAGTACAGTAGATGTACTAAAATAATCACATTTAATATAATAAAAATTAACTGTTTAGAGTAAAAAATTGAATAAATAAAAGTAAATATAGTAAAAAATATATAGGATATATAAAAATGATGAAAAAACTAAATAAGTAATAGTATCTTAAAGGTGCAGTAGTTGATCTGCCTAAATGCTAACCGGTTAGCATAATATCTTTGAAACACAATCCCTCCTCTGCCATCCAAAGCCACGCCTCCTGTAATCATGAACGCACATTAAAGATCACAGAGACCCACTAGATCATGTCATTTGCCAGTTAAAAAACTTTATAGTACTTTATAATATTACTCTTCTGAACGAAAAACTATATTATATCTAGCATGTTTTCAGTTGTATAGTTAGAAAAACTTGTCATAATGTGCAATATTTCATGCATGCAAGGATGGATGTTCTCATTTTCTCTTGTGCTTTGTCCTAAAGCCACTACTGTATGCTTAGTGGTTGGCCAGCAGGGTGCAGGAATTACACCTATTACTAAGCCATACTGACATGCTATTTTAAACCGAATATTCAGAGTAGCATGGTAAACAATATAGGGAGCACCTCACAGGTTATCCAAAAATAAACCAATGGGATGTGAATATAAAACCAACTTCACCTCAGTAAAGCAGGCTAGGCAGAATAGCGCTCTTTACTTATGTTTTGTTGTTAAACTGAATAAAAATCTACATTATTGATGCTGTAAAAGGTCCCTTATGAAACTGAAAATAGTCACATCAATTTTTCGCTGGAAGATTTTAGTGGCTGAACAACACTTCTGTGCATATAAACCATTTGTAACAACAAACTCTACATCAGCTTTGTGTGACTAAAATAGTGTTAAAACAGAACATTACCTGTCTAAAAGAAACACTTCAGCCATGGTGTCGTCCTTCCTCCAGCATGCAAAAGTAACTCAATATTGATACAGGACTTTAAAAAGTTTTGATTCAGCATTTGTTTTTAGCACTGTCACTCATGTCCATGTGACCGCGGCCCGCGTGAATGTGCATTGGCGGATCTGTGTGAACGGGTGCGCAGTTGTACAAATCTACATTTGCTGACAGACAGTTTGAGCTACTTATCAGAATTATGGGAAATGTTGGCCCGACAAATTTTAATTGGATGAACATTTTTTAGTCTTATGCCTTACCCAGAATATAAAAATACATATAAATACATTTAGATCATTTACTTTAATCATTACTATTGGAATGTGAAGAGACTTTTAACCAGCACAACAAAAAATGCTTCTGAACACAATCACCTACTGGACCTTTGATTAGGGCTGCATAATATTGGAAAAACTAATATAGCTATATATTTAGTCAATTTTGTCAATGAATATGGGATTTTCTCTTGTCAGTGCCGATATTTAGAAATCACGGCAGTCGATGGCTGATATATGATACCAACCTATTCTTTTTTTTTTGGCTGATATTTCTAATAATAATTCTATTAATTCATCTAATAATATGTAACAGCAAAGTAATTACATGTGATGCCGAAAATTCTTAAACATTTGTTGAAAAACAAAAGCCTGTCCAATCAGTGCATTTGTATAATTTATTAGACTTTTCAGGGCTCGCAAAACTCCTGGTAGTCCTCGGGCAGGCACTCTTCAGTTTTTGGTAGCCCGAATATAAATTTAAGTAGCCCAAATAGAAAATACATTATTTATTAAGTAAAAACAAAAACGTACATTTACTAAATAAAACAAGATACAATGGCATTTGTTATCTGCTATATGTTCATTTTTAAATAACCAAAATTGTTATTGCAGCTATAAAGACATTCCAATATGTTACAGATGTTATATCTATATATATATATATATATATATTATTTATTGTATTATAGTATTAAGTTAACATTATATATATATATATATATATATATATATATATATATATATATATATATATATATATATATATATATATATATATATATATATATATATATATATATATATATATAATTGCAATAAATAGAATGTTCCCTTGTGGTTATTTTTGGATTATTTTTTATGCAACTAACTTACTGCTACATGTAAAATCTGAATGATTTTGAGGTCGAGAAGACATAAATACATATTTTCACTCAAACTAGAAAATTGTGTCATTATTTTCTCACCCTTCACTCATTTCAGACCTGTTTGTGTTTCTTTTTGTTTTAAACATAAAACGTTTTCTTCAAAATAACAGACAGAATAAAAACTCAAACAGGTTTAAAACAAGTAAAGAGTAAACAGTGGGTTCATTGATAATATATGTTTGATAATACTGTGGCTTTTCTCCTTTATTATAAACAAGTGGATTTATTGCTGCCGTATCAGCAGCACAGCACATACATAATTATCCACTTTGTGAGAGAATGTAAAAGCATTGAAATATATTTTTCCTCCCACTGGCCCGCCGGGCAGCTGGAGATAGATTTTGTGAGCCCTGCTTGATCAAATAAACTTTTGTATAAGAAAAATTGTTACTGCACAAAATCCTACATAAAAATATATTGTATGATAAATTAACATGACTAGTGTTAAATTCAGTAGCACCTAGCAGAGGGGTGTCCAAACTTAGTCCTAGAGGGCCAGTGTGCTGGAGAGTTTAGCTCCAACCCTAATCAACCCCCCTGAACAAGCTAATCAAGCTCGCGCTAGATATACTAGAAACTTTCTGGCAGGTGTGTTGAAGCAAGTTTGAGATAAACTCAGCAGGACACCGTCCCTCCAGGACCGAATTTGGACACCCCTGACCTAGCAGCAATTCCTAATTTCCTAAATAAGACCTGAAGTTATGGTATTTATAAAGAAGTGCCTCAATTTATCACCATACAGGTTTATAATTAAGTGACTAAAGGCTTTAATACTATAGTGTTAACTGCTAGTCTATATATATATACACACATATATATATATATATATATATATATATATATATATATATATATATATATATATATATATATATATATATATATATATATATATATATATATATATATATATTTTTTTTTTTTTTTTTTTTTTTTTACCTTAAGTCATGATTAATAGAGTTTTTATTGAAAAATCCTCTTTGTAGATGCATCAATTGATCCTCCAAATTAAAAGCCATAACTGTATATATGTTTGAGTGGTTGTTTTTGCTGCCTCTAAATCTGACCATGTTTTTCTGTTGTTGTGTAGAACGACCAGATTTCGGTGACCCTATAATCATGAGACGAGCAGCATCGGTTAAATATGTGGTACGTCTATACATATCTACTTTCTTTATGTAACTCTAGACTTTCAGTGGCGTTCAGGACATTTGGTGGTTAATTCATATGTGAGAATGAAGCCTTCTTTCACAATATGAGCCCAGTGAATCTATATCACAAGGCAGAAACGTATTAATAACTGTAATAAAGATTGTCATATTTCCTTTCTTAAATACATATAGTGACTTTTTTTTGTCAGGGCATTGTGTGTGTGCGTCTCTGTGTGTGTGTGTTTATATGCAAGTGATCAAATTTTCTATTATAATGTGTTCTTTTATATATTAATGAGTACAGTTCAGAATAACTGTTGTTTAATTTGTACATGAATGTGTGTTGCTGTTTACTCACATTCTGATCTATTTTCACAGGACATTTAAATCATTAGGCATTTGTCTTGCATTTAATTTGATTCTATGCATATTAAATCACTTTTGGAAATTCCATTTGAGAGGACACCAAAATGGGCCTTTGATGCTTGTTATTATGAATATACAGTAGAAGACAAAATAATCATGAAATTTTGGTTCTTTAAAATATTTCCCCACATGGAGAAGATTGTTTTCAACACATTTTAAGCATAATATGTTTAAAAAATAATTAACAAATAACTTGTTTCTTTTCTTTGCCATGATGACAGTGCATAATTACTATTTATTTAGCAAGATGTTAGTATTCAGCTGAGTGCAATTTAAAGGTTTAACTAGGTTAATTATGCAAGTTAAGGTAATTAGGCAAGTGATCAAAAAATGGAGACTAATAATATTGACCCCATCTTTAAAAATGTTTTTATTCCAGTACTAAAAGAAACAAGAACAAATGTCTTGCTTTGTTAAACATCACTTAGGGAGTTTGCTTCTCATCTTTTTTTTTTTTTTTGATAATTATATTTTATTGAATTTTTCAAGAAAAGCCACAGAAACACATTCACAACACTCTGTCCCGGACAGAGTCAATGAGCAAAACAACAGTGACAATATAGTTTAGCGGGTGACAACAGAAAAGAAAATAAATAAATATAATCAATAAATTAAGTCTCTGAAGAATCCACAGAGGTTGAGTGGCTAATTTGTTCATCCAGATATTCGAGAAATAAACCCCAGACACTAAGTATTTTTTCAATAGAAGGAGTCCTTAAAAAATCTCAGTCTTTTCTTTTGCCATCTTTAAATACCACATGTGCATATCGCACTAAAATTAAAAAATTACTATTGTTGTTTTTTTTTCTATTTATGTATGCACTATGTTTGTACTTTAGTACTCTGTACTAGAAACTCCAATCACCAAAACAAGTTTCTTTTGTGCGCAAGCATGCTTGACAATAAAGCTTTATCTGATGCTGATTCTGGATCTTGTGTCTTCCAGTGTCACAGAATCCACCGGACATTAGCTAGTCAGTTCAAGTATGCACTTGTCTGGGTAAGAACTCACTTCATCTCAAAACCATTCCTGCTCATGTCCCTTACATGTTTGTCTTCTTAAACTACTACTAGTGTTTTTGGTTTACAGGGAACAAGCACAAAGTACAGTCCTCAGAGAGTAGGACTGACCCACATCATGGAGCATGAGGACGTCATTCAGATTGTGAAGAAATAAAATCTAGTCTCCAGATCCACTACAGTATCAACAGAACATTTAATACATTTTCTGTTAACAACTGCAATGTTTTAAGCAGCTTCATGGGTAACCTGTGATCGACAATTGAAAAGTTATTATTTTGTTTATGGAAATCATCTACCTGACAAAACCCATTATAATAAATTCCATTCAGATCTTTGTCTGCCTTTCATAAAGTAAATAAAGTGTTTATTAAGTAACTGATTTAGACATGTATAATGGGATCCAGTAAAAATGCATGACAAATTGGCAAATTGTGGATTCAAAGTTTAGGGTTATTCGCAAAAACAGATTGCCACAGTATTTAGAAATTTTAAGAACTATTTTTTTGCAGTTGTTCTTTTCAATACTCAATGTAAAAACTTGATTTCTGGATATTATTAAAGTCCAGTTTTAGAAATTTACATGTGTTTTTTTTGTACTTGTGCTTTTCAAACAAAACAAAAAATCAGAAAATTACTAAAAATGTGGCATCATCTGTTTTTACAAACAAAATCTTCAAGTGTATTTTAAACCTGGGAAACTGGAGAGAAACTGATCATTTGAGGTATTTTTAGAAATAAAAGAATCAATGTGATTTTTTTTTTTCCGGCATTTGTAGGGTTTTCACATGAATTTGTGGATTTTGTATCGATGGTTAGATTTTTTTCCGCTCTGTATACAATGTATATAATTGAGAACAGCCTACAATTTCCTAATTTGTCAAAGGTCACTTCTCAATCTTAATTGAAGTCTTTCTTAAAGGAGTAATTTCATGTATTGTATATAATCTTGAGCAATGTATCAAAAATGACTGATCAAAATGGACCCTTTACACATTTCCAGGTTTCTCAGTAGCGGAAGTCGTCTTAGTTTGGTAAACTTAGAGCACAGTGAATGGGAGAGTAGCTACATCAAATAATTTTTTTACAATCTCATCTGCTGAAATAAAAGAAAAACTTCACAATGGTGTTATCAAGACTTTCAGAAAAAGGAAAAAAAAATTGTGGGAAACCGATAACGACAGCCAGAAGAGAGAACAACGTCAAATTTACTGTCCCACCACATAGACACTCAAGCGGTAATTTGATGCAAAGATGATATAATAAATATAAATGTACATACGTTTTTTTAAACTAAATATTTAAAAATTTTAGGAATGTAAAATTATGATGACCACTAAATGCATCATAACAGTTTTGTGAACAGGGTTCATTAGTCAACACTTTTAGATCTTTCCAGTTATTGGTGTTAATCTGCACCTGGTGGTCATTTACAAACCCTTTTATTTCCAAATGATCTGACAAACCCTACTGGCAGCTCAACTTTCCAGTTTTCACTGATTCTGCAAGATGGAGAGTCTAAAGTGACAGAAACCCTGTGACAGCAGACTGACCAGATGAAGACCAGAGGGATTGAACTTTCAGTCACAGCAAGAAAAGCTGATGCCTTCAGATCCGTGATTTTTGTGACACTATAACAAACTCAAATCAAGTCCACCAAAAACGCTCTAGTGGCCCATGAGAGATGACATGAGAGGACAGAATAATGTGTTGAATCTCTGTGGTCAATCAGTTCAACACTGCAACTGGTATTTTGACCGAGTCTCAACTTTTAAGAAAATTTGACTGAAAGGCCTGCAGTGACCAAACCTTCATCAGCAGAAAATATCAAAACACGACTTTTGCCGAGGAGCATGTTGAGTGGGCAGAGAGATTAAGATTTAATTTAAATATTTGGGTCAGATGGGAAACATGTGAAACAGGTGAGACTAAACTCAGTAAAGCTAAGGTGAAGTATCATGGTTTGTTTTGTTTTCTGCACCAGGATTAAAGCTATGACGTGCGAATGAGAATGTTTATTGGAAGCTCCTTCAGCAACATACGATTCCTTCTGTGTTTATTCCTCAGTCAGCCAGCAGTTTTCATGTGAATGTGCTGAAGTCATTCAAAACAAGGACTTGCTGTAGACTTCAGAAATGCTGTATTCTTCATTGCTACAAAAAATTACTGTTCTCTACCTCTGATTACTGTTTTCCAGTGCCTTGGTTAATTTTGTTAACATTATTCTAGCATGTTACAGTAGATTCATTTAAATTTGAACATGGAAAAATACATTTTTTGTCTGATATAAATTAACTGTTAATAAATTATGTTAAAATTAACTCTAAGAAACTGTTAGAAATCAAGTGTCACGATGAGCATTTCAACATAGCAATGATCATAAAGATAAAAATGGTGTGATTCCACCGTTCTTGGGTGTATTTAACAAGCCCCTAAACCCAACATGACTAGTCTAAAAAGATCAGAGTTCATTCTTGAAGCACTTCGACAAGAAAACCTGTCCCAAGTCATTCTTGACCCATATACCATTCAAAGAAGAAGTGTCATGGACCTCTAAAGTGCTGCAGATTGTGTTGAACTTCAACGTTACAATTCTCAACAGGTGTGTTGGTTATTTTTCTTCGTTTATGGTGTTTAGTTAATCTGTAAATGGCGGGATTGTGTTGTTTTACTGCACATCCAAGGGTCATTCATTACACACAATATCAAACAAAGCATCGACAATTACTATTTTAATGAGCTGAGGAAGTTCATAACGCATATAACTTGATACTCTAGATATAAATTTAAATAACTAAACATATCATATTGACAAGCCTAATTCTTCTAGCTATAATTGCAGCCCGTCAGAAAGTTCAGTTCTTAAACAATGGCGGAGAGTCTGAGGCACTCTTTAAACCGCAAGATGTGCTAGCTTTCTGTATTTATCTGAAACATAGAGCTGCCTACTCTATTCATTACCGAAAACTAGCATAATAGGCAGCATTAAATATGCATGCTGAGGCACTCGGGCCGTTCAGCACAGCGGGCAAGTGTGTGGAGTGGAGAATTATCAAGCCGCTGGAAGGCTGTTCCACTTCAGGCTTGATGGGTCTTTGTGTAATTGGGACACATTTCAGAGGGCTAAAATGACGAGCAGGATGGCAAGGAACTGTTTTGGAATAACTTGAGGACTGGTGTTTCTACGCTGCAGCTGCTTTGAATGAGTTTGGATGGAAAGATAATGGTAAGATGGACGAGTGTGGTGCCAACGAGCTGCGCGTGTAAACATGACACTTGATGCTGGGGCCATATGGCACTGTGTGTGTGAGTGAGTGTTTGAGTGCGTGTTGTGTTTTCTGGGTGCTTGTGCTTTTTAAAAACTTTTATATTTGATTAATTACAATTCAATAGTAGGTACAGTTTAATTACAGTTTATATTTGAATTAAAAAGTATTTGATTGCTTGATTAGAAAATAAACCAAATAGAATGTTACAGTAACTGTATTTAGTATTTACTGTATTTAGTATAAAAAAAAAAAATTTTTTGGACATTTTGTAAAATGCAAATAATAATAGAAAGAAAATTAAATTCATTCATTGTATCTTGTATAAGGTAATATAAAGTATCTTGTAATATAAAGTAATAAAATGAAATAACTGTAAGTTTTATTTTGTTTATTAATATATATAATATTTAAGGTTTTATTCTATTAAAATGTATTTTTGTAAAATTAATAGTAGAAAGAGAAAATGAATAGATCAAACATTTTTTTTTATAATTATTTTTTTGGTGGTTTTCACCTTTATTGGATAGGACAGTAGAGAGAATTGGAAAGCATGGGGAGCAGAGAGAGGGGAAGGATTGGCATAGGACCGTGAGGCGGGAATCGAACTATGATCGCCGTGAGCACCGGAGTGCATGTGTCGACACACTAACCACTACACTACTGGCGCCGACTACATTAAACATTTTTAATAAATAATAATTAATTACATTAATTATTGCATAATGTTGTAAACATAAAAATAAAGAACGGAGTCCAGAAGACTCTAAATAAGCAGAATTTCTTTATTGAGAGGTGATGGATAATCTGCAGTCATACAGCGTCTTCAAGAAGTACAGTTTGGACAAGTCGAGTTTGCAAGAGCCTACTGGAGTCTCTTACAGGTCTGCAGTCTGCAAGTTTATCACAAATCTTAAAGCAAGTCTAAAATGAATCTTTAGGAGGAGGGGAGTGGCTAGGTGGAGATGGCTAAACAAAGCATGCAAATGAAGTAGATAGTAGTAATGGGCGATATAAACGATATGCGATATAAACGATACAAAATTGGCCTACGATAGAGATTCTAATTCTATTGCACTATCGCGATAATGCATGTTTGATGACGCAATGTACCCGCGAAATTAAGAGCAACGAGCTGCAGCCGGCTGCAACGCATCATCTTGAATAAACAACAGCGCGACCATTTCGCTCGCATTTGCGACAAAAAAATAATAAGCTCGATTGATAACTTCATTCACTCGGCCACGCTAAAACAACATGCTCTTCACACTAACTTATGGTGTATTACGTTGGAAATCTATTGTGACTGTAGCACATGCTGACGCTCTCAACAACAGCACTAAGCAACGCATGGCACCGAATGGCGACGTGTCGCACAACTTGCGAGACTCATGCATGGCATATCGTGGCTTGTCACAGATTCCCACACAGCGCTTCCCACACAGATTTTACCTGGGCGGCCGATATATTATTGGGGCGGCCCGGTTCTGTGTTCGCGAGAAACTGAGAACACTCTGCCACAGACTCACAAGCTCTGCATGCAGACCCACAGAGACGCGCTGGATACAGAAGAGCGCAAAGACTAAATAGACTGATCCAGCTCATTATTTGGAGTGACAAAACATTTTCCCCGGACATGTCCAAGAATCTGCTTTCGCTTTCGATATTAATTGTATTCATTTTTGCATTACTTTACAAGCAATCTTTATCTGGTGCGTCTCAATCTCTCTGCAGCACGCAGACAGAGAGAGAGGGGGGGAGAGAGAGAAAGAGCAGATCAAGACACCAGTTTTAATTTCATTAGGAGAACAAAATGTTCAAAATCAAATGTGTTACCTTAGGCTGCAGGTTAGAAATATGTTTTTATTTAAAGTATCTGCAATACACAATTTTATTTGACTAATTTAATACTGGAAGTAATTTCAGTACAGTCTAAGTTCCTTAACTAAAAAGACACCAGTTTTTTTGTTCTCTGTAACTTGGCATTTAGGAACCAAGGACTTAAAAGAAAAGTCTTTCTTTCTGAAAGGCACTACATTTAGTTTATTTATCTGCAACATTGTGTTGTTTAATTACAGTTTTGCCTTTGTACAATAAATGTTCTCAAATGACATGCAACGTTTCTTTATTTCTTAAATAAAATAGCAGTTTGGCTTTCCTAAGGGTCTATGTAACCTGTTCTGAAATGGTTCTATTATAATTTATATATCGCAATATATATATCGTTATCGCAAGAGGCTGCAATGTATATCGCAATATGGATTTTAGGCCATATCGCCCATCCCTAGTAGATAGGTACAGTGGAAGATTATTAGAATTATTAGCCCCCCTTTGTGTCCTGAAAAATATCTAGTCAAATATTATTTACTGTCATCATGGCAAAGATAAAATAAATCAGTTATTAGAAATGAGTTATTAAAACTATTATGTTTAGAAATGTGTTGAAAAAATCTGCTCTCCATTAAACAGAAATTGGGGAAAAAATAAACAGGGAGGCTAATAATTCAGGGGGGCAAATAATAATAAGACTTCAACTGTAGCTGAAAAAACTTGTCAAGCCACTGACCCCCCAAGTTTATCAACAAAAGGTTTTTTTTTTTTGGCCTGAAAGTATCACCCAAAGATAAAGGACGAGTCGTTGAGACCCTGCCTGTAGCATTTGCATCACTTTGGATTAGCCAGTGCTCAGGAAGCAAGAGGTTTTTAATGTTTCTCAGATTATATCAATTTATATTTCCACAATAATATAACAAACAATTCAGAGTTTCTCAGTTTTGTTTAAATAGTCATTAAAACCCAATAGAAAGTTACAATAAACTATTCTATACAATTTATTTGATTAAAAAAACAGATAAAATACAAATAATATAGAAAGGAAAAAAGAATTAATCGAAAATTCTGTAATAATAATTCATTCATTCATTTTCTTTTCGGCTTAGTTCCTTTATTAATCTGGGGTCGCCACAGCGGAATGGACCGCCAACTTATCCAGCATATGTTTTACTCAGCAGATGTCCTTCAAGCTGCAACACAACACTGGGAAACACCCATACACACATACACTATGGACAATTTAGCTTACCCATGTTTTTGGAACTTGTGGGGAAAACTGGAGCACCTGTAGAAACCCAACACAGGGAGAACATGCAAACTCCACACAGAAATGCCAACTGACCCAGCTGGGGCTCGAACCAGCGACCTTCTTGCTGTGAGACGATTTTGCTACCCACTGCACCATACTGCCCCTGTTATAATAATAATATATCAAATGTTAGCTTCTAGACCTTTTTCATGGAACGCCAAATTACCCATTATGCTTTGCGTGTATGCGCAAGGAGAATGCTAAGAACTTCCGGTCGGCAGCTGATGCGTGTAAACGGTCACATTTGGACAGCTTTGAAACGATAGTTTTAATCTATTTTACCTGCTTTTATCATCTTTGAACTAATACTGTTGTCGATCAGCGCCACCTCCTGGACTGATCATTTAAAAAAATGTGATCTAATACGATGGCTGAGGCATTTTTCTCTCGTTGACAGACGGCATCTTCTGCCGTTTAAATGAAGCCTCGTCATCGCTAAAGTCAACAGTTTCTCTTTCTTTCAGATAGTCTAGCCCAAACAAATAGTTCACCAAAATGTTTAACACACACGTAGCCTACTGTACTGTCCCACTAACACACTGATTTAATAACTGTGACAAAGTGAAAATAAAGTGACGTTTTGAAATGACAGAAAAACACAAACCGTGGTAAATACAACACACTAAATGAAACATAAATGGCTCGCGATTAGAATGAACAGAAAATCAACCAGCAGAGTATCAGTAACAGACTTTTATTGGTCATTTTTATAAATTGCATGACTTACACACCTGTTATGTTTCATGCCAATAATCTGGGTTTGCTCTATGATGCAGTGAAGTATTGCGTGCGTGTGTGTGCTAAAGAGCTGCTGAGCTAACAGCTGACAGGCAGGGGAAACACGCACACACTGTATTTCTGACGGCAGACATGTGAACTAGAACGTTTTTCTCTCGCGCTTGAACCACATCTGACAGATTATAACGGCTTTAACACACACCTTTCAAAGTTGTGTGTCACCAAAACACTCCGTAATCCACTCAAAACGCTATTGAAACCCATTTTCGGAGCGCAAATTACCAGTTGTAAACACTGTAAACGGAAGTTCTAACCATTCACCGGAAAACGCTGGTCGCTATGGCGGCCTCCATGCAGCAGCCAAGAAAAAGGTCTATAATATAAAGATAATGCTGCGGTCACTCTAGACTTTGAGCATGCAAAATTCCGTCGTACGGCGCTGCGAAAAGGGGAGGGATTAAACAAGATGATTAGATGTTTAAAAAGCAAGCGATTGGTTCATATTTTAAATATCTGTACCGAGAAGTCATGTTTTGATCTTTGATTGGTCTTACACAGTCACGTGAAGCAATTTCGCAGATCAGAGTTCACCAAGCTTGAACTTTCCCATAGATATATACATATGTACATATATGTATATATCTATGGAACTTTCCAACGCAGTGAACTGTAAAACTTGTCGCACCAGCTTGCGTTTCCGGTCGGACGCACTCGCATGCGTATGAATGGAAGTCTATGGGGAGAAAAGTTCAGTGTGACCGCAGCTTAAAAGCTACATTTAAATTACATTTCTTTATTTAGTTTTGTTTTATTTCTGAGAAAATAAATCAACTTAAAAAACTGTAAAACAGTTATAGAAAGAAACAAAATACATTCAACTTCATTATTTTTAATTTGTTGCACAACAAAATAGCTAAAGAAAGATATATATTATAACAAGTAATTTATTCTGAAACATCTGTTTTTACCACTGATTACATTTGAGAATATTTATATTTCATTTTTGAAGCTTTGACATACATTTTCAGAGAACCAAACAGATCATGTAACTTTGTGGGAAAGTGTTGAAATGATGTTAACATACTCATAACATTGATGTGTAAAATAGCTGAAGTAGAAAGTATCACATTAGCAGTGTTCTAATAGTATGTACTGGCTAATAATATATCATCTTATCAGTAAGAGCCCTGTACATTATTTATACAGTTGCTTAACTGGGAAGTGGAAACATGGAGCAAGAGATTAGGTTGTGAGCAGATACGAATTTCACACGTGGACTTCATCTCTAAAAGGCTTTTGCTGCCCCCTGCTGAGTAACCAGTACGTTTATCAGTAAATGGAAACATACAGTTGCAATCAGAATTATTCAACCCCCTGATTTATTAGCCCCCCTGTTTATTTTTTTTCCCAATTTCTGTTTAACAGAGAGAATTTTTTTTCAACACATTTCTAAACATAATATTTTTAATAACTCATCTCTAATAACTGATTTATTTTATCTTTGCCATGATGACAGTAAATAATATTTGACTAGATATTTTTCAAGACACTTCTATACAGCTTAAAGTGACATTTAAAGGCTTTACTAGGTTAATTAGGTTAACTAGGCAGGTTAGGGTAATTAGGCAAGTTATTGTATAACGATGGTTTGTTCTGTAGACTATTGAAAAAATATATAGCTTAAAGGGGCTAATAATTTTGACCTTAAAATGGGTTTTAAAAAATTAAAAACTGCTTTTATTCTAGCCGAAATAAAACAAATAAGACTTTCTCCAGAAGAAAAAATATTATCAGACATACTGTGAAAATGTCCTTGTTCTGTTAAACATCATTTGGGAAATATTTAAAAAAGAAAAAAAAAATTCAAAGGGGGTTCAATAATTCTGATTGCAACTGTAGCCTACAGTATTAACTAATAATATGTAACAAATATATAATAGATAAATGCAGATATAATAGATAAATGCAGATTTTATAGTAGGTGTCCAGTTTGAGGACAGGCATACTGATGGTGGTGCAGTTCTCATTATTAGGACACACTTTTGTTTGATTTTGTTTAAACAGACTGATTCATTTGTTTTATGGGAATAAATAGTTTTCAGCAGCAGCTATGTGCATCATAATAAATTCATCAATGAAAAAAGACATTTTAAAGTTTTGATTCCTTGTGTAAATTGTAGGAAATATTCACCTTAAGGTGCTCTTTTTTGCTTTTGATGTGAGAACGCTTTCCACGTCAAACTGAGTGAGCGAACTGTCTGTATGAATCAATCTATCTCAGACAGTGACAAATTCACAAATTCAAAATTCAAAAAAAAATTCTCGCCAATTTAGCACCAAATGAGGGTAAAAACAATCCCTAGCGAGTGAATGAATTGAATTTAAAAATTTTTTTTGGACTAACTGATTAATGGACAGCCGTAGATGTATGATATAGAACTGTATTGTGGTCAAGACCAAGACCACATTTTTTATTTGCAAAAATACAGTTGACATGTAAACAATTTTTATAAACAATACACGAAATATCAATTGCATTGTCAATGAAAAAAAGACATAAAGATGAAGAGAAAAAAATAAAGAGCATAAATATAAACTTGAGGGTAAGACGTTTAAGAATCAATTACAGTATATAAATTATTCCAAAATGACAGTTCTGTTTGCTTTCTTATTTTCAGATAGTGATATTGTGTTTAAATAACGACCATTTGCATTTGTGGATATAGAATTTACAAAGAAAATAAATTAAATTTATAACAAAAATCATTTTTTTAGTAGAGTCAGATTCATAATACCCAAATATAATATCTTTAAAAGTAACAGATACATTATTATCAATAATAAATTAGCCAATATGATTCCAAAATTGTACAATATAATGACAATTCCAAATAAATGAAAGACTTACTTACTCGCACCCACTGCCGTTTATATTGTAGTTGATGTTTCGCTGCACCATGTCGGTGTTTCATAACATCTCATTTTTACGAGGTGGGTCATTAGCCCAATGCTCAACCCCCAACCTGGAGGACCAGGATATACACAAATACACTATAGACAATGTAGTTTATTCAATTCACCTATAGCACATGTCTTTGGACTTGTGGGGAAGAGGAAGCCCACAGGAAGCCCACACCAACACGGAGAGAACATGCAAACTCCAATGAAAGACAGTTTCTGTATGAAATTGACAAAATGAACATTTTTACATCAATATTAGATTAGAATTTTCCATAAAGTGTTTAATAGGATAAAATTTGTCGATTAACTTGAAAGATACTTCTTTGACCTTGTTGGTGAGGAAATATTTTTGCTGCAAAGACCATGTTTTTTCCATTTCAAATCTCCATGGAACAATACATTAGCTCTACTTTAGCACACCTCATTCATCAGCCAATCAGAATCATGCATTTAGTAGTCCATGCGTGACCACGTAAACCCAAATCTTTCATTCATTCATTTTCTTGTTGGCTTTGTCCCTTGCGGGGTCGCCACAGCGGAATGAACCGCCAACTTATCCAGCACGATTTTACGCAGCGGATGCCCTTCCAGCCGCAACCCATCTCTGGGAACTTCCACACACACATTCACATTCACACTCATACACTATGGACAATTTAGCCTACCCAATTCACCTGTACTGCATGTCTTTGGGCTGTGGGGGAAACCGGAGCACCCGGAGGAAACCCACGCGAACGCAGGGAGAACATGCAAACTCCACACAGAAACGCCAACTGACCCAGCCCAGCCGAGGTTCGAACCTGCGACCCAGCGACGTTCTTGCTGTGAGGCAACAGCACTACCTACTGCGCCACTGCGTTGCCCAACCCAAATCTTTAAATCTGTAATTTTACCAGCACATATAAAGCACACAATATTAGTATTATGTTTTAAATAATGCAGATAGAAATTGTTCAGTAGTTTATTTTACTGAGGCTAACGCCATATTAGTGACGCTCCTGTAAAGTGCTTCTTTCTGTAGTGATTCAGCACAAGGCAGACAGCCTATTGTACTGAACAATTACTGTCATCAAAAACACTAGAGGACTTTAAAGAGAGCCAGTGAAAACCTGAAGGCCAGAGGAGATCTTTGAATCCTCTCTACAGCCACTGCCTGTTAGCCATTAGCATGTAATAGGAGCGAAGCGGTTTGTTTGCTCACAGAGGAAGGCTTTTGCTTTTAGTACAATAGAAATTGTTTACCTAATAGCTTCTCAGAGGTTTATGATCATGCTTTCTGTCGTGTAATTGTAATGCATATATTATCGAAGCAAGGGACATAAACATGCCTTTTGTTCTGTCTCAGCTGGTTTGGAAGATGGTTGTTTGCTTGTGGGCAGATTTGACATCTGAAAGAGGGCAGTTTGAGAGAGAAAGCACACAATAGGGCAGCTTACATGAACATTTAGTGTGTTCATCCTACATAGAGAACATGTGCTATTAAATAGCCATTGCGAATTTTGAACACCATATGGAAAAGGGTTTGAATGTAGGGAGAATTTTAAAGGTAAGCAATTCAGCATGATATTTTGTGTTTCTTGTAAAATACTGTTTTTTAGATTTTCCTTTACTACTTGCTGAAATGCAGAAGTACTTGAAATGTGTGAGATAGATGAGGTGTTTTCAGTTTATTAATGCTTATAGCTTCTATATAGCTTCTGATGTTGTATTATTAATGAAATTATGGTATTGTCGATTAAATGACTCAGGTTTAGGTAAACTTAGGTTTACGTGATGATAATTTTTTAAAGAAAAAATATTATATAATAATAATAACAACAGTTATACTTATATAATAATTATATTAAATAACAAATTTAATAAATTTAACAAATAACAAACATTTATTAGTCTCAGCCATACAGTAATTGTATGGAATTGACTGCAAATAAAATACAACTGCAAAGCATTTATTTATACATCTTACTAAGACATATTATAAGGCGATATAGTCTGGCAGGGGCGACATGGTGGCTCAGTGGTTAGCACTGTTGCCTCACAGCAAAAAGGTCGCTGGTTCAAGCCTCGGCTGGGTCAGTTGGTATTTCTGTGTGGAGTTTGCCAGTTCTCCCTGTGTTGGCATGGGCTTTCTCCTGGTGCTCTGGTTTCCCCCATTCCAAAGACATGCGGTACAGGTGAATTGAATAAACTAAGCTGACTGTAGTGTGTGTGTGTGAATGAGTGTGTATGGATGTTTCCCATCACTGGGTTGCAGCCGGAAGGGCATCCGCTGTGTAAAACATACGCTGGATAAGTTGGTGGTTCATTCCGCTGTGGCGACCCCTGATTAATAAAGGGACTAAGCCGAAGGAAAATGAATGAATGAATAGTATACGTGGCAACTGATGTTTCTTGTCTCCCATACTGTTATAAAGATCTCTTTCATATACAATAGGAGAAAATATAAATAATTTAAACAAAAAAATAAATAAAAATTTTCTCTATGTAAGAAATAAATAAATAAAGCCACTGAATTATTACAAAATAATGCAGAGCCAGGGTAGTAATGCAGCCACAACACAAAGTGGAATATTAAGTGTAAATTGTTTTTTTAAATTATTCAAATAACTAGAGCCTGGAGTCTTATTCTATTCATTAAGTCATAAGTCATTTGGCTGTTTTTAGTCTTAAAATACATTTATAAAAGTAGCTTTCTGTGCATTTCAGCCTCTACCTTAGAGCTTGTCTTCCAACAATAAACCTGTCATATATGCATGCTAGGCTGTTGTTTATTGACTTTTCATCAGCTTTTAATATTATCCAACCACTCATCTTCTTAGCTAGAGGAAGTTTTTAGAGCACTTTAATAAGCCGAAAAATAATTTGGTGGAATGGATGTTGGGTTTTTTAAATTTACAGAACACAGATGCTGAAGTTGAATGGCACTTTATCAGACATACTATACTGTACTGTACTATGCTTATCTTTGGGCTCACTTCAGGGCTGTGTCCTCGCTCTCACCCTTACTTTATATTTTGTATGCCAATATGTGCCAAAGTAAACATTCTATCAGCACTATATTGAAATTTGCAGATGACACTGTTATTGTGAGTTGCATGATAGTGAGTCTAGTTATGATCCTCATTCATTCATTCATTTTCATTCATTCATTCATTTTCTTGTCGGCTTTGTCCCTTGCGGGGTCGCCACAGCGGAATGAACCGCCAACTTATCCAGCACGATTTTACGCAGCGGATGCCCTTCCAGCCGCAACCCATCTCTGGGAACTTCCACACACACATTCACACTCATACACTATGGACAATTTAGCTTACCCAATTCACCTGTACTGCATGTCTTTGGACTGTGGGGGAAACCGGAGCACCCGGAGGAAACCCACGCGAACCCAGGGAGAACATGCAAACTCCACACAGAAACGCCAACTGACCCAGCCTAGCCGAGGTTCGAACCTGCGACCCAGCGACGTTCTTGCTGTGAGGCAACAGCACTACCCACTGCGCCACTGGGTTGCCCATTCATTCATTTTCTGTTTTATTAATCTGGGGTCGCCACAGCGGAATGAACCGCCAACTTATCCTGCACATGTTTTACGCAGCGAATGCCCTTTCAGCCACAACCCATCTCTTGGAAACATTCATACACTCTCATTCACACACATACACTACTGACAATTTTTTAGCTTACACAATTCACCTGTAACGCATGTCTTTTGGACTTGTGGGGGAAACCGGAGCACCCGGAGGAAACCCACACGAACGTGGGGAGAACATGCAAACTCTATACAGAAATGCCAACTGACCCAGCCGAGGCCCAAACCAGACACCAGAAAAAAAATCGAACTGTTGGTAAAGTAAGAGTGTAAAAGCCATTTTTCAGGTAATGTATCAAAAAACTAAAATATGACTAAAGCATACAATAAATGCATCACAAATCAGTTCATTTTAGTTCAATTTGGGTTTATTATCAGTAATGAAGTAATCAAGATAATCAGTAAACACACACACACACACACACACACACGCACACGCACACAAACAAATGCTGCCTAATCACTGGCCAGTAGCACTACTTGAAAATAAATTTTGCTCTCCTTTTTTTCTGGCTTAAAAATTTCTCAATAACCTTTTGGTTAAAGTCAGTCATCTCAGTCACTAGTCTCTTCTCTATTGACAGCATGGCCAATGCATTCAGCCTCTCTTGCGTCATGCTGTTTGAAACAGCAAACACGGAAATAGTAAATGTATGATGTATGACTTACATCCACAACCTGCCAGCCAACTCCGTTTGTCATAACAAGTGCTGGAAAAGCCACGCGCGCTCGCCATCACTTGACTACTGGTTAATTTGCAAAGAAGGTCAATCTGGTCCAAGCTCCTTCATTCTTTTTTTTCTTCTTCCAAACGCCTTGTGAACGGATATCTTTGCAAAGATACAACGGAATTTTCCTTCATCTCGAGAAATTGCATTCTAAGCTCTTTGGTGAGAATGGTCCAATCACATAACGCCCATCATATAAAAACAAATATGATTGGTTCTAACAACAAAAATGGGAGGGTTCGGGACGCAGAGCGCTGCGCCCCAAAGACAATTTAAAACCGGCCAATTAGAGCTTATTGTCATATCACGTGCATTGCAAAAGTTCGTGTACCTACATAGACACTCATTAGTCCGGCGCCCCGCACACATATGAAAAAATATTGTTCATACATTTTTTTTCAATAAATGTTAGTATGACTACAATAAATGTTAGAATGTTATAATTAAATCAATTTATTTGTTAATATTTGTGATAATAAACATTAACATATTAAAGGGGTCTAACTTGAAGGGGGGGGCGGCGCCCCAGCGCCCTCTATTGACCAGCCGCCACTGTTGTGACACTATAATCATAAATGACCAAGTGGAGGATTGTGTAGATACGATAGCTAGAAATACCATTGGGATATTCAAATTCTAAATCGACTTTTGAAAAGAATTGTGAGAATGTTTGTAAAGAATGTCTTCAGTATCTGTTTTACTCTTAGAAAACTGTCTAGATTTCTTTTTTGAATCTGTGTTGTCACTTTTTAATGTGTTGTGGTTTGGAAATTTGTCTTTGAGGAACAAAAATTTCCTTGAACCAAATTGCTAAGTGACCTGGTAAGATTATTGGGGAATCTCAACCCAGCCTATTAGGTCTTTACTTTTACTATACCTCATAGTTAGTCAAGATATTTCTCATTCTTTACATGCTGAATTGTAACCACTCTGGTAGTCAGTTCACAGCTTAGGTGGAAAACTAGAAGATGCAAGCATACTTTTGTACATGCAGCTCTATAATTACTAAATAAAAATATTATTAGAAGAGTGAGCTGATAATCTCTGCTAGCGTTGGCACATTGTTCTAGACACAGGAATGTGTTTGTGTAGATTTAGGGCCCTATCGTACACCCGGCACAATACGCCGCAAGGCGCGACGCAATTGTTGTTTGCTAGTTTCAGTTCGACGCAAGAGTCATTTTGACGTTTTGCACCACACTGTTTAAATAGCAAATGCATTTGCGCTCATATGTGCTCCCATAGGCTTTCTGGTCTAAAAAAAGAGGTGCGTTGAGGTTCATTGCTGGCGTGTTGCTATTTTGAGAAACTAGAATAGACTGTTTAATAGACCAGCTAAGAGGAGGTCTAAAGTCCAGCGCAGAGAGTGTTAGTTGTGCGCCTTGCTTAAACATTGCTTAATACACACAGGATGTAGAGCAATACGCAAATATCTTTACAAATAAAAAAGAATTAAAGGAATAAAATATTACAAAAATTATTACTTTCTAGCCTACATAAATATAAAAACTACTGCTTTCATGCCTTCTTCATGTCGGGGGCTTTTTCAGTTTATTCATGACAATTTGCTTTTGAATAATGTTATTATATTAGCAGTATTATTTATTATATGCATATTTGTATTTGTTTTTATTAAAAACAAGCTTAGATTTGCTCACCTGTCAGCTTTTAGACCATATGGGGCATAGCATGTGTATTTGAATATAACTCCGTTTTTAGTGTATTTGAATAGAACTTCGTTATTATTGTTCACTTATTCGTTTGCTGGAAATTAGAACTAAATTTAGAAATAGTTTTGAAACAAATCTTTGCGCTTAACAAACAAAATTAATTATGTAGGCTAATGGATGTCTGTGCGTACAACACGTTTCCTTATCCACGAGAGTGAATGTGAAAGTAAAGAATGAGGAGGCTCATTCTCTCATTTTTGCGCTGTTGATGGTCTGTTTAACTGTTTTCTTGCTAGTGAAGCGTTCTGTTTTTCCACTTACAAAGTCCGTCATGTAAGTAGCAAATGCTCTATGATGCGAGGCAACTGACTCTTAAAAGGGAATGGGAGATGAGACTTTGATTGGTTTATTCTCAAAACACACCTATAACTTATTAAGAGAATAAGCTCAACCCTGTTAGACCATGTGCCGCGGCGCAAAGCAAAATTTTCCATTCTTAAAATAGCAAAAGTAGATTCTGACACGCCCTTAATGCTTTTGCGCCCTGCGCTTTGGTACTTTGCGGCTTGATCGTAAAATTGATATAAAATATATATTTTATTGTGTTGTACAGTGTTTTTATGTCTATATTATGACAATATATTTAGCGATTAACTGCTGAATTTCCTGTCTGTATAACTAATGTTTGTTTGGTATTGGTAAAGACACCTTGACCCTGATATATAGATGTGTCAAGGCTAAAAGAACATTTCCCATCATCCATAAAAAATGCAATTAAAGGGATGCTTTACACAAAAATGAAAATGATCAGTTACTTACCCTTGACTTGTTTAAACACAAAAGAAGATATTTTGAAGAATGTTACAAAACCTGTAACCATTGACCTCCATAGTAGGAAAAACTAATAGTGAAGACAATAACCGGTTGTCAACATTCTTCAGTGATCAGTATATCTTCTTTTGTGTTCCACAGAACAAAAAACTCAGACTTGCTTAACACAAGCTGTTTGGTAAAACAAGTCAAGGGGTGACCATCTTTAAAACCCATTTACATAAAAGGTGCAGTATGTAGGATTGACATGGAACTAGATGTTGCAATCCAAATTCAAAACATCGGAGAGGTTTTTTTTCACCCAACAACGAGATTGACAACATAAATAGGAGAGAGCATGCCTGATCCTCAGCTAATGTTTTACATTTGTAATATTTATATTCAGGGCTTGACATTAACACCCGCCAACCCGCCAAATGCGGGAAGATTTCAGCTGTGGCGGGTTAGACAGCCATCATCACTAGCCACTTTGGCTGGTTGAAAATACATTTTTAAATTGTAGTTTTTTTAAAAGCAGGGTTCGACAATAAGGGGGCAAATGCGATCTTAGAATCGAGAAGCAACACGACTAACAAAAATAATTGTGTTCGCGCGAGGAAAAGAAAGCAGGTGAATACCGAATGAGAGGATGATCACTCGCGTCAACAGCTGATGTGATGCGCGCTACTGTTTAAAACGTGTTCGCGCTCCCGTTTCCTAGCGTAAAGCTGTGCCTGGAAACGCAACTGATGTGATCGCATGCACCCGACAGTTTGCTCCTTTCAAGAGCTCCAGCACCGGTTGCTTTCGCTTTGACCATTCTTTGAACAGATTATTAATTGGCCTAACGTTAATTGTGTGCGTGTGATCATCCTTCCATTATAGTACATGGTGTGTTTTTCACCTGCTTTCTTTTGCTTACAGTTATTTTTGTTAATATGGTTTAATTATCATCCTCTAAAATAACATTGCTGTAATATGAGATTAGCTCCCTATTTATGTGTAGTTAACTGGTGATCTGGGACCTTTAACCAGGACAGATTACTGTGCATATTTTAGATACATGACAATAATTATTTTTTGAAATGTCAATTTTTTTTTTAAAGAAATGTTTTGTTAAATAAAAAGTATTAGTATACAGCTATATTTTGCTTGTTTTGACACATTTAACATTTGTGGCTAAGAAATAATAATTATTTATGTTTGGTGTGGTCAGAGATAAATTTGGTAAATCCTTCATTTTGAGCTCTGGAAAGTGATGTGAAATAAAAACTAATTGTAATACGACACTATGAAACCATGACCTATTTGCTCATGCTCATTGAGCAAGCTAATACACAATACACACAAAAAGTCAAATGAATGAGGAGGCATGTGCAAAATCTAAATCAAGTAATCTTAGCATGTCATATTTATGCATATAAAATATATTTTCTCAACAACAAAATTGTGGCTAGTGAAAATGCTGAGTGGCTAGTAATGTTGGAAATCTACTAGCCACAGTGGCTGGTGATCAAAAAAGTTAATGTCAAGCCCTGTTTATATTGTTTGCTAAGAACCCCCCACCCCCTTTGAATGTTTTTTCTTTTTTAAATATTTCCCAAATGATGTTTAACAGAACAAGGAAATTTTCACAGTATGTCTGATAATATTTTTTCTTCTGGAGAAAGTCTTATTTGTTTTATTTCGGCTAGAATAAAAGCAGTTTTTAATTTTTTAAAACCCATTTAAGGTCAAAATTATTAGCCCATTTGCGCTATATATTTTTTCAATAGTATACAGAACAAACCATCATTATACAATAACTTGCCTAATTACCCTAACCTGCCTAGTTTACCTAATTAACCTAGTTAAGCCTTTAAATGTCACTTTAAGCTGTATAGAAGTGTCTTGAAAAATATCTAGTCAAATATTATTTACTGTCATCATGGCAAAGATAAAATAAATCAGTTATTAGAAATGAGTTATTAAAACTATTATGTTTAGAAATGTGTTGAAAATTTTTTTCTCTCCGTTAAACAGAAATTGGGGAAAAAAATAAACAGGGGGGCTAATAAATCAGGGGGTTGAATAATTCTGATCACAACTGTACTCTTTTTTTCACCAAGGCAACTCGAGGGGCCAAAAAATAATTGGGTAAACTGGAAGTGGGCGGGTTATAGAGATTAAAACAAAGACAGAAATTTCGACGTTGAACGCACATTTTCAAAGGAGAATAATGAACTTAATTTAAATTATAATTAATATAACAAATTTAGCATTGTTTTTCAGATAAAAGCTTATGTTCACAGCATGTTTCTTAAATATCTGCAAACATATATGCTATTTTTATGCTTTAGAAGAGTCAAAAACTCACAAATAGCATCTTTAAATGTATACTGTATACAGTATATGTATATAATTATACATTCATTTCATGGTTTCTTTTAATATGTGGTCATTTGTCAATGTATGGGCATATCCTGGAAATCTGACCACCATTCTTCAGACCCCAAGTGCCCTTTTAAGGATTTCCCTTCATTATTTATGCATTAATGGCTGGCATTGGCAAACATAAGGAGGTTCATTACACTTATCAAACACTTTGTTTGCTAGACCATGACAAAACTGCACTTGTGTGGTGTAGCCTTATTGTATTGGTGCAGATGTCATGTGCAAGATAACAATTTGGCAAGTCAGTTCCTTGTTATATTGTCATTTTTTTACTGATACAGAGGAATGTTTCTTTACTGTTTTCATACACTATATGATTTTTTTAAAGCTGCACTGTATGGCTGCACATTATTATTGCAGCCGTTTGATATTGCAGAAAAGGTGATGTTGCATGTTTATACGTTTACCATGAAACAACACGTTGGTTTAGCCACTTAGATCCGACTCGCTTCTAACTATTTCTAAAACCACTGACATTTAATCTAGTCCTCCCCCTAGACTCTTAATTGTAACTTTACCCAGCGGTTGGCTTAGATAAATAGCTGGGTTTGGATTTAAACAGGTTCATTTAGGGTGTGGGTATACATTACGTCTGTGCATAACTTTGCGTCTTTGCCTTATTTCCCTTAATTAACCCCAGTATGTATGTTCCTGATAAAAATAAAAAGCTATATAAAATATATAGAAGTCTAATGTTTGAGAAAATATAAGGGGCCACTAACTTTATTAATTTTTTCAATGTTTTTTATTTCATTGCACTTTTTACTAAACTGTATCTTAAAAAGGCCCTATGGTGTGACATAGTAAAAATTAAGAAAATGTACTTTTAATAAAATTCAAATTGCATGAGAATGATTTATCTTCTTTTTTGGACACTTGTCTTCATATAGATCTTTTTATTTTACATGAAATCATGAATAATATTTTCCCCATGACTTGCTGCAGCAGTATTTATAACAGAAGCTCCATGGAAGACATTTTAAATGACGTCAATGCTAATTCTATTAATTTCTGTACTGTAACAGTGAAAATGCAACGTTACATCAACAACCTACTTACACCTTAGGGCACTTTTAATTGAAATGAAACAAGACAAACCAAGTTGTTGTATTGACTCTTTATTTTTGCTTTTTATTGTGGTATTGAGAGTTAAAGTTGTGTTGTATTTTGGAAATGGTTTAGACATCCTCAGTTGGGATCCTCTTCTTGGACTAGTTTCAAAACATAACAGTTGAATGGCTGATGCACTGGAAGACAAAATTACTCAAGTTACACACCGAGAACCATCTCATTTAGAAAGGAAAATGACAACGAAATCCTAAAATGATCCCCTATATGTAATAGTAAATAAATGTGCATGTTAAGGCAAATATAAGTTAACAATGAATGAGGTCACTCTATATTTAGAACTTTTCTGATTAATATTTCATTATTTCTTAGTGAACTGAATACAGACTAGGCATTAAGAATTAATCTGTACCAGTGTCATGAACTCTTGGAATATTAAGTGGTCAACAGACACATAATCGAGCAGCTTAATGTCTATATTTGTAATTCTTCTCTGTGATAATTACAAATACTTATGTTTATAGTGATATCATAACATACCTGTTTGAATTTTCTTCTGCTCTTAAAATGGCGGTAAAGATGAAGAAGTGCTAATGAAAACTTTCAATTTTTGAAGTCATCCTGTCAATAAAACATACATCCAGTGTTGTATATATATTTTATGTCCACCTGGACATTTACAAGCAATGTATTCATACTTTTTTTCAATTTAATTTGACTTAAAATGCTAAATAAACCATTGAATCAATTAATTTCAATTATTTTATTCTCCAAACATCATATTAGTTGGTTCATAAATAATAAGTTTGCTTCGAATAAAAACATCTCTGCTTAAAGTCATGGCTCAATCTAAAATCAAAAAAATAAAACTTATGTGGCATGGCAAGACCAAATTACAAGCATTTTATTTGTCCGGCACTCTAATAATATCAGTCATTTAACCAACCTCAGATGTGATGGATGAGACATTCCTCTTCGGTCAGTGTCATTGCCATAGTTAGCTTCTATTTGGAAATGTCCTCAGACACAGTTTAGTAACAGCTCAGCCAACGTGCATTATTTATACAGGAATGAGCCAAACAGATAATGTTACCCTAAGTCAGTGTAGTTGATACATTTAAGGTGCCCTTCGCAACTATCACAGGGAGCCCTCTCATACTTTCAGACACATGCATCTGTAGCTCTTGAAGGACACTACCTGCAAAAAAACAAGAGGACAAAAAAGTGTAACTGGAGTATACTTTTTTCAAAGGCATGAAAAGGCTTGTAACTCATGACAAAAGGGATGCTGACATTCATGGATGCCTGAGATAAAGAGCCTTTTGTTTGTGGGAAATCTCTTGCCAAAACTAGCACCGCAGCCAAGGACAAGACGCTGTTGGACGTTTCTGAAATGTGAGGAATACACCTGTAAGGTAGAGTCCTGAACAAAAGGATCTATCAGTATTTTCACTTTTGTGTGAAGTGGAAATTCCTTTGGCTTGGGCTTACCCTCAACAGATCCATGTAAACATAAGATTCATACCATTATTGTGATGCATGAGATCATCTAGGACTTTGCAATGCTCATTTATCTTATCCGGAATCTGTATTATACATGGATTATTTTTATTGCTGTTTGAGTTTTCTGTCACTGATGACCATTTTTTGATACAGTGACATATATTAGCATGATTTTTGGAGAAGGATAAAATGCCACCCAAGAAAGCAGACAAAGCTGCACCTAAGAAAGGTGATAAGGGAAAGGGGGAAGCAAAAGAAGATGCAAAGCCAGCAAAAGATGACAAGAAAGGAGGCAAGGGAGGCAAAGAGCCTCCTAAAGGCAAAGGGAAAGAGGATCCCAAAAAAGGAAAAGGAAAGGGCAAACAAGCTCCTAGTGAATCCGAGGACGCCTCCGATGTGGAAAAGAGTGAGGTTGAGGACAGCGAGGCAATGGATGAAGAGGAAATGCAAAGTGAAGACGATGGTGGAAAACGGGGGAAAGGGAAAGCCGCACTGAAGGGAGCATCAAAAGCTGTGGCCGTGAAGGCTGTAGGTAAGCCAAAACGTGGCCAAGCAGCAGATGTTAAGGCAGAAGAGAAGAAGCCCCAACTTCAGCTAGGTAAAATGAAGGACATTAACCTAAAAGGGGCCTCTTCGGCTATGACGGGCTTTGCTCTTCAGGGTCAGCAGAATGTAAATGCAAAAGCTCATTTAAAAGGTGCTTCCAAAGTTCTCACAGGTCTGACAGGAAAGTCTCCATTTTTTTCAAAGCCAGCTCCAAAACAATCCAAAAGAGGACTAAAAACCACATCTAAGCTGTTCATGGGACTGTCTGGCAGTAAGAAGAAAAAGGGTATGACTCCAAAAGCCTTACAAAGTACATCAAAGTTGTTTTCAGGTTTTGGAAAGTCAAAAACAGATGATAATAAAAAAGAGGGTGGAAGAACACTCTTATTACTTAACATTGGTGGAAAGGCAAATAAAAATGCTGCAGCCACATCTGGACTGGGGGGCAAGTTCAAAGGGTTCTTTGGTAAAAAGAAAACTGGAGCTGCACAGTTCAAAAGTAAAGGATGGGCTCTGGGGAAGATATCTGGAGCAGCAAACTGGCTAACTAACAAATTTATCTCATCCAAATCTGGAAGACTGGGTCGTTCTGTTCGTTATGGAAGGTCAAGTGTGAACCGATACAATGGATATCAGAATGGAGGTTATGAATTTGATGAGGGTGAGTTTAGCTATGAGGAAGATGACTATGTTCAAAGTAGTTATAGCAGAAATAACCCCCTTGGACGGTACAGGAGCAGAAATTATGACAGCTATGGTCAGGAATGTTTTAGAGGACCGCATGACTATGACTACTTTGAAGATGACCAAGAGTATTATGATTATCCTGAAGATGAGTATGGCTTCTATGATGAGGAGAACGAGTACTATGATCCCATGTATGAGGACGAGTATGGCTTTTTTGATGAAAACTATTATGATCAGTATCAGTATGATGGAAGACAACCATATGGTTATTATGATGATAGAATGGACTATGATTACAGGCATCAGAGAGTCGATGAATTTGGATACCCTATTGATGGTATGGAATACTATGATGAAATGGGTTATGCTATGGAAGATGAATTTGGCTACCTTGGTAATGATGTGGAATATTATGACTATGGATACTACCCAGAACAGTTAGACTATTATGGTGATCAGCAAAATTATTATACTCACTATGATGGTGTTTCGGATGCCTATGTGATGTATCCAGGTTATCCAGCTGCATACAATCAAAATCCATACATCTACAATGTAGAGACTCCTGCAGTTTACCTTGACCCTCAAATGGTTGTTAATCAGCCATTTGTGTATACAGTGGAGGATGTCATGAAACCAGCAGAACCCACAGAAATCTATGGTAATGAATATGTACAAATACCACCAGAGGGTATAATGACTGAGGATTCATTCAGATTTCCAAGACCGCAGGTAAAATTGTTTGGGAAAGAAAAAATTGAAATCGCAAGTCCAGTGTCTCAGATCCCTAGAAATGATCTTGCGATGTTTCCAGACCAATTGGAAAACCAGCAATTTGCTTCACCTATGAGCTTCCCCCAATATACTCCTCAGCAAACAGAAGTCGTACAAAGATCATTATCTCCCACACCTATACTAATTCAGCAAGTACCGGTACCTGTTATACCACCTGGTAGTCCCATTTTAATCCGATCCCCCCAAATTCCATCCTCACCTGTTCTTCAAGCAAGAGCCTTTTCATCACCAGTGCCAGTGTCACCTGTTCCAAGTAGACATTCGTTTGGACCTGTTGGACCCATACCACTTTCAACACCAGCATCTCCTGTTTTGTCTGCCAGGAGATTTGATCCCATAACGGGGGATCCTGTATCTCCCCATTTAGTCTATCCAGATCCCATGTTTCAGAGACTTGATTTTCCACATGAAAGTATCCAACCAACAACACTGAGACAAATGAACCATCTCCCCTCACCACAGCTCTCATTAAGACAAAGTAATTTTTCACTTGGTCAGAGTAGCCCTATTCTTCGCCACAGATCTGATTTATATGAAGAAATGGGTCCTAGGTTCTCACCAAGGCAGTCTAGAATGTTTGGCCCCTCATCATACAATAATAATGCACAAAGGCAGTTCTCTCCAATTCAAAGGAGAAAATTTAGCCCTCCCTTATCTCCACAACCATCTAGACGATCACTATCTCCTTCTATAAGGGGGAAATCTCCAATACCTCAGAGAAAACCATTTGGTTCTAGAGCACCATCCCCTCTTGTTAATGGAAGAGAAAGCCCTCCAATGTCTCCACGAGGCTCAATGAGAAGAAGAAGCCCTCCACCTTCACCTAGACCAACCCTGAGACAAAGTTCCCTAGCTAGTCCAGCCCCCCCAATAAAATCTCGCTTCAGGCCAATTGGTAGAAGCAATCAGGAGTCTTTCATTTCTTCGAGATCCATGAGGAAAAGCTCTTTTTCACCTCAACCATCTTTACGGAGGAGAAGCCCTCCACTGTCTCCAACAATAGGCCAACCACCATTCGAAGAGAGCTCTCCATATCCACCCCACAGAACCACATCTCCCATCCAAAGACCAGTGTCTCCAAGACCAATTTCCCCCTTTGCCTCTAGATCTCAGAGACCTCTTTCCCCATCACCATCAGTGTTTTCAAGCAGAATTCATCATGATCCACAACATCTACCAACTCGTTCCTCCACACGTAGATTCAGAGGATTTGGTAGCAACAAAGTGCCAATGGGAACAGTTAAGCCATCTCCTGTTAATCCAATTTTGCAAAGAAAAAGTCGTCGTGCTACTCCTCAAATGCAAAATGTCGCTCCATTCAGATCTTCCATCCATAATGTACCCATGGGTTCAGGAGCTTTAAATCAGAGTGCTAGATCATCACCTATCATGCTGGCAAGGCAAGGGTCTAGACCAGCAGGTTTTCAGGACTCAAAAAGATTCTTTCCTCCTGGAACGCCCAGTCAACAGAGAGGTTTTCACAGACCTGTTGGGAGAGGGCGTCCTGTTGTGAGAGTACCAATAAGTCCTGTTCCTCTCAGGCAAACAATAATAGGCCAGAGTCATCCTCTTGTGATGAATCCTCAACAACCTTTTCCCCAACAGGTTCCATTAAAACATCCAGGAATGCCTTCACCACAACTCTCTGTAAGACATGTTCCAACTCCATGTCCTTCACCTCAGCTTTCAATGAGAGCTGGTTCACCAATGACTGTACGATCTCCATCACCGGCCCTATCAGTCTCCATGCAGAGAAATGCTATGCATAATGAATTAATTAATCGCGCATCACTCAGGTCACAGTTTCCATTGGGTAGCACTCCTCAGCCTCAAATAATAACTGAATTTGCACATACAGTTGAACAAGGTCCATCTCCTCTATTAACAAATGCTTTGCAGACCCCAGATTTTTCTGCTTCTTCACTTAGTTCATCTCTTCCCAGGTTTAAATCTCCAGGGATGCATATCAACCAAAGTTTTCCTCAGAGTGCTTCTCCTGGCTTAACGAATGCATTGCAAAATCCACTTCTCCGTAATGCCACTTTCCGTTCACCATTACAAAGGCCTGTGTCTCCTCAGTCTATGGTGGCACCTCAAGAGATTCAGGTAATGGCTCAGAGTTCTCCTACAATGCTCTCTAGTGCGTTGCAAAACCCTTACCTACGTAATGCCTCTCTCACTTCTCCACTCCAAAGAAGCACATCTCCATATTCTCCCACAGCTGAACAGGGATCACAAAACGTATTGCAGTCTTCAGCGCTAACTAACGCATTGCAAAATCCTCATTTGCGCAACGCCTCATATATCTCACCTCTTCAGCGAAATATATCTTTATATGCTCAGGAAACATCACAACCCGTACAGCAAGTATCAGTATTATCAAATGCCCTTAAGAATCCTAACTTAAGAAATGCATCCTATACATCTCCTTTACAGAGGAGTCCCACCCCTTTCATGCAAGCACAGGATTATTCCTCCCCTTTGTCAAATGCATTAAAGAATCCAGGCCTACAAGGTGCTTCTTTTCGACTACCTGATGGCTCAATAATGTCAAGGAATGTAGGAGGCCAAAAAGAGGAGAGCACTACATCTGTGCTGTCAAATGCCTTGAAAAATCCAGGTCTCCGAAAAGCAACTTACAGGCTCCCAGATGGCACTCTAGCATCAAGAAATGAGCCAGCTCCTTCGTCTTCACCTTTGTCCAGTGCTCTTTTGAATCCTAACATTCGTAAAGCAACTTACAGGCTACCTGATGGAACACTTGTGTCCAGAAGCACTGATCAAACTCCAGACACAACAAGTTCCTCGCCATACCTGGGAGGTGCTCTACAGAATATGAACCTACGTAAAGCATCCTATAAACTACCTGATGGCTCTTTCTTTTCACAAAATCAACCAGAAGAACAGTCATCGTCTCCACTTCTTTCAGGTGCTCTTCTGAATTCAAATCTCCGCAAGGCTTCCTACAGACTTCCTGATGGAACCCTTATGACAAAGCGCTCTGAACAGGAAGCAGAACCATCGGTTTCATCTCATTTGTCAAGCGCTTTACAAAATGTTGGCAAGGCCAACTATCGCTTACCTAATACCTCAGGTCTGTTTAGAAATCCAAAACAAGAGCAAGCTACACCTTCAGCACTATCCAGTGCTCTTCAGAACCAAAACCTTCGTAAAGCATCTTACAGATTACCTGATGGATCGTTTATGACAAGAGGAAAGCCAGCTCAGAGTGAATCTCCCTCATCACCCTTTCTGGGAAGTGCCTTGACGAACATTAACTTACGCAAAGCCTCCTACAAGTTGCCGTCAACACTGGGACGTTCTCCAGAAGACCCAAGGTACGCAGTAGTGACTCCTCAGATTCAGGGTCAGTCTGGTGAACACTGGGCTCAAAATCAAATAATAGATCTTCATGAGCCAGATGATGTCTGGTCTTCAGAAAGAGTCCTCCCTCATCATACTGTTCAGAACCTCACTAAATGGTCCATGTACAGGGATGAAGAACTGGAGAATTTTGTCATCCCTGTGTTACCTGGCCAAGAGACAGATATCGCTGAACCTGCTTGGCTACCAGATAGAGAAGGTGAACCTCAAGGGAACTGGTATGACAAGGTAACACAACTCTTGTTATCATATCATATGCTAGAAACAAATAGACAAGAAAAAATATACTACTTCAGTACATGTGCCACTGTATGATGAAAATTTACGTCAATAAAATTTAATTTAAATTTAAAATGACTAGATTAGAAAGACAGAAATTACAAATTAAAGAAACTTACAAATTATTATAGCGAAGAAATCAAGTGTGCACCGATGGGTTTGGTGGTCTGAAAAGGAGGTGTTTTAAGGTGCATTGCTGCCGTACTATTTTAGGTAACCACTGACCAAAAAAAAAAAAAAAAAGCTGGACACAAAAGCAGATTTGTTTACTTGCTAGTGAAGCTTTCAGTTTTTCTGCGTACAAAGTCTACCATGAAATATAGCAAATGCACCATTGAGTGACCACAGCTCTCTCTCTTAAAAGGATAAGACTTTAATTAGCCATGTTACACCTAAAACACACCTATAACTCATTAGGAGAATAAGGACAACCCTTTTAGACCATGCGTTGGGCGTACTGACTGTTTTTCCCATCCTTAAAATAGCAAAAGTTGATTTGGATGCACCTTGCACAATGCGCTTTAGCTCAGGGGTTCTCAAACTCAGTCCTGGAGGTCCGGTGTCCTGCAGATTTTAGCTTTAACTTGCCTGCAAGGATGTTTCTAGAAAGCCTAGTAAGAGCTTGATTAGCTAGCCCAGGTGTGTCTGTGAGGTTGGAGCTTAAATCTGCAGGACACCGCACCTCCAGGACCGAGATTGAGAACCCCTGTTTTTGACCATGTACTTAGATCATTAAATAGAGCCAATTGACTTGGATATTGACCAGAACCTGGACATCATACTGTAGACTATGGTTGAGTAAATGCACAGGGGCTTTGGTACTAAATATAAGTAATCACTGTAAAATATAATGGTTTACCAAACTCAAAACAAGAGAAATTGCACAAATGTACAATATATACCTGCCCTGCCAGATACACGTATCATTACAATAAACCTTCAGAGAAGCAGCATGTTTAATTTTTGAAATGAAAATGGTACTGAATGATAAAAGTTTAGTGTGTTCATTGGATTGTACTATTGCTTAACAACATTTCACTTGCTGATTAACCATCTTTCCAAAATTTTTCAGTAGACAAATCTATTGACTGTAAGAATAGTAAGACTATATCTCTTACAGTCACATTTTTTAAAGCATTTATTTGTAATATTTCATCATGATATTTTTTATGTTTGTACTGAAATGATTTTTAGATGTACTCAATTCGAAGTCTGCCTACAATGCTGTATCGGGAACGTGCAGAGGAGGATGGGGTCGAGGACATGACACAGCTTGAGTATGAACTTATTGACCTATGAATGTTTTAACAAAACCAAATAACCAGGTGCTCAGAAAATACTTTTATAAACATAAACTCTTTCAGGGAACTGCATGAAGGTGCTGTGCTACTGAATTTGAAGAAAAGGTTTGAACGCAATTTAATATATGTAAGTACAATTTAAAATCCATTGCATTTTGACATCTTTTAGTCAAAGGAATGTACTATTCATGAATTTCTTTAGAACTAAGTAGTCTGTATCTTGAAAATGTTTAAAGGGATAGCTTGACACCAATTTGGGTTGACCCATTATTAACCCAAAAATGGACAATAGTGTTTCATTTACTCATTTACACCAAGTAGTTCCAAGTAGCTTCTGTTAAGCACAAATGAAGATATTTTGAAAGATATGGGACACTAGTAGTCATTACCAGCCATAGTATTTTCCCTATAGATGTCAATGGCTACCAACATTCTACAAAATATATTATTTTGTGAAAAAAAGATAAAGAAGATTTGTAACTACTTACATGTGACTAAATGGTGAGTAAATTTTAATTTTAGGGTGAACTGTCCCTTTAAATACAATTAAATAAAATCCTATTATAATATTTTATTTATTTTGTATTTATTAACTAGAACCAGCCTTTACAGTTTTATTATACAACAAAATCAATTTACATTCCTTAACAAGAAGGATTAAATGAGAAAAGAAGAATAAAAAATAAAAGAAACAGAGGAGAGGGTACATAATTATCAAATTACATAAAAATATATTAAACATATCTTTCCAATTTTAGTTAACTAGAGTTATTAAATGCACGTTTTAACATTTAATCATGCAATTTTGCAACATAGGCTTATTCTGAAAGCGTAGCCCTATATACGTTTCTGGAGATTGCGAATTATGTAGCCAAAAGTACGTATGGCTGCATTTCATTTTTAACACGAACGCTACGGAGTGGTATGACGGCGTTCCTTTTCATCCTTACCAGCTGACCGCTTACCTCCATGTGGACGGCTTTCCTGCTGTTATCAGTTTGTCCAGTTAGTTCACCATGTACGTTGATGGATTTGAGACGCAGAGAGGAGTTGACCATGATGATGAGGTTCGAGTCTGGTGAGGAATGGTTCCAAAAAGTGGGTAGGACAAAAACAGAATCCAAAAAAATAAAATAAACAAGTAAATGACAGTTTGAGAATGTGGTAAAATCTGAAAACGTGGTAAAAATCAGGCGAGGGCTTTTCTTTTTCTGGGTTGTCTGTTGGGTTTAGAGAAGTGAGTGGGCGGGTCAATCGGTGCTTTTGAAAACACTATTGGTTGGGTTTAGGGAAGGAGGAGGGTGGGTCAGTCGATCGGTCAATCAGTCAGTCAGTCAGTCGACAGCGGCAGATGGTGGGTTTACGTGAGAACAGCAGGCACGGATGGCACTCGTGAGAGTGGCGGTGGAAATTTGGCAGTTTCCAGGAACATATATATAGCAGTACGTTTTCAGAATGAGCCTGGTTTGTAATTTCGTGTCAAATTAATTATAATGATAATTAATCATTTAATGTTATTAAAACTTATTGTACAAAAATCTTTTTTTGTTTTCTTCAAAGACATACATTGGAAGTATCCTGGTGTCTGTTAACCCCTACAAGATGTTCAACATCTATGGAACAGACATGGTTCTGCAACACAAAGGACACGCGCTTGGAGAAAATCCTCCGTAAGTTCATTCAATCACAATATTTTTCACCCTTTACATAAAATTGAATAATATTCAATAGGCACTTATAAAAAATATCTTTCTCTTTTGTTGTGTTTCTCCATTGGGTCTGCAGACATCTATTTGCTATTGCAAATGCTTCATACACAAAAATGATGGATGCCAAAGAAAACCAGTGCATTATTATCAGGTAGGATTAAATGAAAGCCAATATGCTTAAATTTCCCACAGCCTGTAAGTAAAATCTAATTTCAATAATATATATATATATACAGTGCTCAGCATATATAAGTACAACCCCCACAAATCTCTGATTTAAATTCATATTTTTTATAGGATGCTTTGGAATATTATATTTCTGCATATACATTAGTTTAGTCAGTACTGAAGCCAAATCTGGAGCATATCTAACAAAATAACTTACAATATTGGTTCAAACATTAGTACACCCAAATGTATATGGTATAGAAAAATCAAGAGAAACAAAAAATATATACAATTTTGTTGAATTTTGTAGGTTGTAATTTTTTTTTTGCAATATTTTGCATCAATTTAAATGCATTATCTTTCCATTTCTAAAGATGTTATGTGACTTACATATTATTTTAATAAATACATCTGTTTAATAAATTTGTTTTGTTTAAATGCACCAATATATATTACCCATATTTACTGAGAAATGGATAAAAATATTCATTTTCAAAATGGGGTGTTCTCAATTATGCTGAGCACTGCATGAACGTAACTCTATGAAACTCAATGACAGATTTCAAACATCTAATATACACCCTGTCACCTCAACTACTCTTTTTTTTCTGACGGACTCATCAGTGTCAGTTCTACTTGACACGACTGATCACCTGGAACACTTTAAACCAGGCTCTGACGGAGATACCTGTAAGGAAAGACTACTGATGTCTAGGCCAGGATTGCACCAGTAGATCATGTCTCTGTGAAATGCATCCATGGCAGTTCAGAGGGGCTGGCACAACAGTCACACTCAAGCATTCGATTTCACTTCTGTCTGATGATCAGACACCTAGCTCATTACTTAAGTGCAAAGCAAAAGACAAGGAAATCGCCTTCTCCGTTGCCAAGTCGCATTCTATACCAATTTAAAGTGCAATTAAGTAGTTGATCTGGTAATTTAGGGGGTTACGGTCATTATGTGGTCTGCTTATTGTCTTTCAGTGGGGAGAGTGGCTCTGGTAAAACAGAGACCACAAAACTGGTTCTACGCTATTTAGCTGCAATACACCACAAGCAGAACATCACACAGCAGGTATGAGTTAAACTTGTGAACTTTTTACAGCTCAGTTCATGCATATGTTATAACTCATCTTTTTCTTCTGTTTTACTTTAATATGCCATGGTACAGATTGAGGTATTGTGCTTTTGTCTGTCTTTTTGTATGATGCATGGCTTGTTGCTCTATGTGATTTGCAAAAAGTTTTAGTGTGTTGAATTATCTAAAGATTATCCAACTAAAAGAACAACATATGCATTCTTGATGCAATAATGAAAAAAATGGAACTTTAAAACTTTTCAGAGAAAACATTAAGTGCCAGATTTACTAAACAGGGCAAATTACAAAACACAATCCAATAATAGCACAGAAGGGACACAACATCTCAATTTTATAATGCACCAATCAGACGATTCCTAAGCTACTATAAATACCCTGGGTTACGTATCACCACTATCTTTCCCTCCTTCCACCCCTGCTCCTCCTTCTTCCTAGATGGGTGACACGGTGGCCCAGTGCTTAGCACTGTTGCCTCACAGCAAGAACGTCTCAGGTTTCAGGCTTTACCAAACCAGCAGACGTTTCTGTGTGGAGTTTGCACTTTCTCCCCGTGCTCACGTGGGTTTCCCCCGGGTTCCCCGGTTTCCTCCCACCGATTAAAAACATGCAACCTAAGTTTATTGACTAATCCAAATCAACACCATAGACTTGCTCCTACCTAGTACTTATCTCTTTAAAGAGAAACTACTATCTGCCCTTCAGCCACTATGGCAGGGGAGTTCTCGAGATCTACCTGAGCTCAATCTCCCCTCTCGCCTTGCAACGGGAGGGAGCCCCGGGCTCAAGGATCTTATGAGCTCAGGGCTCTCTCCTGGGACAGCATGCCAAACAAGATTTATAATCAATCATCAGCTAAGTGTCTACCTCTTGAAAGTGGTAATGTCCACACAATGTCAAACTGTAACATCATTAGATGTTAATATTTGGTTGATTTAAGGTTGGATTTTGGAGATTGATGTTGTCTTGACGTTGGGTTCTGATGTCAACCTGATTTTCATTTCCAAACAAAATGCAACGTCCCCACGACGTTGGGGTACAACGTCATTCTGACGTCATGTTGACGTCTTGGGTTCACACTGCAGAAAATTGTGACCCAAATAAGATCTATTTGCCCACATGGGACTCATATCTCAAACCACAAAGAATCTGATATTTTCTATTCCGATTTGTGCCACTTTCATAAGTGGTATTGAATCCGACACAGATCAGATGTTTTGCAATGGAGCCACAGTGTGAACGGTTATGTTGATTCTAATGCTTTAATTTTCAATTGACATGCATCATCATTCTGCACTGGCATGTACTACAAACATCCTCCAAGTTTACACTGTGTAGTTGTTCTTTTGCACATGTAGGTCAGTTTAGGACCGCAATCAGTTCACACTGTAAATCTGATACTGGCCACATTTTAAACAACCATGTGAACAGCTATGCACAAAAAAGGAAAAATACATTAAACAATCAGCTTTGAGCACAGATTTAAACGCGTATCTAATGCAGCACATAAACCAGCGCAAATTAGTTTGCAAACAAAGAGAGTCAATGATGTGTGTGATAACAACACACAAGTGAAAAATGGGTCGAGACATGCTTTTTTGAGGCATTAAATAATGCTAGAGATATGCCTATCAGGCATCTTCATCAACTCCAACCTCATGCAAAGCCATGAGATAAAACCTACTGAACTTGTGCTACCGATTGCTAATTTTATTCTAATACGTCTGTGGTTATTGGAGGTCCATAGTTGTATATGTTTATAATCCTTGTTTATGTGGAAAATACACCAATAGACCAGATCAATATTTCACCTTATATAATGAAAATTGGAATGTGTTATTATTTTAGTGCAGGGGTGGCCAACTCTGCTCCTGAAGATCTACTTTCCTGCAGATTTCAGTTGCAACCCATATCAAACACACCTGGCTGTAATTATTAAGTGCTGTTCAGGTCATAATTAATTGGTTCAGGTTTGTTTAATCAGGGTAGGAGCTAAATTGAGCACTGTTTTAAGGCATTATATTATTATCTTGTGTTATCTCACTGTGGGTAAGATGAATATAAAAAAAAATAATGGAAAAGTTATTCAATTCAGTTATTTTCTGTTAATCTGAAAGGGTAACAAATGCATATGCAAAGTAGTCAGCCTCAAAAATGTCTGTCTACACCTTTTCATCAGAAATGATTCACTGTGTTTGTTTGTCCAGATATTTAAATAAATTTTTAGATAAAATGTAAATATTTATACGTGAGCAAGCTGTTAGTAAATCTAGCCCTAAATCTGATTTATCATAGGTTCCATTTTTTAAAAGTGCATCTTGTCTTGTCAATGATTGCCAAGATCTGTCAGGGCAGTACGATAAAATACACTTCCATTCAGATGAAAATGGTGTTTAAAAAAATAACAGTTTTTTATATATCACTTGCGTAATTATGTATGGCTTAATCTACAGATTCTCGAAGCAACTCCTCTTTTAGAGTCTTTCGGAAATGCCAAAACTGTGCGGAATGATAACTCCAGTCGATTTGGAAAATATATGGAAATATTTATGGAAGAGTAAGTTCATCTTCAAGTCAAATCTCTCTACAGAATTGTGCACTAATTTACAGTTTCTTTACAACTGAAACAGGATAACAGGGTTGGGATTAACATGATGCTGGTTAAAATGACTGTGCAAGTACGTGGGTTAAGTTGTAATTACAAATTAATGCTTCTCTGAAACAGTGGGGTAATCAGCGGTGCCATAACCTCACAGTATCTACTTGAAAAGTCCAGGATTGTGTTTCAGGTATGCTTATAAAAATGATCATTTTATAAACAGACTGTTTTTAGCCATTTGAAATGCTATTTAGTTCCCCATTGCTTTCATTTTCTCTCTCACAGGCCAAAGATGAAAGAAACTATCACATTTTTTATGAGATGCTTGCAGGCCTTCCTTCCCAGCAGAAGCAGTCTTTCTACCTCCAAGATGCAGAGACGTATTATTATCTCAATCAGGTAAAGTCACAGTCTAATCAGCTTCCTCACAATCTCAAATGAGCTGCTGGCAAACTTTCAGCGTTAGGAAAGCTTCTCTGAAACCGTGGCTTGATTAGCTACAAGCTACTCATCAGGAAAAGTAGCTAAACTGCTGTCAATACTTCCTAAAAGTTCACTGTAAAAAATTTTGAGCTAGTACAAAAAAAACCCCATAATCCTTATTTCCTTTCGCGTTTTTACTTGTTTACTCAACTTTTGAAAACATCAGCTGCTCTGACCTAAAATCATTTGTCAGTAATACAAAAAACATTTAGTTGGGTTAACATATTATTTGTTTTCTGGAGTGGTGAACGACTGTAAGAAAACTTTTGAAGTTGTGCCAACTGAAAATTTTTTGTCTGCAGAACTGGAATGCCTGAAGTTGAGTGAACAAAAAAAAAAACATAATCCTTATTTCCTTTCTTTTTGTCTTGTTTAAAACATCAGTTGCACTGACCTAATATGTCTAAAGTTGAGTGAACAAAAAACTCCTTTGGAAATTGATTCTTAGAAATAATATATTATCAAAACAAACAAACAAACAAACATAGTTTAATTGAAAAACAGAGACAAATGTTAACAAAATATTTATTAGACGCAGAATTAGAAACAGGACAGGAGGCAAAACAACAATAACGGTAAACAAGACAAGTTTCAAAACAAAGCAGGACAAACAGGGTAAAATGCTTTGTAATGCTTCACTGGGAAAAACAAGACTCAGCACAGAGTCTGCGTGAATAAGGTGTCTTTACAGTCCTAGTAGTCAGTCCATCATGAACTTCCAACTGTGTGTGTGTAATCAGGAGGTGTAACCAGAAACTGGTTTCTCTATTTGAATTATAGTTTGAGCATTTGATTTGTCATTCAATTATTACAGGATTTTACGGAGTTGTTCTTGAAAATTAAATATCAAATACATTTGATTTCTCATTTGAGAATGCATTTTGATTTATTATTTGATTGTTTGAGCATTTAATTTATCATTTGAGTAGCTGATTTGAAAGTTCTATGAACTTTTAAAGTTTTGGGCGAACTTGCAAAGTTTTGCTCACAAAAAAAATGTTTTTAACTAAATGAAGAAAATTTTGATTTAGGTTAAGTAAACATGTTAAATGTAGTTGTACAGACATTTCTACTGATTTTTGTCAAACCAACAAAAAAAAAACAAGTAATTTCAACTTTTTTAAAGTTGGATTTTTACAGTGTACAGTTGAAGTCAGAATTATTAGCCCCCCTGAATTATTAGCCCCCCTGTTTATTTTTTCCCCCAATTTTTGTTTAATGGAGAGCAGATTTTTTTCAACACATTTCTGAACATAATAGCTTTAATAACTCATGTCTAATAACTGATTTATTTTATCTTTGCCATGATGACAGTAAATAATATTTTACTAGATATGTTTTGACACTTCTATGCAGCTTAAAGTGACATTTAAAGGCTTAACTAGGTTAATTAGGTTAACTAGGCAGGTTAGGGTAATTAGACAAGTTATTGTATAATGATGGTTTGTTCTGTAGACTATCGAAAAAAAAAGCTTAAAGGGGCTAATAATTTTGACTTTTTAATGGTTTTTTAAAAATTTAAAACTGCTTTTATTCTAGTAGAAATAAAACGAATAAGACTTTCTCTAGAAGAAAAAAAACATTATCAGACTTACTGTGAAAATTTCCTTGCTCTGTGAAACATAATTTGGGAAATATTTAAAAAAGAAAAAAGAAATCAAAGGGGGGCTAATAATTCTGACTTTAACTGTAGCTAGCTAGTTACATTGAAGCTACTTTTTCAAAAAAGCGTATATTACAAAAATGCAAATAAACATTAATTATAAATAAAACAGTTGGTACTTAATACAATTATGAAAATCAAAGCTTGTTTTATTACAGTTTATAGTTATAGTTTATAGTTTTCAAATTTCTGTCAAGTGTCAAAGTAACAAAGTAACTGCAACAAATGCAGCATTGCAATGACAAAATAGTGAACTTTGATTAAGCACAAGGTAACATTTTCTCAAAACAAAAGTGACATAATGCTCCATTTTGGTAAGGATTTTTGTGTTCTTACTTCAGATTAATTGACTAATGCTAGAATAATTTAAGGATTGAATTTCAGCTGTTGTGACTTGAGAAATGTTATTTACAAAATAACAGTAATAAATGAATAAATGTAAAATCATGAGATGTGTGATTTACCAATAGATGGCTGTAATACACTATTATAGTACAGTATGTGATGTTGTGCTGCTTCAGACCAGTGCAGGTTCACTAAATGACATGTAGCTGTTGTCAAGCTGCTCTACCATTTGCTGGAAAAAGCAGCTAGCTATACTGGAAAAGCTATATGGTATCATAAATAGCTGAGCTACTGTCAAGAAAATTATACAGTGGGGGAATCAAGTATTGATCACGTCACCGTTTTTCTCAGAAAACATATATCTAAAGGTGCTGTCGACCACAGGATGTTGGTAAAAACCAAATACATCCATATATGCAAAGAAAACAAAACTAATTAGTTGACAAATGAAGTTATGTGTAATAAAATGAAATGACAAAAGGAAAAAGTGTTGAACACATGAAGAAAGGGAGGTGTAGAAAGGCAGTCAAAGCCCAGAAGCTGCCATCATTAAAAAGCCATTTATATAAAGCATTAAAAACATTTCAGTAAGTCAGTACTTTGTCACTTGTGTCATTTCATTGTTATTACACATATCTAATTTTTCAGATTTTATTTTATGTTTGTATTGTTTTTTTTTTTTGTTTTTTTTTACCAAAATCTGGTTCAATTCCATGTCAACAGCTCCTTCAAAAATGTTATTCCCAGGAAAAAACCTGCCATGTTCAAAACCTATTTCCCCCCACTGTAGCTCTCCTCAATACTGCAAACTTTAATGGATGCTCTTTTGGGCCTTAAGGGTGGAGACTGTGTGATTGTTGGCAAAAGTGATGGCGAGGACTTCCGCAGGCTCCTCAGCGCCATGGAAATTCTTCACTTCAGTGCCGAAGACCAGAGCGGTATCTTCAGGGTCCTTTCTTCCATCCTCCACTTAGGAAATGTCTTCTTCGAGAGATATGAGGTACACTCACTCCATCAAATGGACTTGGCTTCTCCTCATGTTGCTGTGCAATGATCCTCTTTTTCAAAAGAGCCATGAATTAAGTCTTTTAAATATACAGTTTAAATATAAGTCAGAAGTATTAGCCTTCCTGAATTATTAGCCCCTCTGCATATTTTTCCCCCTAATTTCTGTTTAATAGAAAACGAAGTAACTGATAACTGATTTATTTTATCTTTGCCATGATGACAGTACATAATATTTTACTAGATATTTTTTAAGACACTATAGTATTCAGCTTAAAGTGACATTTAAAGACTTAACTTGATTAATTAGGGTAAAAAGGCAAGTCATTATAACGATGGTTTGTTCCATAGACAGTCGAAAAAAAAAATTGCTTAAAAATTTTGACCTTAAAATGTTTTAAAAAATTCGTAAACAGCCTTTATTCTAGCCAAAATAAGACAAATAAGAGTTTTCCAAAAGAAACAATATTATAAGAAAAATGTGAAAAATCATCTGCTCTGTTAAACATCATTTGGGAAATATTTGAAAAAGAAAAAAAAATCACCAGAGGCCTAACAATTTTGACTTCAACTGTATGTTTTTTGGACTTGTCAGACTGAATCTCAGGAAGTGGCATCAGTTGTGAGTGCTCAGGAGATCCGGGTGGTTGCTGAACTTTTACAGATTTCTCCTGAGGGTCTACAGAAGTCCATTACTTTCAAAGTCACGGTAAGACAAGCCTGCTTGATAAGGATTCACCCAATTATATTTGCCCGTATTTCAGCAAGCCTTTATTACCAGGGTAAATGTCATAACATCTGTCGACACTGAAAATTAAAACAATATCTCTGTAGTTATAATATGTCTTGCTCTTATATAATGTCTACAGTTGTACCTGTCTTACACCACCTATATATAAAGTGAGGATAATTTTTAAACAAAAGCTTCTGGACAATTAAGTCAAATGTAAAAATGTTGGCAAATTTTGAAACAATTTAAATTGTATTGCATTAGATAATAAAATCTCTTATATTAAATATCAGTAACACTTTAGGTTACAATTCACGGTAATAACAAACCATTAACTCACACTACTAGCTTAATAATCTACTAATTAGCTGTTTACCAGTAGTTAGGTTTAGGTTGTGGGTAGGATTAGGGATACAGAATAGGATCATACTTTATAAGTGCTAATAAAGAGGTAATATATTAATAATAGGCAGGTAATAAGCAGATAATAAGCTATTAATAGCATGAATTGTGACGTAAACTAAAGGTTTTACCAAAATATCCTATAAATAACTTTATAAATATTGACTTACCTTTTCTTATCTAGATAATGTTTTAATTTGATGACCATCTTTAGACATTGCAACTACTTTTTAACTCATTCTACTTAACCTAACAGTCTACAAATACTCTACTAATACTTTTAATGAGATTTGATTGACATGTAGTTGGAAAAACTGTAAAAATGACTCTCAGCTTTATCAAATTTTATATTTTCTGATTGTTATGGGACATGTTGTGAGAAAGTGCAGCAAAACAAAGGATTCATACTTTGCGTCATTGTATCAAAACACACGGATTACTATTGAAATCCCAGCTGCTGTCCATATCCTTTTTACTTGCTTATTTTCTTGCATGTCGTTAGTTGCGTGACTCATATATCAATATTTGACAGAGCATTTAAAAATCAGAGGCTGCTTTCTCATGAGACACATACACTGTATGTTTTAATCCCATTCACATAAGAAATATTCATCATGGGTGTCTACTGCAAAAATGGAAAAGAGTTCATTAATGAATGTGTGAATGAAGGACAGGCTGTTCACTGAACTCTACTGTAGAATGCCTCTTTTTTTCACAGTGAATGTGAATGTTTTTTCTCATTATATAATAGTCAATATATTCATTATATCTGTGCATAATTACATTCAATAATTACTTCATTGTTAAACGTAAAAGTGTACATTTCGTATTTTGGAAGTTGCATTCAAAATCTATTCAGCTTGAACAAAATGCAAGGACAATGAACTTTTTTCCCATTTGAAAAGCATGCTGTCTTTCTCTGCAGTTGACACTTGCTCTAAACATAACATTTTTAGGGTGACTTAAGCGTCTAAATGCTTCTCGTGCCATTGTAAATCGTAAATATTACATTATCTGACACTGTTTGAGACTAACTGGCCACAAGTATACCAACAGAAAGAGCATGTAACTCCCCTTTGGACCTTACATGACCTCCAGGCAAAACTCAGATCAAGGCCCCATGCCAAGTACTGAAGGATTCATCATTACATCATTTATTTCACAGCTCCTGATACATGATCCAAACGCTAACACGTTTTAATTTGACAGCGAGCTCAAGGCGCTAAAAGATAGCTGCAAATGGTGCGTATAAAGCCCAAATCCCTCAGATAGTGTGACATGGAGAGTTGATTATGGCAGGGCAGCGGGCCATCTCACTATGGTAACTAGTGAAACCCAGTCAGGGAAAACCCTGGGTAGAAACAGACATCAAGGGGCCCCATATCAGCCTCCTATCATAGACTGTGTTTACAGAGCTTGAGTGTGTGGAGGAGACCATCCAGACCTTTACAGGGGTGCCACCGTGAGGTCTGTCGCAGCACTCACACGTTAAAACACATTAATCTCAAAGCTTGCACAGGAGTTACAACCTCACATATACCTAAAACTGCAATCAAAAGTACTATGCAACAAAATTTCCCTTTATAGACACTCAAATATCATATCATATCATATAAATATCACACATATCTTATAAATATCATATTATAGCTCAAATATCTATTTTGATTAAATTAAGTTGGCAAAAAGTGGTATTATGTACATAGAAAACACATTACATGAAGTAAAGTGTCAACTTGAATGTTTTGAATAACTGTTGTGAAAATAAATGAAGTGTAACAAGTATGTTTATTAAAATGAACAACATACTAATTAAAAGGAACACAAGAATATGTGATTATACTTAATGGTTAAAAAAAGAAATAAACAAACGAGACACATTCCAATGTAGAAAAAGTAAACCTGTATTATAATATGATAGATACAGTATAAGCAAAGTATATTATCGTCTATTAAAGTATATTACAGCCACCAGGTTGAGTGCCCACCAGACACACTAGAGGGCACTCTGCACATCTCATCAGCCTCTAAACCGAACTACTTATCCCATCATGCCCTGCAGTCACACACTGGTTTCAGGCCACCTCTTACACCTCATTACACACACAGCTGAAGCTTATAATGAATGATTACATGGACTATGTACACACCACCCACACTCACTGTAACAAACAGGACTGATAACCACTCATCCAGCCAGCAGAGGGAGCCCTCGCCCGAATTCTGACTGCCAGTTCTTTGTTGGTTACTTCCTGTTTGGTGGCCATATTAACGGTAAAGTCTAGATCAGATACGTGGCCGGCCGGAAATGCGATATGTACATCAATATAGCAACATTGTTTTATGACACTGTATAACAATAATTAATATTTTTACAGAACTGTATCGGTTGGGTTTAAGGTTGGGGTGGGGGTAGGCATTAAAAAATACAATTTATTGTGTAATTTAATAAATTGTGTAATTTAATAAAAGAATTCTCGTTAACTTCCGGCCGCTACCATATCCGATCTAGCAACAACCATATTAACCTGGCCACACCATACACTCAGTGCAAAGTATTGCCAGTATCTGCTGCCTTACTGAGCGTTTGCTCACTGTTTTGTTCTGCCTTTCTGTTATGACCTTTGCGCCTGGTTTTGTTGACCACTGATTTTTGGATTACTGATTTTGCTTTGACTGCCTTGGTGCTTAACCGACTACGATTTAGCCTGGTGATTTGGATTTGTTTGCTGAGAACTATTAAACTTCTTGCACTTGGATCTAATCTGTTTCCATGTCGTCACCACCGCCATCGTCACATTCACATCCTGGCTTGTTATCAGTAGTGAGCATTACTAAGCATTTTCTGTATGATCTTGCTGCGTTTTGACCCCTTGTTTGTTTCACTGTTTATGTTTGTTTTTGCGGCCGCCTCGACCTCTTCGGCTGTTACTACGACTACTCTTTTGAATTACCTTTATGCTGTAATTCGCTCCTGTACTAAACTTTCATGCCTGACCACTCTTAAGTAAAGCTGCATTTTGATTCCAACTCCTGTTTTCAACCCCATCATTACAATTATATCGCTAGGTATTATGTCAATTATTTTCAAATCGCATACTCTCTTGAGTTTGCACTTTTTTTGACTTCTCAACAAATTAAAAAGTGCATTCTATATAGTTTAAATGTGTAGTATTAATATAACATACATATCATACATGCGCTACATGCACCGTTATCCGTTTCTATTACAGTACTGTAGTTTGTTAGTTATTACGATTTTCTGATTCATTTGCATAATACATTTTATATAATGAACAGCATTTTTCACCCACCAAACTATTTAGTTTAAAAGACATTTAATAGATGTCCAAACATAAATGTCTCTGCTTAAACTTGACTAAATTTGAGCTTTCAGTGAAAATCCAATAGATGTCTAATATAGTCCAAAACTGACTAATCATCAAATAAACAGATTAGATAGACATCACATGTGTAGTCATTCATTCCTATTTGACTAATAGTTTATTTTGTTGTACTGTTGTTTAACATCTATTAGATTTTCAAGGATTGCCCAAATTTAGCCTGGTTTTAGCCTGGACGTCTATGTTTAAACACAGAAAAATGTTTGCCAAATAAATTGTATGTTGACAAAACGGGATAATTACCTTATTAATAAATAAATGGGGATGATATCCTCAAATCAATCCCTGAATATGATCTAGTAATGGCATTTATCCGCAGGTGCTAACTAAACTATGCAAACCAGTCAAACCTTGATCTTCTGCATCTGACCAATCTGTCTCAAAATCATACTATTGTTTGATCTAGCGATGCTTTAAAGACAGTCAAGATCCTCAAACACAGCAACCATAAAATGAAAATATTACCATATAACAGAACAGGATATGATTATAGAAAGCATCTATTACATTCACAAAAAAGTGATTTACAAATATATGCTCTGATTATTCGTTTCAATTTATGTTCAAACAAGGGTTATAATCTCTCAAACAGTGTCAATCAATTCCAAATAAACTGCAAAAAATGCTTTTCTTACTTAGATTTTTTGTCTTGTTTCTAGTCCAAAAATTCTTAAATCATGAAGCATTTTCTAGACAAGCAAAACTTGTTTTTAGATGCCAAATATATGCCAAATAATATGCCAAAATAAAAAAAACAGCAAAAATACGCCAATAGGGTAAGCAAATTATTATTGTTTTTCCTTTTGACAATAAATGATTTATCTTAACACATAGGCAGATTATTTTTGCTTGTTTTAAAGAAAAACTCAATTAATTTTTTCAATATTCTTTTTTAAAACAAGACCATATGTTTTGCTTGTCTAGAAAAAGCTTCTTGATTTAAGAATTTAAAGAAAAGCATTTTTCTGTATGAAAAGCTGTTTCAATTCAAACCTGAGATATTTAGAAAATGTCCACACCAAAAAAAAAAATGCTTTTCTTACTTAGATTTTTTGTCTTGTTTCTAGTCCAAATATCTAAAAATTCCTAAATCAAGAAACATTTTTCTAGACAATCAAAAATAGTCGTTTTTAAAAACAATATGCCAAAATTAAGTGATTTTTATTTATTGTTTAATTTTGGCATATTATTTCTTAAAAACAAGACCGTATGTTTCAAGACCATAGAAAATGCTTCTTGATTTTAAGAATGTTAAAATGTTTGGACTAGAAAAGCATTTTTTTTTCAGTTTAAAAAGCAGTTTTAATTCAAACCTGAGACATCTTTGAAACTATCCAAATGTCCACGCCAACAACAACAACAAAGAACATCTTTCTGAAACAAACATCCAGGGTTTTACTGTAAATGAACAAGACGTTCCCTTATGAACTCATAGTCGTCTCCATTCCATATATTTCCAATCTGAGAGTTTTGAGAGCTGATTCCTCTGATGAAGACCTTCAACACGTCTGTCATCCGTTTTCTCGCATCAGTTCAATGTTTCAGATGTATCATTGAGAAACCTTGTCTCAGCTCCTCCTGTATAGAGTTTACAGTCCCATTGCCATGTAGGAATGTGTGCGCTTAGACTTCCCCTCATGGCTGGAAGTGTACTGTAACACCCCTGAGGAGTTTTCAATGCATCAACTAATTCTTTTCATTAGAAGAACATGTACCGCCTATGTAACAGGAGAGGACATACTTAAAGTCATTTCCCTTTGTTCAGTTGAGTTGGATGGCGATCTCACGCTACCAGGCTTTTCTTATCTGACGAAACTATTATAGCCCCCGCAAGCTTTCCGACACTGACACCAGAACTGTATCCTGCTCAGAGACAGATATAGCCAAGTGAAGTGAATTTGCCTACCGCAACGTTAAACTATTTAGGGAAAGATTTTTTATTTAAAGGTCTTAATGTCATCAGTTGAAAGGCATTAGTATTGTCTTGCCGCAGATGTCGGGATGTGTTTACATCTGCCTACATGAGCGCTGTAGGCTGTTCTAGGATCAGTTTCATTGTCCTGCCCAGGGCCGGATTAACCAATGGGCATTATGGGCACAGGCGCAGGGGGCCGTGCGCACTTGGGGCCCCCTGTGAGGCGCAAAAATGTCACTTTTGGATTGTCTGTTCCGTCTAAGTGCACATAGCGCATCTCGTTGGAATAAGCTATTTGCAGAATTTTCACTCATGACCTTCCTGATTGACCGAGATAATAAAACTAAAGAGCGCCACTTATATTAGCGTGAGTGGTGTAGCTCGTAAAGCGCATGGCAACATGTTTTGACACGATCGATCATCAACCCTGTTCGAATCCACCATCTGCTGAGCTATTTATTCTTTTTCTCCCCATTAGGTTGCACATCAGATTGGAAATACATTTATATTTAATAGGAAGAAAACATTTGTAAAAAATGAAATAAATAAAATTGTGATATAACATCACAAGTGCCTCGTGGGTATTTAATAATGTTTAGCCTATTTCATATGTGTATAAACAGCATCTAAATAGTTATTTTAAATATTTAATAAAACAGTTATTTTCCACCTGGTTTTAAATGTTAACGACATCTTAACAGAATTCATTTGCGTTCACAACGTTAGTCGCCTTCTTCCGAACCCTGGTTAGCCTGTTAATACTTCACCCATATTTGGAGAACATTTAATGGCACATGTCTTAAAGGGCACCTAGGTTACCCCTTTTTCCAGATTTAATATAAGTCTTTTGTGTCCCCAGAATGTGTCTGTAAAGTTTCAGCTCAAAACACCAATCAGATTTTTTATTATACCTTTCATAAGTTACTAATTTATAGCTTTGAGGAGCAGGTAGTGGTTTTTAAGGCTAGTCCTTCACGCCCATCGTTTCCACGTGCCTGTCAGCGTGCCTTAATCTCATCCCTCGACTACCTCAGACAACAGACAGACATAAAGGAAGCTGATCTCACGTAACATTTGTGAGAAATACTACAGTAAGACCTTTACCAATGAGTATTTGATGCATTTGTTGTGGAGCTGCAACGACGAGTCACACGCAATGTCGTTACAACGTTCACGCACACACACAGACACACACACACAGCGCGGACCCACACACAGACAGCGCGCGCGTTTAGCTTTGCACTCTTTTTGCACGAAAATGTGACATGATACAGGTTAATATCCACTGCTGTATGGATATCTGTTATGTTAATGTACAAAATAAACCTGATTTAACGTCCACAAACCGGGATTGAAGCGTCTTTTATAATTGTTCTGACACGCGGCTGTGGTGATGAAGTAAAGCTGAAGTAAATCGCTGTAATTTAATACACACATGCACTGTTTTAAAACATTTTAAACTTGTAAAACTCACTCTTGATCACATTTGATGATGATTGATCATCCTAGCAATCTGAACAGGTCTTTTATTCCCAGTTGTTTTGCGCACGTCCTGTCTTGTTGATATGTTTATAAGCGTTACTACGGAGACATGTTAATATGCAGCTGTCAATCAATTCGTTGGGCGGGGGGACCGCACTTCTACGTCAAGTTGCGGTCGGTCTCAAAACCGCTCCAATTGGTCCACTGTTTTTATGTTGTTAAATTGAAAAAAAAAGGACTGGGTGTGTTTATATCACCCCAATATGACGGTCTATACACTATACACATATGTCTGTCCAAACAGCGTGAAAAGTAGATTTTTCACCATTGGTACCCTTTAAAAAAGGTGCCTCCCTCTAGAAGAACAAGGGGGCTGTGGCAATAAAAGGCAAATCAGAGCAGAAATAAAGCAGCTTTTTTTTAGTTCTACCCTAGAAAATTTGCTACCAGTATTTGTGATTATTCTGGATTGTGGTTATTTTCCCATAGGAAACAATGAGGGAGAAGATCTACACCCCCCTCACTGTTGAGAGTGCAATTGATGCCAGGTGGGAATCATTTCTATATATGCTTATAAATAAATAAGTGATGAAATAATTAAAAAAGTAAATATTTATTAATCATTTTGAGTACATTTTTTTTGTTGTTGTATTATTTCTGTTGTCATTATTGATTTAAGGAGTGACAACTGCATTTAAATATGGGAGGTAATTCCATAACATATGTTTTTGTGAACATGACTTAAATATAATTTATGCTTATATATTTTTATGTTTAGTGTTTTTGCTTCCACATTTGTTATATAAGGTGAATAAAAATATAATAAAAAACACATGCAAAATAATTTTGCAATTAAAAAATTGAAAATTAACTATTGCAACAAGAAAAAGTGCAGATCTGTGATGTGAGATAATAATAAATTAAATAATAGCAAAATAAACATCCTTTTATGATAGTGTTTTTTTTTTTTTTAAGAAAATAGTGAGAAACTAAAACTCTGATATGAGAGACAAAGGTATAATCAAATTACAGTTATTTATGATTTTCCAGCACTGGGTTGCAGCTGGAAGGACATCCGCTATGTAAAACCTGCTGGATAAGTTGGCGGTTCATTCCGCTGTGGCGACCCCTGATAAAAAAAAGGGACTAAGACAAAGGAAAATTAACAAATAAATTAGTTATTTATGAAACTTACAAAAATACAAAAGGGATAGCATCTTAATATTTTCTGTAAAAAAGGGAATTATAAGTAATATCAATGTGTTCCTTTTCTTTTTAGTAAAGCAGTTCTGATACTTTTGATTGGTTCAGATGCTTTATTTTTTAGGATTAACTGTTTATTTTCAAGGCATTGTTAAATACCAGTGGTCCCTGCTATAGCTATGGAAAGATTTGATTTCAAAAACAATAGCATAACTTTAAATCTGTATTTAACCTCAGAATTATCTCAAATTAAAAAGGTGCTAAAGTAGTGGCTGTGTGCTTCAAAATTAAATGACTATATTCAATAGGCAAAGGATTTTGAATGTCTGACAGTAATTAGTGTTGAGTACTACTGTAAGTTAGTAATAAAATGATTAACAGTTAAAACACATTAGAAATTCATAAGAATAGTATTTAGATGGTAATTAAATGTAATCAGTTACAGTATATGTAAAAAAGTAATTTAAATAGTAATTTAATCTAGTAGTAATCACTAAACAGAGTAATCTGTAACCTAATACATTTTCAAAGTTACCTTTCAAACACTGCCTAAATGTCACCACTGTTTAGGGAACTGAAAACTGAGGTTATCCAATTACCTGCCCTTTACTAACCCAGTATGTCACGTAACCTGCTTTCTGGAATACTCCCATTGCATCTTGTGCATTTGGTAACTTCTATTTACCCATGTAAAATTACAGCAACCAAAGACTTGTTATGTTAAGGCCTGGCAACAATAATGATTCAAGAGACCATATTCCCTGATTTACAAAAGAGCAAGACAACTCTGATACATGTTATTAAATTTTTTTCCTCCCAAAATGACCAAGCAAGTTGTTTGTGCAAGCGTTTTAACGAAGCCTATAGTTACATTTTAAATTAGTGCCCTCCGGTGCAAAAATAAAGACAGCTTTGTGTTGCACAAAATGCAATGTGTGGACTTTTTAGACAACCCAATGTGATAATGGTTGCACAAGGAATGACATTTCTGGAGCGATGACCAAATCACCTGATCAAAAGATCCTTTTATTATAAACAGAAACGATAAGACAAAACACCCCAGGTGGGGAAAACTTTACTGAAACTTACACAATTGGATTTAAACTTTGAACCTAAACCGGGGCAAGGAAATTAACAGGATTAACATAAAGCATAACAAGGCACATAAGACAACGAACAGTAAGACAGATAACACAAGAACCATAAAAAGCAAAACTAATCAGGATCTAAATGAAGCAAATTAATCAATAATCAGATAGTAAGAGGGGCAAGGGGAACATGACAGGAGAGCACATGGCAAAACAAACAATAAAATATAGGAAGAGAAAACAGAAAAGTCTAAAACAAGAGCAGTGCCACAAACAGAAAACACACAAACTTAACTGCTGTATACCCATTTCCAATTCACAAAATTAATATTTACACATATTTAAATACTTGGCGAAGACTTTGAAATGGGATTTTGTTAGTTATTTACTGAAGTCACACATTTTATCAGATTCACAAATTACGAATTGTCATGAGAATGAAAAGGCAAAGGACTATGTTGAACTTCACATACCTGTTTTAGTAAACATATGGGTTGAATTTTAGGAAAGTAACTATAATTGACCTCTATAGCCATATAGGTTTGAGGATAGGTTGGTTATTATTACACTGTAAAATATTTGACTGTACATTAACTGGCTACTGGTTGCATTACCTTTACAGTAAGGTACTTTATAATGTGAATTCATAGTAGATAGCTATTACTGTGATTTAGCAGCATTCTCCTGTAGAATTACTGTCTTTAACAGGGAATTTACCATTGATGGCAATTAATCATAACTGTGATTTAGCAGTAGGTTGCAGGTGAAATAATAAATTTAACTGTAAATTTACAGTTACATATATGATTATGGAAATTTGGAAAGAGTTTGCTGCTGCATAATTTCCAACATAGGCTCATTCTGAAAATGTAGCCCTATACGTTTCTGGAGATTGAATTATGTAGCCAAAATTATGTATGGCTGCCTTTCGTCTTTAAAATAAATGCTACGGGGCGGTATGAGGCCATTTCATTTTCTCGCTTAGCAGCTGACAGATTACCTTGGTGTGGACGGCTTTCTCGCTCTTATCAGTTTGTCCAGTTTGCTTGACACATACGTCGGTGGACTTGAGACACAGAGATGAGTTAACTGTGACAACGGGGTTTGAGTCCGGTGAAGAACACAGAAGAACGTTTCAGAAAGCAGGTAAAACAAAAGCCAAACAATAAAATAAACATGTAAATAACAGGGTGTATTTGTGGTAAAATCTGAAAACCTGGTAAAAATCAGGTGAGGGCTTTTCTTTATCTGGATTGCTTTTAAAAACACTGTCAGTTGGGTTTAGGGAATGGGGAGGGTGGGGTGTTGGTCGGTTGGTCAGTCAGTCAGTCGACAGCGGTCTCTGGTGGATATACGAGAGAACAGCAGGCGTGAATGCCACTCGCAAGAGAAATTTGAGATCTAAAAAAGCGTACACAGCAGCCTCTGGTAGATTTGTGAAAACAAAAACTGCAAAAAAACATAGCTCCTGGGATGTATTTTGCTCTCTCCAGAAATGTATATAGGGGTACATAATGAGAATGAGCCTGGGTTGATAATTTTAAAGGAATTTTTAAAGGGATAGTTCACTCAAAAATACAAATTCTGTCATTTATTCACTCTCATATTGTTACACTCCAGTATAAATTAATTTGTTCTGCAGAACACAAAGTAAGATATTTGGAAAAATGTCAGTAAGCAAACAGATCCTGTCACCTGTTTACTGCTAAAGCATGTATTTGGATGTAGTTGTCACTTCCATAAACTACTAAGCTGTATAGTAATGAAAGGAAGCAACATAAATAAAAATTAATAATAACATTCCACAACTGTTTGGGTAGACTTTCCTTTATGAAATGTCATGAAAAACTGTGTGTTTTCAGATTTCATTGTCTAACAATTGTGCATCGAGGTAATCAAATTATGGAAATTTTCTCTCTCAAACATAACAGAGATGCTGTTGCCAAGATCCTGTATTCCCTTCTGTTCAGTTGGCTAACAGACAGAATAAATAAGCAGGTTTATCCTCGGAATGAAGCTCTTTCTATTTCCATCCTTGATATCTATGGATTTGAGGTACGGTGCTGCAACTTATTTTGCTCCCAACAGTAAAAGGGTTTGCTAATACTCTACCCTGAGGTGAATTTTTCATTGCATTCAACTAAATCACACTTTTTTGTGCTTTCTAGGACCTTACCTTCAACAGCTTTGAACAGCTTTGCATAAATTATGCAAATGAGTACCTTCAGTTCTTTTTCAACAGGGTCATTTTCAAAGAAGAACAAGTAAGCTGTCTCTGTTCACTCTAATCCTCTGATGCGAGCGAAAAGCCTGTGGTATGCATCTGAAAAATGATTTCTTTACTAATATCCAAGGATGAATATAACAGAGAGCAGATCATATGGGAAGAGGTGCCGTTCTCTGACAACCAGGCCTGCATTGACCTCATTGCAGCAAAGCCTCATGGGATACTCCGAATTCTGGACGATCAGAGCGGGTTTCCACAGGTGTCATTTCTGCATAATGTTCTTGTTAGTGTTTGCCTTTTCATCGCTGCTACTTTGCATGTTAATTAACCTTCCCTTTGAATTAATTTGCTCTAGGCTACAGACCATACCTTCCTTCAGAAGTGTCACTATCATCATGGCAACAATCCACTGTATTCCAAGCCAAAAATGCCTCTCCCTGAATTTACTATCAAGCATTACGCTGGCAAGGTCTCATATCAGGTGATTATTGTAAAATATGGAATAAATTATTATCCTTTAATGAAGTCTTACAATACACGTTCATTATTATTATTATCATTTATGCTGCCTCATAGGTCCACAAATTTCTGGATAAGAATTACGATCAAGTACGCCAGGATGTTCTTGACCTTTTTATTCAGAGTAAAAACAAGGTAAGAAAAATGATAATAACGGTAACTACTTTACACTGTTAAAAAATAAAAGTGTTTTTCATTGGCATTAATGGTTGAAGTATCTTTACAGTGGAACATTTTCATTCCACAAAGGTTTCTTTACAATGTAAGAGGTTTCTTTAGAATTTAAAAATGAAAAATTCTTTCTGAAGAAATAAAGGGTTCTTTAGGAACCAAAAGTTTTTCTTCTATGGCATAACTGTAAAAATATTTTTTGGTTCGTCTTGGCACCTTTTTAAATGGTTAGTTCTTCTGTTAATATTTACTCACGTGTCCTACCAATCTTCTGAGATCTTTGTTAATCTTTAACTAGCCTATTGTAAACCTTTGTTTTAAACATGACTTTGAATCGTTCAGATTCAGTGAAGTTAGAGCTAATCTCTGCAACTAAAATAAATATATAAAGTATTTATAAAACAAAAGTTTGGCTTTACCCAGATTTGCCCACATTTTATTAAAACAAACAAAGTCTTTATTATTCCCTTAAAAAAAAACATTATCAGTGGTTATCAGCTGATAGATATGGGTCAGTAGGGGCCTTCTGCACCTACTAGTAGACTTAGAAGAAGGCTGTTATCATCCATCCACATGGGTAATCAGCTATACTAATAGAGACTCCAGATCCAGATCTGTTTTTACATTACTGTGACGGTTGGGTTTAGTGTTGGGGTCGGGGTAGACATTAATAAAAAACAATTAAAGGGAAATTTAAGCTTAATTGATTTAAGTTCAAATGACTTGGAAAGTTAAATGGGTTCAACTTAAAAATTTAAGTGAGCAACATATTTTTTACTGTGTAGACAGCAACGATCTCAAGGTGTTCAAAGTCTAGAAAAGGGACCAAAAACTTTGTCAAAACATTCCATGCAACCATAGAAAGCTGTAAAAATTACTGTTGGCCAATGCTTTCCCTTCCACGACAGGTCAGGGTATGTGTTTGCTACAAGCAGTACAATGTATTGTCATTGTTGTCAAATGCACACTCTAATCTGACATGGAGAACATAAGAACTTTTAAAGTTGTTTTTACCATTTTATTAACGCTGAAAATTGTTCTTGGAACTTTGTAGGATTACAGTTAAACCACTGAAGTCACATGGAGTGTTTTATCAATGTTTTGGGTTTTTTTCTGGACTTTGGGGGTTCATAGAGCTCTCAGACTTAATCTAAAATAATATATCAATTTGATAAACATAGCTCTCAAGGTATTGTAACTACATGAGGTTGAGTAATTAATGACAGAATGTTAATTTTTGGGTGAACTAACCGTTTAAGAGTGTACCAAGAGATATGACTGAAATAACACTAACCAACTTAACTTTTTCCCATTGGATTTATAGATGGTTGCATATCTGTTCATGAACTACGCTGAATCCCTCAACCAACAGAGATCCCAAACTGGAAAAAACAGCACAGTAACACGGCGCCATCAGGCCTCAACGGTGGCGGCCAAGTTTCAGCAATCCCTCATGGAGCTCATTGAGAAGATGGAGAGGTAGACCACCTAAACTGTGCATTACGCAGTCTACATGAATCCCTTCTTATCTTCAGTTGGCTTCAAGCTCATGTATGTTATTTATCAATGAGTGCCTCTCTCCGTTTTGTTCTGACAGAGCCAACCCATATTTTGTGCGGTGCATAAAGCCAAACCAAAACAAGGTAAAGAGCAGCAGTCACTGATTTAAGGAGAATTAAGTTATTTGCATTTTGGCTGTGTTTAAAATTGACTGAGAGTACATATGTAACATTTCAGGAGCCTGCTGTCTTTGACATGGAGCTGGTCAGCGCTCAACTTTGCTATTCTGGGATTTTGGAAACAGTTCGAATCAGGAGAGAGGGCTATCCCATCAGAATGCTATTTGATGTCTTCCTTTTCAGGTAAGAGATACTTTACAATAAGGTTCCATTTGTCAATGTTATTTAATGCATTTTTTATTATGAACAAACAATGAACAATACATTTATTATGGCATTTATTCATCGTTAATGTTAGTTAATTAAAATAAAGATGTTCATTATTAATTCTTGTTAACTCACAGTGCATTAATATAAACAAAGCTAACAACTTTGTATTTTTTAATAATGCATTAAGAAATGCTGTACAAGTATTGTTCATTCTACATTCATGTTATTAAATACATTATCTAACATTAACTAATGGAACCTTATTGTAAGGTGTGACCAAGCTATATATAATTGTTTAAAGCCACACAACATTTTAAATGTTCAAAACAAATTCTAAAGCACTATGCATGTACACTTGTTGACACTTTCCAAACGTACATACAGCATAATTTAAGAAAACATCATTTCCAAGCAGGGTTTCTGCTCTGACAGCCAGTTAAAAAGATCACACTGTAATCCTCCACAAAAATGTAGGTTAAATAAAATACAAAAATAAACAAACAAAAACAATTGAAAAAATAAAACATAAAAAAATAAAATAAAATAAAAATAAAAATAAAACATTTTTTTAATTTTTTTTAAATAAATAAAATAAAATAAAATAAATAAATAAATAAATAAATAAATAAACAAATAAATAAAATAAAATAATAAATAAATAAATAAAATAAAAAATAAAAAATAAAATATTAAATTAAATTAAATTAAATTAAATAAAAAAATGAATTAATTAAATAATTAATTAAAATTAAATTAATTTAAATAAAAAATAAAAAATACAACCAAATAGACAAATATTAAAAGAAAAAAGAAAATGCAAATCTAAAATGTATCAATAAATTAAACAGGCATGAATAAAATATATTTACATATAAATGCTCAGTTATAATGTAGAGTTCTCTACTATACTATAAGTAGAGTTAACCAGTAAATGAGGTTAAAGGGACGCTATTTTGCATTTTCCTTCATTGTATGCAATTGCTAGAGATAATCTGATAATTCAGGTCACTTAATTGAATGTAAATTAAAATGAAATGATGGTTCTCAAAATTATATTTCACACACACGCACAGGCGCACACACACACGCACACACACGCGCACACGCACACACACACGCACACACAGACACACACACACACACACACACACAAACACACACACTGTTTATACTGTAAGACTCAACTTACCATACTGGTAACTACTGGCTTATTACCTGCCTATTATTTTATATATAAAATATTAACTGTTATATAATATAAATATAACGTATTAACTGTTCATTATTAGCTATAAAGTATGATCCTACCCAATCCTACCCAAAGCCCAAACCCAACTTCTACCTTACTAACTAATAATAAACAGGAGTTTATTAAGCTAGTAACGTTAGTTAATGGTTTGTTAATACTGTAAATTGTGACCTAAACTAAAGTGTTACTAAAATACTTACTCAATTTTTTGGTTCTATTTAGATACAAGTCCCTGCTGGGCCTGAAACAGCCTCCTCCTGCCAATGGTGAAAACTGTGTCATCATGTTGAGGAAGCTTTGTCCCGTTAGACCTGGAGCATTTCAAGTCGGTGTCACCAAGGTGAGGTTAAATATTATTATTGAACTAGTCTCAGTCCATCAGAGATCATACTGTAGACCAGTTTCAATGTGAACTCTATGTGAAAGGTCTTCCTATTCTTTCAGTAGTTTTTACTACTTGATTTCACCTGTTGTTCTTTATTAGTTGTTCATGAAAGAGGAAATCTACTTCCTGCTGGAGAGTAAGAGGGACAGGGTACGGCATGTGGCCGCCCTGACTCTTCAGCGTTACACCAGGATGTTTTTTGTGAGAAAACGCTATACTGCCTTCCGCATGAAGATCATACGGCTGCAGGCCCACTGCCGAGGCTTTCTCACAAGGTACAGCCTATCACTTTCACTCTAAATCATTCACACTATAGAATTATTGTTAAAATATTAAGCGTACATGTTTCTCCCAGGAAACGGTATGTTAAAATGAGAGCGAGCCTGGTGAAGTTCCGCTCTCTGGTCCATATGTATGTTGATCGCAAGAGATACATTAGGGTAAGAACGATGCTGTTTTAGTGTATCATCAGTTTTAATCCCACATTAAATAGTTTTGACCTATTTTTCTTCTGTTTTAGCTGAGATATGAGGCCAGGAGAAAGGCAGAAGAGGAGCAGAGGAGAATAGAAATGGTATTCGTTTTCCAAATGAACCACATTGCAGTATTTTTATGTGCTCCTCTCAGGACCAGCATCTAACTTTCCCATTCATAGACAATATCTGCCCACTGAAATTGATTTCCACAGGCTTGTTTAAAATATATAACTATCTTATTAATTGTACCTGCGTTGTCATTGGTGTCACACACTTTTACAAATCAAAAAACTGTAAGTGCTACTATTTACAATTAACAGTTTCAAACTATATAATTTATAGATTAAAAACAAGAGCTCATTACAGGGAAGGGTTGCAGGTTTATGACAGAAATCAATATTTTGAGTATTACTATTGATATTGATCAATATTTTTAGAATCTTTAAAATAATGGTTCATTGTTAACAAGTAGGGGTGGCACGGTGGCTCAGTGGTTAGCACTGTTGCCTCACAGCAAGAAGGTCGCTGGTTTGAGCCTCAGCTGGGCCAGTTGACATTTCTGTGTGGAGTTTGCATGTTCTCCCTGTGTTTGCCTGGGTTTCCTCCGGGTGCTTCAGTTTCCCCCACAGTCCAAAGACGTGGTATAAGTGAATTGGGTAAACAAAATCGGCCATTGTAGATGAGTGTGTGTGTGTGAATGCAAGAGTGTATGGGTGTTTCTCAGTACTGGGTTGCGGAAAATATACCGGAATAGTTGGTTCATTATGCTGTGGCGACCCCTGATAAATAAGGGACTAATCCGAAGGAAAATGATCGAATGAATGTTAACGAGTAACTATGCTGGAAGTAATAGGTAGTACTACATTAACATTTACATAATACTATTAACTAATGTAGAAGCAAACTTAACTAAGCTGTAAGTAATATAGCTAATTTAAGACAATGTTACGGTAATAATTGTTATCAATGTTGATTAATAGAATACATAACAGTGCTATAGTGCCTCAAAATGGCATTTTTCACATTTTACATAATAGCTATAATATCTTTTGTTATAATGGGTATTTTGTGGTCCATTATCTTGAATTTGGATGGCATGCTTGTGGATTTGTTTTGCTCATTTTTGGCCCGTCTTACAGTATAATATTGTTGGAATTATCAATCAATTCCTTGCGTGTTCAACGAAAAAGGTCAGGAGAGGTTTTTCTTCAAGGTTTAACATATTAGCAAATTATTGTATACAAATTAATAATTCGATTTATAGAATTCTGTTATCCTCAATGCAATGCTTCTGGAGGTGCGCGCACTTTTCATTTCCTGACTTCAACTTATACAGGCAACTTGTCAGCCATTCTCCATTGGCCGCACCCATTAAAAGCATAAGCCACAACATTATTAGACTCGAGAAAAAGTTTAGTTAAACACCACCTCCAAGCAACACAAATACTGTTTAATGAAAAGAAAAAGAGACAAAAATATGTTAAAAATGTGTTTCCTAACAGTACGATTTGTAATATAATCAAACTCATTTCTGAATCATCCTCATTTCCATTCCTATTCACATTGTTTTCTTTATTTGTAGGAGCTGTCAAAACGGGAAGTGGTCAATGTTACTCATCTGGTCATTCCAGCTGAACTTGGAGCGCTGCTTCAGGCAGCAGCTGGTACTGCAGGATAATTTTCCCACTTTAACAATACACTATTATTATACAAATTATAAATATATTAGTATTTTAATGTGCTAATTTGTAACACATCTAGTACATATTAGCATATTAAAATGATTTCTGATTGACCACTGACTACTGGAGTAGCGATGCTGAAAATTCTAATTTTACATCGCAGGAATCATAATATTTGAAAATAGAAAACAGTTATTTTAAAATGCATTAACAATAAGATGATCAACTCCAATCTTTTGTATGGCTGTATATAATTTATCAGTACCTATTCTTTCTCTCTCATCTGTGTTTTAGGTGGTCGAGAGCTCCATTCTGATTGTTTGGCTTTAGTCCAGGCTCCCACAGTCCAGGTGGAGACACAGCTCACGCTGCCTCTTGACATCAACAACTACACCATCTCCAAATTTGCCCAGATTCACTTCAAAGTAAGAGTCATTTAGTTGCAAATAATCTCTCATATGTGCATACTCATGCAATACTGAGTGATACACTGTTTATGTCTTTTTTGATTACTAAATAGGAGCCAAAGTTTGGAATGTTAACTGCACCTTTGAAGACACCACTGACCCACGTTGATGACGATCTTACTCATGAGGCTCTAGACGTCTTTGTCATGGTACACTGCATTTTATAGTGTTGAAGATTACACCACTGTCTATTATGCATGGAATTAAGCACAAGAATTGGTCCAAAACCATGAATCTAAAATGTCAAAACATTTTATGCTTGTCGACTTTCACTAATTTTCAGAGTCAGTCGAAAATGCATTTAATGCATCCTAATGACCTAAAAATGTGAAAAACACACAAAAGACAATGTTCTCTTACCAGTGCTGATTCTAACACAAACCAATAGTCTTTGTCATAATTCTAAATTTATTTGAATGAATCTGTAATGTGACGGGAAGCTGACAACTGAGGTGTGGATTCAAATGCAAGGTTTATTCAACATAGAATGGTCAGGCAAGCAATGGTCAACACAGGGGCAAACAGATGTATACGGTCAATCCAGAGTCGTGGTTAAAAAAACGAATGGTCAGTACAGGCAGCAAGCAATGTATACAAACAAAACAGAGCGAGGGTCAAAACACGGCAAGGCAAGGCAAGGCAAGGCAAGGCAAGGCAAAGGAAACATGTCGTAATGTTAAGATACTACAGATAAACAAGACTCAGCCCTGATGTGTGTGTGTGTGTGTGTGTGTGTGTGTGTGTGTGTGTGTATGTGTGTGTGTGTGCTGTTTAAATAGTCCTTGTAATCAGTCCATAATGATACTCCGGCTGTGTGTGTAATCAATGGAAACTGAAACAGGTGCGTGTGAGCGGTGCATGACTGGATATGTAGTCCAAATAACGGCAGATTTGTAGTTTTATAGCGATTTGTGTGTTTACCAACGATCTACAAGAATTAGATTGCTGGTGATTATGACAGAAGTGAATTGTCATTAAATTGCCATTAAACACTTACACATATGTTTTCAATTTTCACGCTGACTCCCTTATTTTTTATTTTACTTTATTTAGAGCACAATTGCTTAAATTTTTTGGAAATCAGCAAGTTTATCAGCAAGTTTATCTGCAGCCCTGCCCTTTTTATACTCTTTTAATTTTAAACTTCACCCAAAATACATGAAAGTATGTGGCTGCTTTCTAGTAACCAAAAATGTGTGTATCTGATGTGGGTAATACTTTATTTTGATGGTCCCTATTGCACATTTTGTTGAATAAAAGTTGCATTGCAACTACATGCCAATTACTTCTGATTTTAGTATTAGAAAACTGTCTGCTAATATCTCTTAATACTGCTCTGTCAACAGACATTTAACTTACTATAAGAAACTTTGCAAGTAGATGTCAACTTACACTAACTCTAACCCCAACCTAACAGTCTACTTATAATCTAATGAGAATTAGTTAACATGTAGATGCAATGTAACTTAAATTAAAAAATGTGTTAAAGGGACCATCAAAATACAGTGAAACCCTTATGTGAATACCACACATGGTCTGATTATGTTTAAAAATAAGTATTATTATCATCTTCATAGACAGCGTGATTTTTACAAACTTCAAATGTAATGTTTTGCTAATACTTATGTGTATTTAAATGGCTGAAACCTAAAATAAATATTGTTTGTTTGAAAACACTGATTTATAACAAGCACCGCCATCATCTTTCTTTGTCTCAGTGTCAGCTAATTTGGGAAAGCAGATTTGAATTTAGCAGCTGATTAAATACTGAATACACTGAATACTCTTATCACACCGGTGTGATCATATGCGTCAAAGCGTTAAGTAAAGATATGCCTAATTTAGCCTGATCTCAACTCTTCTGGCTCTCTATTATCATTACTACTTCCACTCTTTAGATCTTGAGGTTTATGGGTGACCCACATCTAAATGGTGCTCAGGAGAACTTATTCGGAAACTACATCATCCAGAAGGGGCTCACCAACCTCGACTTGCGGGATGAAATCCTATGTCAAATTGCCAATCAGGTTTGGAGAAACACCAATCCAGATAACTCAGAGAGAGGCTGGCTGCTGCTGTTAGCCTGCCTGAGTGCATTCGCACCATCAGCCAAAGTGGAGAAATACCTTCTGAAGTAAGCAGAACACCAGTATTTACTCTGAGCGTGTTACGAAATACATTTGATCGTTCACTGCTTTCTGACTTTCAGATTTGTCTCAGACCATGCCTATAATGGATTCAAAGCAGTCGGCCAACACAAGCTCATTCAAGCCATGCAGAAGTCCCTGTATGGACCAGAGACAGCGAGAACTTACCCATTGTCTCTGCTGGAATGGACAGCCAATAGGAAGAAAGCAAACATGGTTTTGCAAGTTCACTGTTTTGACGGTGCGTGTCAGTTTCACTTGCTCTGTTTGAGTTTCTGTAACCTTCAGTGTTTGGCGGTTAAATCTCTTAGGGTGGGTTGCTTCAAAAAAGCGAACAAGATTTAACCTGGATTCAGTTTGACTCAGTTAACTCAAAAATGAGTGGATATTTCACCTCAAAATTAAATTCCATCATCATTTATACACCCTCCAAATTGGTGCCATATTTTACCTGAGTTATTACAAAAGCTTGTTTTGGCCCATATTTAATTTTTTCCTAAACATTCTTAATCCTTTATTAAAATACTAATTGAAAAATTCCTCAACTTTTACTCCAAGCTTATTACAGGACTTTTTTTTACTTTTCTGACAAATAAAAATAGGTTGTTAACAGCTTCGATGAAGTTACCATTTATGATTCTTTGCTCGAATAAGGGGTTAATTGCTGAGCTCTTGTAGTAATTGCCTGTAATGCAAAAATGACCTCTAATATTTCTATATATGTATATGTATACACTCACCGGCCGCTTTATTAGGTACACCTGTCCAATTGCTTGTTATCGCAAATTTATAATCAGACAATCACATGGCAGCAACTCAATGCACTTAGGCATGTAGACATGTTCAAAATGATTGGCTGCAGTTCAAACCGAGCATCAGAATGAGGAAGAAAGCTGATTTAAGTGACTATGAACGTGGCATGGTTGTGTTTTTGATGCGACATTCGGATGTTAGGGTGAGAATTTGGCATCAACAACATGAAGCAAGGATCCATCCTGCCTTGCATCAATGGTTCAGGCTGGTGGTGGTGGTGGAATGGTGTGGGGGATATTTTCTTGGCACACTTTTGGCCCATTAGTACCAATTGAGCATTGTGTCAACACCACAGCCTACCTGAGTATTGTTGCTGACCATGTCCATCCCTTTATAACCCCAGTGTACCCATCTTCTGATGGCTACTTCGAGCAGGATAACGCACCATGTCATAAAGCGCAAATCATCTCAGACTTGTTTCTTAAACATGACAATGAGTTCACTGTACTCAAATGGCCTCCACAGTCACCAGAACTCAATCCAATAGAGCACTTTTGGGATGTGGTGGAATGGGAAGTTCGCAACTGCCTGATGCTATCAATAGGGAGCAAAATCTCTGAGGAATATTCTCAGTACCTTGTTGAATCTATGCCACAAAGGATAAAGGCAGTTCTGAAGGCAAAAGGGGGTCCAACCCAGTACTAGTAAGGTATACCTAATGCTGGTGAGTGTACAGTTACATATATAAAAGAGAGTAGATGCAACATGTATGTGAGGAGAATATTTAAATGAATCATGCAATACAATTTACTAAGGATTGCTGTAGTTTGCTGGTATTTATGCCTTTATTTAACACCATTATTTATTGCGCTCTCATGATAAATTGATTCTGTTTAGGAAATCTGTCCTTAAAAGGACATATTAATACCTAAAAAGTACAAATATGTATCTCATAGTACCTTAAAAGTACAAAACTGAACCTTAAAGGTACAGAAGTGTACTCTAAAGGTACTAATGGTACTGCCCCAGCGATAGCTATGGTACCATTATTTCTGAGAGTGAAAAATAAATATATTAGCATCCACACTGGTGGATAGTATTGTTTACATTTTTTTAAAGCATAATTTTGCTGTTTGCTGCTTTAGCATCAATCGTCTTTAAATTAATCATCGTTTTTAAAGTGTCATTTTTTTGTCATGTTACTTCATATAAATTATTTTATTCTTTTATATTGTAAACAATTAAAATCATCACTATGTACTAACACTTGGGTGGTTAGAAATCTTTTTTGATATTTATTTTCTTTTGTTGAACACTAAAGAAAACATCTTGAAGACTGTTAAAAACTAGTAACTATTGACACCCATACTAAGAAAAAACAAATATTGTATGACAGTCAGTGGTTTATCTCCTTTTATGTGCAAGAAAAGAAAGAAACTCATACAGGTTTGTTACAATTGAAGGGTACGTAAATGATGACAGAATGTTCAGTTTTAGGTGAACTGTGCCTTTAACTCATCTAATCAGTTACAGTAAGCTTAAAGATTAATTTGAGCAAAACATAAATGACCCTCAGTTTTACTTTTTAAATCTACATTTTAGCTGTACGCAATATTTAGCTCATACTGTCAAGATAAAAAAAACCCTAGTAAAAAATTGCATAAATATACATCCCTTAGAAACAGCAAAAAAGAGTATTGCAAGACACGCTAGTTTGGATTGAAAGAGATATGCTATGTTACATAAGGCGAACAGAAAGGAAAGCTTACGAAACACTAAAAACAAAGCTTTAAAAAGCCTCCTCCATCACTGTAATCCCGTCGATTCGCCTGGCAGGCTCTTTTGTTTCTCAAACCCTCTGGAGACAATTGTGTAAAGCTCATCTACATTAGGCGATACCTGATCTGTGGTGCTGCACAGAATAGAAAATGGCATTTGTGTGTGGTCTCCACTTATGCACGCCTGTCAAACCGCAGCTGTTAAACGTCATGTTGTATTGACAGGGACATCTTTCCTGTGCCCTGTTCACTCCTGGACGAGCGGAGAGGAGCTAGCTGGAGATATTCTACAACACAGGTACACAACAGATACACAGACTATCTTTATTATGTTCTATTCAGGGCCTAAAACTAACACTTTGACACACCTGCCAATTGCCAGGGGCTTGAGAGGATTTAACATAGCTTGAGGAAAAGAGATTCAGAAAAGAGAATAAAAAGCCAGAGCAATATTTCAGATTGTGCATCATTTAAATAGACTGAAGAAAAAAACTGACTAACACAGGTGTCAATTCCAGTTCCTGGAGGGCCGCAGCTCTGCACAGTTTAGTTTCAACACCGCTTCAACACACTTACCTGTAGCTTTCAAACAAGCCTGAAGGACTCAATTAGTTTGATCAGGTGTGTTTAATTAGAGTTGGAACTAAACTGTGCAGAGCTGCGGCCCTCCAGGAACTGGAATTGACTCCTGTGGACTAAAACATCAAGTTAAAGTCAACTTAGAAATATATCGATTCTGATTAACTTAAGATAAGGTAAAGTAACATAAAAACATGTTGTAATTACTTTTTGATTGCATATATATATATATATATATATATATATATATATATATATATATATATATATATATATATATATATATATATATATATATATATATATATATATATACATATACATACAGTATTTATACTGTATATATATATTTATTTATTTTTTTTCTTTTACAGTGATATGACAATCCTACAATATAAAATATATATGATCAATAAGTCATCATAACATATGTTTTTAATGTTAATCATAACTTATTATGATGTGGTCTGTTAATCATATGTTAATCAAAACTTACTATCTGTGGTCTGTGTGAGTCCTAATGCCCCAGTAAAAGTGAAGGGGACACTACACTGTCAGTGGGCGCCGTCTTTCGGATGAGACGTTAAACCGAGGTCCTGACTCTCTGTGGTCATTAAAAATCCCATGGCACTTCTCGTGAAGAGTAGGGGTGTAACCCCGGTGTCCTGGCCAAAGTCCCTCAATTGGCCCTTACTCATCATGGTCTCCTAATCATCCCCATCCACCGAATTGGCTCTATCAGTGTCTCTTCACTCCACTAATAGCTGGTGTGTGGTGAGCGCACTGGCGCCATTGTCCTGTGGCTGCCGTCGCATCATCCAAGTGGATGCTACACACTGGTGGTGGTGTGGAGAGACTGCCCTCATGATTGTGAAGCGCTTTGGGTGTATGGCCATACACAATAAATGTGCTATATAAATACACATTACATTACAATATTAAACAGAGGTATCAATGTTTTAACTTAATATAGTTTTAAATCAGTTGAATTTAAGTTATAATGACTAATAAATTTAATTTGATTCAACTTAAAATTCAAGGCAACTATGTATTTTTAAGCAATTTAAAAACATTACTTCTTTATATACCAGTGCATGGGCAACCCAGTGGCGCAGTAGGTAGTGCTATTGCCTCACAGCAAGAACGTCGCTGGGTCGCAGGTTCGAACCTCGGCTGGGCTGGGTCAGTTGGCGTTTCTGTGTGGAGTTTGCATGTTCTCCCTGGGTTTGTGTGGGTTTCCTCCGGGTGCTCCGGTTTCCCCCACAGTCCAAAGACATGCAGTACAGGTGAATTGGGTAAGCTAAATTGTCCATAGTGTATGAGTGTGAATCTGTGTGTGGAAGTTCCCAGAGATGGGTTGCGGCTGGAAGGGCATCCGCTGCGTAAAATCGTGCTGGATAAGTTGGCGGTTCATTCCGCTGTGGCGACCCCGCAAGGGACAAAGCCGACAAGAAAATGAATGAATGAATGAATACCAGTGCATCTTTTGTTAGGGTCATATGCACCTTGTCAAGCAACCCTTGCAAACAGAATTAAATTAAACATAGGTGATATTTTCTTCATCCCATGGCAGTTCTCATAAACAATATGGGTGCAACCCTGGTGTCCTGGCCAAAATCCTTCTATCAGCCCTTACCCATCATGGCCAACCAATCATTCCCATCCCAATCATACGATTGTAAAGCGATTTGAGTGTATGGCCATATACTATAAATGCACTATATAAATGTACATTACTTATTTTATTAACACCATTATTTATTGTGCTCTCATGATAAATTGATTCTGTTTAGGAAATCTGTCCTTAAAAGTATATATTAATATCTAAAAAGTACAAATATGTATTTCATAGTACCTTACTTATTTTAGACCTGTAGCCAGCCTGGTAAAAGGGGTGGTTCTTTTCTTTTTCCCCCTGACTGTTTGCAGTTATTCACGTAATTTTTAATTTAATTATGAGTTTTAAATGCTGCATTTTAGTGATATTTCAAGAACTATTTTTTATTTCTTTTTTGCTGGAAGTAGCTTGTCATTGGGTGATAATAACCTTGCTGGACCAAAAATATTTCCTAAAAAGTTTGAATTAAGTAATACTAATAAAAAAATACACATTTATTACATTATATGTCATTAGAAAAAAATTAAATCTGTTGAAGTTTTAAATGAAAAACTGTAGCCTATTGTTATTTATTACACAAAAAACAAACTAGCCAGCACAACTTTCCTCAGTCAGAATTTGGTCATTTGAATAATAAAAAAATAATAATAAGTAATACTTTTTGTAGCCTCTCTTGTAAAAAATGTAAATTTGAAAATTCATAGATAACAACAATAGCCTGATTGGTATTAAAATGAACTGGGCTGTTTTTGGTGCTTCACGCCTTTTTATTGGTAATTTTTTTGGCCCAAGATTTAGAATAAAAGTTACTTGTGAACTTGTGAATATTTTCTCTATTTAACAACAATACAGTAGGTCAGTAGTGAAAGATGACTTCACTTACATCAGATTGTATGTTTTCTTGCTCCGCAGATGTCAAAAATAATCAAAAATAATTTTTGCATTGACAAAAATTGATTATCTGAAGTCACACCGAAGCGACAGCCAACAGCCAATCCATCTTCAATGGGTTATTTTCACAATTTATGATGGCATTGCAGTCAAAATAGGACAAATGAGCTCATATGTGGGACACATTCTGGACCTTTGTGTACTTACTTAATTTCTTGAACTAAAGCACACCACTGGAATGATAAACAAATTGATCTGACATAAAATTCTACCCATGAAGGTTAAGTTATAGTCGCCAATGTTACTGTAAACCAATTTTCCAGTTTTATTAATAATGACCTTCATGGCACAAGACACATGAGGCTTTCCGTGTCTTTATAAAGTTACAATGTAAAGAGCAAAACACATCTTAATAGGAACAAAAAATCTAAATCTGGATGTTCCCCAGTATTAGGTTGTGGCTGGAAGGGCATCCGCTGTGTAAAACATATGCCAAAATAGTTGGTGGTTCATTCTGCAGTGGTGACCCCTGATAAATAAGTGACTAAACCTAAGGAAAATAAATAAATGAATGAATGTTTTGTACTCACATCTGCTGCAAATTTTACACCCATATTAAACCATTTTCACTCCATTTTTGCTCAGTTTCGGTCAGTGTAGTTATTGCAATTATCTCATCTATTCATCTTTTTAGGAAGATTTTTAATATGCTGTATTCCACATCATTAATGCATGTCTTTTTCTGTGGGGCATGTTGAGATATGTACAGTCTATAATGAGGCTTCCATTATCTCTGCCATCTGTAATTTGGCTAAAATGAATAATGTTATTAATTGTCTCCGCAGGGGTGTGACGGAGGCCTGGAAGGGCTGCTCTGTCATCATGAAGGAGCACGGACAGTGGGCAGAGCTCGCAGGCCATGATTACGTGATGGACCTAATCGCAGACATGGAACTGATGAGAAATTTCCCGAAGCAAAAGTCCTACTTTATCATCTCTGCTGAGAGTCCCACCAGAACCAGGCCCAATGCCGGCCTGTCAGTATCTAAACCGTTATCTCTTTATCTGTTTCTTCTGCTTTTATTTATGTTCATTAGTATGGAACATGATCTTAAAATATGAGCTTTATTTTAAAGTGGCTTGATACAGAAGATGCGATAGTTATTTCTTCCCAGATGTGATCTACAGTATGTCTGCGTAAAACGTGGCCGAGAAAGTGCAAATGCACTGCAAGTTAAGAAAACCAACACTATCTCACGGCAATTCGTAACTTCTCATTCGTACAATTTAGTACTAACAAAGACCATAGAATATACAAAACATGTCACTCATATAGTTTTGAATGGGGAAAAGTGTAACTGTCAATATGGCAAATGAAGCTCAGCCTGCTAGTACAGGAGCCAATCATCAATCACTATAGACTGACGAAGAAGCTCATACCAGACGTGTGCTTTTACGATAGTTTGGTGGTCAACAAACACACTGGTACCTCAGCGAATACGTGCTGTACATACATAAGAAATATATCCAGATCTCTGCTTTTAAATGAACCAAGTGCACTTAAAAACAAATGTTTTTTGGTTTTGTAATCTGTATGAAGCGAATGCAAGGTACAGTCCGTCTTGTCAAACGTACATCACATGACAGCAATTACTCAAACGCACACAGACTTGTAAACAAAGAGTCGCTGTCATTTCTAGAGGAGATTCGCCTTCAAGACCAAGTTGTAAATTACTTCCAAAGAGCAGTGCGATCAGATGATTATTATCCGAAGGATGGTAATGTGCAAAATGGCCATAAATGAGGTCGGTGTCGTGATCTTGTTCCTTTTGAGTGCAAATGCTCATTAGCTCAGGCAACCTGAAAATATGCCGATTTTGTTTGATTCAGATTTTTAGAAACAAAACTTATAAGACAGTTGTTGTTTCATTTTATTGGTGGTTCCAAATATGTAATGTAATCGTAAGCTTGGCAAACAGTTTTGGAGAATTTGATGATTCGATCACGTGATCATGCGGTTTCAGACTCGATTGAAATTGGACGTTACCTCCCGATCAGGACTCGAATATATATACTGTGTATGACATCACTTTGTTGCAGAGATGCTATTAGTTAAATGCCGGCAAAGTAGAACACAGAAGCAGCTTGAAGCGGAAAGCGCGAATATGTCTGCGGTCTGGAGGTATTATAAAGTTGATAATGACAACATTGCCAAAGCAAACTGTGAGATATGCAAACTTGGGATTGCCTGCTGGGTATTTTAAGTTGAGGTGCTATTTGTTTTCATATTAGATTTTTTGATATTTACTGTTGCACTGAAGTCCAAAAGTGAAAAATTGATGTGATTTATTATTTGATTATTCAAGCTACCTCACAAAAGTGATCTGTCTGTTAACAGAGTTGTTGAATGTTAAAATAAGATTAATTAAATAAAAAATAAGGAACATCCTGGATCGGTTTCTTCGCTCTTCTTTATTCTTTTTTTTATGTATTATAGAAGTATCGGATCGGGTTTCAGTATCGGTAGATACTCAAAATCAGATGACTCAGACTCAGACTCGAGGGCAAAAAAAAAAAAAACCTGATCGGGACATCCCTACAATTAATGTTAAATGAAATGTAAATGTTAATGGTAATTATTAAAAATGTTAAATTTAAGCTAACAAACAAACAAATGGTGCAATATATACACAGAATTAATATCTGTTTTTTTTTAATTAATGTATTATTGGATCATTGTATTAATTTTATTAAAAAACGACAAAACAAAACAAAAAATAAAATAACAACTACTAGTACTGACACAGTGGACTGATTGAATGGATCAGTTCAGTGGTACTAATGGTACTCCAAACATAATCTGGTCCAGATGCCCTGAATGCAAAACATAAAACTTTAAATAAATGAAGTAAATGAATGTGTAAAAGGTATGTGTTTTTTTTAAAGATTTAAATTTTTGGGGGCATTTTGCCTTTATTATGATCTACAAGTATCTAGATAGGAAGAAAAGTTGGAGAGAGAGGAGGGAATGGGATTGAGAAAGGTCCACAAGCCGGGACTTGAACTTGGTACGCTCGTAGTGTGATGGTGCTCTATGTCAGCACACTGCCCACAAGGCTATGGTAATAATTTGAGGGTAACGGCCTAAAAAATAAACTTTTTGTTCACTAATTCATCTTTAAATTAGATATGTTTTATGTCCCATCAGGGTCAAAACAAAACAGAATGCATTTTGAGGGTTTATTATGTGGTAGATTTTGCTTTAGAGGAAATATTCTTATTTGCATCATTGTAGTGATCACTAATATTTTGCCTTCAATCTGACCTTTCCCAGGGCTCTGTTTGGAAGTGGATTTGACTCTGATGATGACAGCTCACTTCTGCTCCCTCAGACCATGCTCAGCTCCAGCCTCCCAGATTCAGATGGATATTACAGCCATGGTCAGCTATTGTTTGAGTGTTTTTTAAATTATTATTTGTACTAAAAAACTATTTTGATCGTTTTTACACAGCATTAACATATTCTGTACAATAAATTGCATCTCTTTTTTTCCTCTTTAATAACTGAAAAATAGCAGAATCAGACTTTAGTGAAGCACCAACTCAGAAAGGCATGGACCGATATCTAGACAGCTTGTTTGACCCCGTGCTGTCTGATGGGAATGGGGTAAGTGTCTCATGAGTTTTGAATTGGATTGCCTGATTTCTGAGTGTGAATATTTTCTTACCACATATATCAAAGTATCTAAACATGATTATAGATAGAAAGATTTGTTCAGACATACATAAGGCATAGTGAACATGGTGCTTAACAAGTGGTGCTTAAGTGTGGTCTTCGATCACACTGACGTGCTTTATTTTGTGATAAAATCTGGCTGGGTGTACATTTTCATGCTTATTAAGGATAGATGAAATGTTTCTACAATCAACTATTCATACAATTCATTATAGTTTCATAAAATAGGAAGATCGGTACATTCTTAAGTTTGCGCATGACACATTTTTGTAAGTTTGTTGGTGGTTGAGGAGTGAGACCATGGATCTGTTGTTGAGTATTTTACAAATTGGTGTCGAGAGGCTGAACACAGTGAAAACGAAGGAGCTGTGGATTGACCTGCGGAGGAAGCAGGACGTAGTTTTAGGTACTATGGTTGATTACCACCAGATTGAATTAGTGGAAAGTTATAAGTACCAACAGTTGAAGTCAGAATTATTAGCCCCCTTGTTTATTTTTTCCCCCAATTTCTGTTTAACGGAGAGCAGATTTTTTTAACACATTTCTAAACATAATAGTTTTAATAACTCATTTCTTATAACTGATTTATTTTATCTTTGCCATGATGACAGTAAATAATATTTCACTAGATATTTTTCAAGACACTTCTATACAGCTTAAAGTGACATTTAAAGGCTTACCTAGGTTAATTAGGGTAACTAGGCAGGTTAGGGTAATTAGGCAAGTTATTGTATAACGATGGTTTGTTCTGTAGACTATCGAAAAAATATATAGCATGAAGGGACTAATAATTTTGACCTTAAAATGGCTTTTTAAAAATTAAAAACTGCTTTTACTCTAGCCGAAATAAAACAAATAAGATTTTCTCCAGAAGAAAAAATATTATCAGACATACTGTGAAAATTTCCTTGCTCTGTTAAACATCATTTGGGAAATATTTAAAAAAGAAAAAAAATTCAAAAGGGGGCTAATAATTCTGACTTCAACTGTAGGTACTATTATTGATAATAAATTAAATAAATAAATTAAATTTGAATGAAAATATGGAAAGACTATGTAGGACAGGCCAGAAAAGACTTTGTTGTCTGCAGAAATGAGCAAAATTTAATATTGATAGGACTCTGATGGTGGCATTTTATAAGGCCTACACTGAAAGAAATGACTTTTTGGTGTGGCAAAATCTATTAAATTTACTCGTATAATTTTTAACTTGTAATATTAAGTGTCTAGGATAACTAGAATTCTCTAAGTAAATATTTAATATTTACACATTTACTCCGTGTAATAAATGAAACTAGTGGAAATTAAATTTTAATATTCATAACTTGTAATATTTAAATATTTTCTAATCGTTGCAAACTTAGTAAATTTTAATAATTGATATTTGTTAATGGATCTGTATAGTTCCCAGAATGCTTTTTTTTGCATGGGACTGAATTAAGAGTAGAACATTTTGAAAATAAAAGCAATCTTAGGTGTTTAAATTTAAAAGAAAGACTTGTTAGAGTTTAATCATCATTAGTTTGAAGATTAAGAAGAGTTTTGAGTAAGTGTTTTTAGTTTTGCTGTTACCACCTTTCAGAAGAGTAGCACTCATGTTTTGGATCTTGACATTTTTTAAACATTAATGTTTGATGCTTCACTCAAAGAGCCATAGCTATGCTAACGCTAATTTTGAGATCAGTAAGGATTTTTAAAGTAAATTTGCTCTTGGGTTCACTTTGCTTAAACTAAAGTGAAATAATAAATTCCAAATCAGTGGAAATGCGTGTTTTAATTAAACAAGTTAAGCCAGATGTTCTAATTTGTAACTAATAAGATTTATTTAAATTATTAAAAAAAAGCAGTGTTCCTTTTGCTAAAACATGAACTTGACATTACTTGATTACTTTTAATAAATATAGACTCAAAATTAAAGATAATCAATTAACCTTTACTTCGTTAATTTAGGAGTGTTGGATTAAACATTAAGTAAATTTTACACGATATTGACAAGTTAATTGTATCTGATATAAGAATGTAAAATTTACTTGAAATTTGTTAGTGCAAATTGTTACGAGGATTTTCTTAAGCAAATCTTAAGAGTTATTTTTTTCAGTGTAAATTTAATCCATTTGACCTTTTTCATTGATTTGTTGGTTTGCTACTTTAAAAGTAAAACAGAACTCACTGTCTAAGGTTTTTAAATTCCTGCAACAAAGTATTAGGGGTAAAAGTGCCGGGGTTTGTATGCCAGAATAATAAAAAAAAAGCAAAAAAAAAAAAAAAAAGAAAGCCAGGTGTAAAAAAAGACCATCAGATTACATCTGATATATTCCATCCTCTTTTTGATTCATTTCAAATACTTCTCTCAGGATCTTGGTATAGGGTTCCTTTGGCAAGGACCAACAGATTTAAATTTTTATTTGTTCCTCGTGCGATTGATTTGCTGAATTTTAATGGGAAGAGGTAGTTGCTGTTTTTTTAGTACTATTAATATTGTTCAATGTTTGTCTTAAGTGTGTGGTGTGATATATGTGTTGTAAATCTACGCTGCAGAACAAATTGCCCTAAAAGGCGACAGTAACAATACAGTAACAATAATCCCACACTGAAATTGGTTTAATGTTTACTGTATGAATTGTAGGCCAATATGTTTAATATTGACATAAATCAACACTATATCACAACATCAGTTCATCACTTTCCAAATGTGTTGTATTTATGCATCTATTTATTTTTAGGAACACTAAAAACAGCCAAAAAACAACAAAATGGACCACCTGAGCACAAAAGTTTTAGACAAGCATATTTCATATAATATAATAAAACAAGATTATATGTTTAATCTAACTATTTATAGAAAGAAGCTTCAAAATACAACATGAATGCACAAAGAATACAATCGTCAATTTGATCCTCACAGTGTAAGTGATTGAGTGTATCAAATGTGCTCTGCTGGTGCCAGATCCCCTGCATTGAAGCTGATTAGGTTACCAATTTACCGTATTTCTCACAACATCGAGCGTACTTTAATTTCTGCCATTCGTTTTATCATTTTGATATTTTTAAACACATATGGACACATTTTAATGCAATTGCTTCCTAAATTTTTGCCAAGCATATTAACACTTGCATGATGACACCTTTATAAATAAGCACAGAAACCTTTTCTAGACTAGTTAGTTTAAAAACAGCTCTATTTGTAGCTCACATAAGCATTCTAGACTAATAAAGGCAACCCAGACTCCTGTGGTCTACTCCATCATGGCTCTGTCTCAGTTGTGATAGTAAACAGGCCATGCGCCTCTTAGAGGGTATAAGGTACTCCCATGGGCAGATTGATTTCTCATCTGACTGAGCTGGGACAGGTCCAGCCCTGAGTTTGAGAGCCTGTTTTGCTTTGGCTTTATCTCCTCTGCAGGATTTTGAGAAGTCATCCAGCATGTCGAGCCGAATGAAGGGAGCCGGTGGGATTGGAGGGGAGAATGGTGACCTGGAGAAGCCCCTCTCCAGCAGGCCGTATCCTCCAGGACTTCAGCCCGGCGGTGAGCTCCGCATCTGCTGTCTTTCTGCTCTCTGCTTACCCCACATCAATTATTCATGGGCACCTTAGGGTCAATTGCTACCTAAAAGCTATTAATTGCTGGATAAATGAGCATAAGACTTGCAAATTATTATTAACTGCACATTTGGATTCACTTTGCATGATAAATGAACAGTATGCTCTTTGATTTAATGCTTTGGTGGTTGTAAGTGACTCTGGCTGCTGGTGATTGGTTTTATATGGGTGTTTCTAAAAGCGGGTGCCATTATTTCTCATATTTGTATCATTTTAATACAAATACTTTTACATATTTTGTAAAAGTCCTAACAATAATATAGTGGTTCTTTTGCAGTAAACATTAAATAATTAGATCTTAGAAACAAATCGTTTGTGATTTAGATATTATATAATATTTTTTAACGAAATTTTCAATGCAAATTAAGATTCCACTTCAAGTTAATAGGTACAGTGCTCAGCATAATTGAGTACACCCCATTTTGAAAATGAATTTCTTTAACCATTTCTCAGCAGATATAGGCAATGTATTTTGGTGCATTTAAACAAAACAGATTTATTAAACAGATATATTTATTAAAATAATGTTTTAGTCATTAAACATATTTAGAAATTGAAACATAATACAATTAAATTCAAGCAAAATATTGCAAACATAAATGATAACCTTCAAAATTTCAACTAAATTTTAAAAGTTTTTTGCTTCTCTTGATTTTTTCTCTTTTTAAATGTGTATTTAATATTTATAACATAAATTTGGCTGTACTAGTTTTTGGACCGTTATTGTATGTTATTTTGTTAGATGAGCTCCAGATTTGGCTTCAGTACTGACTAATCTAATGTATATGCAGAAATATAATATTGTATAGCTTCCTATTAAAAATATCAATTTAAAAGAAAGATTTGTGGGGGTGTACTCATATATGCTGAACACTGTAAATTACATGTTCATGTTCCAAGTAAAATGTTTTTTAGTTCAAGTAAAATGTAGGTTATTAATAAATGATCATCTATATAAAATCTATAATATATCCATAATAAAACATAAAAAAATATGATTTCAAGTTCAAGTTAATAGGTGTTACATGTACATGTTTGGAGTAAAATGTTATTTATTTGAAGTAAAATGTAGGTTATTTATAAAGTATCATCTATATAAAATCTATAATATCCACAATAAACCATAAAAACATACATAATAAAAAATAAAAACATATGATTTGATACAAAATAATAACTAAAGTCAAATATATTGTAAATAAATAAATTATTCCAGCTACACTGAAAAAAATTATGTCTGCAAAACTGTTGCAAACAATTTATTTGTGTTGAATTTAAACAAACAAATTAAGTTTAATAAAATTCTACTTAATTTGTTTGTTTAAATTCAGCCCAAATAAATTGTTTACAGCCACTTAACGTGAAAATATTGAGTAAATCCAAGGAATCATCTCTGAATGATTTTTTTCAGTGGACGGGCAACATTTCTCAGAAAAAGCTTAATTTTTTAAAGTTAAAACTAACAAAAAAAAAAAAAACATAAACAAATGTAAAACACATTAAAACAAAACTACGAAACTTCAAATAACATTATAGAGAAAACATAAAATACACAAATAAAATAAATTCAAATGACTAAGAAACACTATAATTGCAAACACGCGAAACTCAAATGAAACTGACATACAAAGTCTTTTTTGATTCCTCTTTGTTTTTTTATGTTTATCCTCAAGCATTTAAGTTGACATGCAAGTTAAGACTTTGCAACTTTTCTTGACTTTTCTAAACGTGAACATGTACCTTTTAAACCAGCAATATATAATATTTTAGCCCCTTTTAATTATCACTAAGAGCTGCAAGGTGCTTATTTCACTCTCAGTATTTACTCTTGATGTATATTTTATGTAGGTGAGGTGTTTTGCATCACTAACCTCATCTGACCCCAGTCATTGCATTAAATAATTTCATTCGCAAATGTAAAGATGGTCATTGCTTACTGATCCTCAGCCATGTTTACTGTTCTCAGCGGTGCCAGTCCTACCTGTTATGGGAGGAGCAATGATGCCACCTATACCAATGCCAGCTATGCCCTCTGTGCCTCATGCGCAAGCCTCCGCCGCCGTACCTTCAGTTCCCCCAATGCCAGCTATGCATTCTATGCCTGCTATGCCACCTTTTCCAGCTTTGCCTAATGTGCCACCAATGCCTGATATGTCAGGTATGAATGCTGCCTAAATCCTTCTACATGGTGTGTGGTGAAGTTTTATTCTCTGGGGTTATTTTTACAGTTTTTCTCAATTTCTTTGGCTCAAGAATTTTTCTTTTTCATATCAGACTTGGATTTCTTATTGTTTTCAGCAAATTGCATACAATTCTCAACAAAAATTAAAAGCATATGCTTGTTTATTAAAACTGATTTTCTAATTGAATAAAAATGGAGTGCAGCGTTAGTTCAGGTGGACATGTCAGCCAAGCTTTCATCAGGTTGGAGTCAGCTGTTCATGATGTGTACCAATCTAGTTCTGACATCTGTCACAGAGGCCTATTTAATCACATATCCGGTCTCTCTTCAGCATTTTGCGGCTTGCAAATTCTACACTTCCTCCACCATCCTGAACTCCTCCTAGCTCATTTCTGATATCTGTTTCGAGTATTAGCCAAGTATATAGTAATCAGCCTCATTCCTCTAACCACAGACATATCACCCTGCAGCCCAAGACCGGGCTGAAGCTAAGCAGGGCTGAGCCTGGTCAGTACCTGGAAAGGAGACCACATTGGAAAGCTAGGTTGCTGTTGGAAGTGGTGTTAGTAGGGCAACAGGAGGCGCTCAATCTGCGATTTGTGTGGGTCCTAATGACCTAGTAAAGTGAAGGGCACACTATACTTTCAGTGAGCACCGTCTTTCGGATGAGACGTTAAATCCTGACTCTCTGTGGTCATTAAAAATCCTATGGCATGGTGTAACCCCGGTGTCCTGGCCAAATTCCCTTCATCGGCTCTTACCCATCATAGCCTCCCAATCATCCCCATCCACCGAATTGGCTCTATCACTGTCTCTCCACTCAACCTATAGCTAGTGTGTGGTGAGCGGACTGGTGTCATTGACCTGTGGCTGCTGTCGCATCATCCAAATGGGTGCTGCACACTGGTGGTGGAGTAGAGAGACTCCCCTCTCATGATTGTGAAGCCATATGTAAATACACATTACTTACTTACTATTTACATTAACTCATAATAAGTTGAAGTTTATGAACGCTCTTGCGTTCTGTTCTGCACATAATCTACACATAATCAATCAAAATTGTTTATGAACGCTCTTGGGTTCTGTTCAGTTTCCCATATTGGGGCATTGACTTGCTGCTGCTCTCCCCGCTCTGTCCAGCATGGATGTGCATGTGGCGTTTTGCCCAGAACTGAACCATCCCACCAACACTAACTGCATGCTTAATATAACTATTTATACGAGTCGAAAGTTGAAAACTTTTTTTGTCAATCTTTCCAAACCATTACATGCAAAATGATTCATTCATTTATCAAAATCTGGAAAGTTTCTAATTGGAAATTAGACTGAACAGTTTCATAAATGGAAAGTTTCTGATGTCTATTGAATTGGACAATGGTCTTTCAGTGCTACAAAATACTAAATATAATCAACCAATCAGACCAATGAAGCTTGGAAGCTTTTACTGTACAGCTGAAGGCAAAAGTTCTGTTTACTTGAGAGATTTTTCAACACATTTTTAAACATAATAGTTTTAATAACAATCTTTTTTGTCTTTTTTTGTCTTAAAATTTACTAATATTTATACTAGTATTATATATATACAGTATATATGGCGACGCAGTGGCGCAGTAGGTAGTGCTGTCACCTCACTGCAAGAAGGTCGCTGGTCCAGCCTCGGCTGGGTCAGTTGGCGTTTCTGTGTGGAGTTTGCATGTTCTCCCTGCGTTCGCTTGGGTTTCCTCCGGGTGCTCTGGTTTCCCCCACAGTCCAAAGACATGCGGTACAGGTGAATTGGGTAGGCTAGATTGTCCGTAGTGTATGAGTGTGAATGAGTGTGTGTGGATGGTTCCCAGAGATGGGTTGCGGCTGGAAGGGCATCCGCTGCGTAAAAACATGCTGGATAAGTTGGCGGTTCATTCCTCTGTGGCGACCCCGGATTTATAAAGGGACAAAGCCGAAAAGAAAATGAATGAATGAAAATAACTGTTCAAAAGTAGTTTATCATATATATATATATACAGTTAAAGTCAGAATTATTAACCCCCCTTTGAATTTATTTTTCTTTTTTTAAATATTTCCCAAAGGATGTTTAACAGAGTAAGGAAATTTTCACAGTATGTCTGATAATATTTTTTTTTTTTGGAGAAAGTCTTATTTGTTTTATTTCGGCTAGAATAAAAGCAGTTCTTAATATTTTATTAACCATTTTAAGGTCAAAATTATTAGCCCCTTTAAGCTAACTTTTTTCGATAGTCTACAGAACAAACCATCGTTATACAATAACTTGCCTAATTACTCTAACCTGCTTAGTTAACCTAATTAATCTAGTTAAGCTTTTAAATGTCACTTTAAGCTGTATAGAAGTGTCTTGAAAAATATCTAGTAAAATATTATTTACTGTCATCATGGCGAAGATAAAATAAAATATTAGAAATTAGTTATTAAAACTATTATGTTCAGAAATGTGCTGAAAAAAATCTTCTCTCTGTTAAACAGAAATTGCACTTTAAGCTGAATACTATTTTATATATATATATATATATATATATATATATATATATATATATATATATATATATATATATATATATATATATATATATATATATATATATATATATATATATATATATATATATGAAATAGTATTCAGCTTAAAGTGCAATTTAAAGGATATACTAAGTTAATTAGTCAAGTCATTGGATAACAGTGGTTTGTTCTGTAGCCAATTGACAAGAAATTCTGAAGGGGACTAATAATATTGATAAAATGTTTATAATATTACCCTAAAATTATTTTTTAAAATTAAAAAATGATTTTATTCCTGCCAAATTAGAAGAAATATAACTTTCTCCAGAATATACTGTAATGAGAAAAACTGTAAAGTTCCTTGCTTTAATAAATACTATTTGTCTTCAGCTGTTTTTGTGCATATTTAGATTTTGTTTTGTTTTTACAATTATGTTATTTTGTGTTAAATTGTATGTAATTTACTTAAACTTTATGTAAAATGAGAAACACAAATTTTCAGTTCACATGTTACCGGTTTCTATAAAAAATTAAATGTTGTTTCTGCAAACAACAGTGAGGACTGGACTTGCAGGTTAGAGAAAAGATGCCAAAGTGATTGAGAAAAATGGTTCTAATCACACTTTATACATGTACTTTATAACTTTATATCTGAAGGTGTAGATCCAGCTGTTTTAGCACAGCATCAGCAAGCCATCATCAACCAGCAAGCAATTATACTGGTGAGCAAACGGAGCACGACTTAGACTTGCAAAATGGTAAATGTATTTGAATGCAGAGTTAATGTGATGTACCACAGGCTCAGCAGATGACAATGCAAGCCATGGCCCTCCAGCAGCAGATGTATAATTCAGTGAATCACCCACACAGTGAGCTTGTGCCTGCTGCCCGGTCCAGCCAGTACAGCCCGGTGAGTGTCTCTGACCACAATATACATGTTAAAGTAAATATATAGTAAATGAAAGCTCTGATTATTTTATAATAGCATATGTAGAGCTTTAAATGATCAAATATGCATAACAATTTTGGGGTCAGTAAAATTTTAGAATGTTTTTAAATGTGTTTTTATTAATTAATTATTTAATTATAATGATGTTTGAAAATTAATCAAAATGTAACTGTTACTTTAAACTATTGATATTTTATTATATAATATTTGATATACCATTTAAATATTATTTGTAGTAATACTTTAAATAACTTGTGGCATTATGGATATAATATAATATAATATAATATAATATAATATAATATAATATAATATAATATAATATAATATAATATAATATAATATAATATAATATAATATAAGACGACACTGAGGCGCAGTAGGTAGCGCTGTCGCCTCACAGCAAGAAGGTTGCTGGTTCGAGCCTCTGCTGGTTCAGTTGGCGTTTCTGTGTGGAGTTTGCATGTTCTCCCCGCGTTCGCATGGGTTTCCTCCGGGTGCTCCGGTTTCCCCCACAGTCCAAAGACATGCGGTACAGGTGAATTGGGTAAGCTAAAATTGTCCATAGTGTATGTGCGTGAATGAGAGTGTATGAGTGTTTCCCAGTGATCAAGTTGTTGTAAACAAATAAATGTTGGATAGAAGAGAACCCAGTCCAGGAGACTCGAAACAAGCAGAATTCTTTTATTGAGGCGTGTTGGTTAATCTGCAGTCATACAACGTCTTCAAGAAGTCCATGTGTCTGCAGGAGCCTACTGGAGGTCTGCAGCCTGCTAGTTTTATCACAAGTCTGCATTGAAACAAAGATGTCCTGTCTATATTGTATTCTTAGGAGGAGGGGAGATGGCTAAACAAAGCATGCAAATTAGGTATTGGGTTAACCAGCATATAGGTGTTAGAAAACCTGCCACACAAGATAATCAACAAAGGGGTTTCTTTGGCCTGAAAGTATCACCCTAAGACAAAGGCAGAGTCATTGAAAGCCTGCCCGTTGCATTTGCATCACTGGCTCAGCCAGTAGTCAGAAAGATAAAGGTTTAATGTCTCTCATAGCTGGGCTCAAAATGAAATGATATAATTAAAAACCAAAGAATATAACTTTTCAGTTATATGTAGATTATTGTTTATTTGAAACTTGATTGTATAAATTTATAATTCCACAATGGGTTGCGGCTGGAAGGGCATCCGTTGCGTAAAACATGTGCTGGATAAGTTGGCGGTTCATTCCGCTGTGGCGACCCCAGATTAATAAAAGGGACTACGCCAAAAAGAAAATGAATGAATAATATAATATAATATAATATAATATAATATAATATAATATAATATAATATAATATAATATAATATAATATAACATAATATAATATAATATAATATAATATAATATAATATAATATAATATAATAATATAATATAATATAATATAATAATATAATATAATATAATATAATATAATATAATATAATATAATATAATATAATATAATATAATAATATAATATAATATAATATAATATAATAATATAATATAATATCATATAATATAATATAATATAATATAATATAATATAATATAACATAACATAACATAATAATATAATATAATATAATAATATAATATAATATAATATAATATAATATAATATAATATAGTATAATATAATATAGTATAATATCATATCATATCTTATCATATCATATCATATCATATCATATCATATCATATCATATCATATCATATCATATCATATCATATCATATCATATCATATCATATAATATCATATAATATAATATAATATAATATAATATAATATAATATAATATAATATAATATAATATAATATAATATCATATAATGGGTAAAAGTGACCCCAGCTTTTGAACAATAATGTGAATTTAACATTTGTACATTTTCCACCTCAAAAATAGTCAAAAACAGTTGATAAATTCTAAAAAAGGTCATTTTTTTTCTAATCATTGCTTGTATTTTATTTTTAAGAGTAAACAAGATATTGGACCTATTTCCTACAAACCAGCCCCTGTTTCCCCACCACAGAAATCTTCACAGCGACACTACAGTATGTCATCATATATCTCTATAGCTTCATGCTTAATTTAACTTATTAACATGACTATGTAATCGGTGTTTGATATGTTTCCACAGGCCCACCGAGGAGGGAACCACCGCCAGGAGAGGTGGTGAGAGCCACAGTCTCAAACACTGAATATTTAGAGCCAAGTCACAACATCAAAGACATCATCAAGCAGTACCAGACCAACCCTGTAAAACCAGCAGAGATTGCCAGGTGAGGAATTTACATTTTTAAGACCCTGTTTTATTTGATCACAAGTCAGTCAAGATGCATTATTGTTTCCACCTGGTTTTAACATACACTACCAGTCAAAAGTTTGGGGTTCGTTTTAAAATTAAATACAATTATTCTGTTCATCTAGGTGGCATTTATTAAATGTAAAAAAAAAAAAAGATAAGTTGTTAAATACTTATTTATTATATATTTAATTATTACTTATTGTATATAGTTTCAAATAAAATTATTACTCCAGTCATTATTGCTTTTATTACTATTACCAGTAATATTATTATTATTATTATTATTATTCATAATAATAATAATAATAATAATAATAATGCTAATTATTGTTATTATTATTATTATTAATAATAATAATAATAATAATAATAATAATAATAATAATAATAATAATAATAATAATATTAGAGTGGTTTCTGAAGGATCATGTGACTCTGAAGACTGGAGTAATGAAGCTGAAAATTCATCATTAAAATCACTGGAATAAATTATTAATTTAAATTATGAACTACTTTTGAACAGTTATTTTCATTCATTCATTCATTTTCTTTTTGGCTTAGTCCCTTTATTAATCTGGGGTTGCCACAGCGGAATGAACCGCTAACTTATCCAGCATATGTTTTACGCAGCGGATGCCCTTCCAGCTGCAACTCATCTCTGGAATACAAACTCATTCTCACTCGTACACTACAGACAATTTAGCCTGCCCAATTCACCTATACCGCTGTCTTTGGACTGTGGGGGAAATCGGAGCACCTGAAGGAAACCCACGCGAACGCGGGGAGAACATGCAAACTCCACACAGAAACGCCAACTGACCCAGCCGAGGCCCGAACCAGAGACCTTCTTGCTGTGAGGCAACAACACTACCTACTGCGCCACTGCGTCGCCTAACAGTTATTTTATAGTGCAATAACATTTCACAATTTTAAAAATTGTACTGTATTTTTGATGAAATAAATGCAGCCTTGGTGAGCAGGATAAGCTTATTTTAAAACATTTAAAAATTCTACTGACCCCAAACTTTTGACTGGTAGTCAGTCTGGTAATTATTTACTGTCATCATGACAAAGATAAAATAAATCAGTTATTAGAAATTAGTTATTAAAATTATTATGTTTAGAAATGTGTTGAAAAAATCTGCTCTCCGTTAAACAGAAATTGGGGAAAAAATAAACGGGGCTAATAATTCTGACTTCAACTGTACATTATGAAAGCAATTTGATCAGATGTGTCCCTTGACAATAAAACCAGTCATAAGGGCGAATTTTACAATTTAAATAAAGTTGAATAAATAAGCTTTTTTATTGATGTATTTCTTGTTAGGATAGGAGAACAGTTGGCTGAGATACAAATATTTCAATATCTAGAATCTGAGGGTTTAATAAATGTAATTGAAATTTAAGTTGTGATATATTTGCGGTACAAAATATTTGTATTTAATTTCATATTTAATTTTCGAATGTAGTTTTTCATTTTCAAAATTGTCATATTTTAACGAATTGTTTCATATATATTAATAAATGAATGAGCTCAACTGAAAACTGATACACAGCAAAACAAGTAAATACTGGGGGAAAAAAACATTTAAATATTGGGAGAAAAACTGCCTATAAAGTTACCTAAAATAAATTCTGAGCAATGCATATTACTAATCAAAATTTAAGTTGGGATATATTTGCAGTACAAAATATTTGTATTTATTTGATGTAATTTAAAATTTTCTAGATTTTTGTATTTTAACATATTGTGTCATAATTAGTAATGAGTGAACTCAACTCAAAACCGATCCAAGCAAAACAAGTAAATATTGGGAAAAAGTCAATATTGCGGAAAAATGCCTATAAAGTTGCCTAAAATATAGTCTGAGCAATGCATATTACTAATCAAAAATTAAGTTGTGATATATTTGAGGTACAAAACATGAAATGTCTTCATTGAACATGATCTTTACTTAATATTTAAATTTGAATAGTTTTTGGCATAAAAGAAAAATCTATAATTTTGATGCATACAGTGTATTTTAGAAATTGCCAAAAATGTTACCATGCAACATAAAATTGATTTAGTGATTCAGGGTCACAAATGTATTTTTCACTACCTGCTGAAGTGTACAAATGAAAAACATTTTATCTAGTTTACACCACTATTTAGCATCATCCACTTGTGATTGTATTTAATAATGAATGAGCTCAACTGAAAACCGATCCACAGCAAAACAAGTTCTGCTTGACCTTGCAACAAAGCATTGATAAAACATTTATCTGAAAAGATATTTAGATCAGAACAGAACAAAGACAAAAGCTCAAACTCTGCCGCTCTTCAATGCAGGAGGGAAGCTAAGGTGTTTTCGAAGAAACCAGATCCCCATGATGAAGCTATGATGATCCTTAAAGATCAGATGAGTGCTCCTCCTCAACAGGTAGATCAGCCATTGCTTATTTACAGATAAAGTGACGGTGTTGTCATCATGGTTAATGCTCATCATGTGTTTATGTCCGCGTGACTATAGCGAAAGAAAACCTACACCCCAGTCCCTCCTTCATCATCTGCAAAGGACTTCAGCCATGATGGTGGGCCAATGAAACCAGTTAAAAGCATAACAACAAAGCGTTCACCACCTGTGCCAGCTGTTAGTCAGAGATTCCCAGCCCCTGCCCCTGGTAAACACAGATCATTAATAGCTGTTAATGCTCATTTTTAATTATCACATGAGAAATGAGTGATGGAAATGCCAAATTTAGGATAAAATTCACTGATTTTACACTTTGATGTATTCTGATGTAGCAAACACTACACCCACATGAATCCATTATGCATTCATTGTTTAATGTTGGTAACTAGCACACCAGTACTACAGTGAGTGACACTAAAGACCGTTCACACCAAGCATGATAACTGGCATTGGTTTATTACAATTATTGTAAAAAGTGCTATATAAATAACTTGAATTGAATTAAATAGCGATAAAGACAATGATAAAAATTGTTCTGGATGTAAAACAACAGCAGAGTTCAGACCACAAATATAACAATAAAGATTAATTAATTCATTTATTTTCTTTTCGGCTTAGTCCCTTTATTATTTGGGGGTCGCCACAGCGGAATGAACCACCAACTTATCTAGCACATGTTTTACGCAGCGGATGCCCTTCCAGCCGCAACCCATCTCTGGGAAACAACCATACACACTCATTCACACTCACACACTATGGACAATTTAGCTTAGGGGAAACCGGAGCACCCAGAGGAAACCCACCCGAACGCAGGGAGAACATGCAAACTCCACACAGAAACGCCAACTGACCCAGCTGAGGCTCGAACCAGCAACCTTCTTGCTGTGAGGCGACAGCACTACCTACCGCGTACCGCGTCGCCAACAATAAAGATGTAAAGAAGTTATAGAAGTCAGATCACTTTCAGAATATATTTTTTTCTTAGCTAACAAATGAAAAAACAATGACAGCCATCCAGAATCCATTAAAGTATAAAGGGCTCACGCAATTTAAAGCCACATAAAGCATTGTGGAGAAGCTCTGCTTGATGTTGTGGCTTTTTTTATTATTTAAAGATAAGTAATATATCTAGAAATAAGTGCACTGTAAAAAAAAATTTGACTCAACTTAAAACTGTAATGCCTCATTCACACTAGCAGCAACTTTGTAGATGCATGTCGCTCTGGGTGGCGACCTGCTGCAAACGCAGGTCTGTGTAGGTCTACAGCACGGAGAATACAACCGGCCTCTGAGAGAGCTGAGAGGGGATCACGTGAGCTCGTCGCCAACGGTTGCTGGGTCGCTGGAAGTTAATCACTCTCCTTTAAAATTAATGGTCGCTTGTCGCTTTGCCGCTGCGAGTCGCTCGTAGTGTGAATGAGGTTTAAGGCAACTTGCTCCAGAGCTTTTTTTGAGTTGACTCAAGTCCACTTTTTTTTTTTACAGTGTGGTTATACTGTGGGAAAGAATGAAAAAAGTACATAGAAGGCTAGCAAGCCTGGGAAGGCTGAGATGGCTAGTTGTTAGCTAGCAAGTCAGGCTAGCAAATTGAAGTATTGAAAACAAAAGTACCTCAGCAATCCAGTGTTAGTTTGAGCTTTGTTGTGTTGCCTCATTTGAAAATGCTGGGCAAAATAGTTTGTTAGTATGTTAGTGTTTGATAGTATGTTGTTTTTATTCCAAATACATTGACCACGATTGCTAAATTTGTTTGATTAAATTAATACATTTTTATATAGAGATTCACGGGTCAGATGCAATAGAATCACACTGAGCTCATCTGCTGGTTACAAGGGGTAATGAAACGAATAAACTAACAATAAACTTAATTTATCTGTTAACACATTTTTAAAAATTGTAACATGTGTATATGTATTGTGCTCGGTGTCAATGAGCCTTAACAACTCGATGAAAATTTGCTTCACATTAAAATGTAAACCCGGCTATTGTAATTTCAGTTCAGTTAAATACAGAGCACACATTAAAGTGATAGACACCTAAAGATGAAAACTCTGTCATCCGTTATCATTTTGTCTTCTGTTTAACACAAAGATATTTTGAAGAATGTTCTAAACCAGTTGTTTAATGAAAAAAAGAAACTCATAATGGTTTAGAACCTCTCCAGGGTGAGCAGATGTTGAGTTAATACAATTTTGCGGTGAAATATTGCTTTAATAATAGTCGCTGTGGTGTGTTTTATGACAGTATCCAGAGATCTTCCAGTAGAAGAAGAGAACGTTCAGACTCAACTGCACAAGAGGAGTAGCGAAGAGCACTACACCTACACCAACGTGCCCTGGAAAATCTACCTGAGAAAAGAGGCTAGTGCCATTAGTGCTTTGATAGGGCAATGGGACAATGCTCATATGATGTATAATATAGATTTTGAAATAATAATTTGGTGTCATGTGTTTTTAGGTTTTCTATCCGAAAGACAGCTTCAACCACCCACTGATACTAGACCTTTTGTTTAAGCAGGTTAGTTTTGGTTTTGGTTCAATTTAGCATGATTACTTCAGCTTTCAGTGTCACACAATCCTTCAAAAATACATTTAATTTGTTGGTTTTGTGTTTAACAATCATTAAATACTGAAAACTTAATATTTTTGAAAAAACTTAAGTTTTAAGGATTATTTCATGATCATTATTTACAAATATTCTACAGTCTTTTGTGTTGCTGTTGATTAATATAGTGTGCACTTGCATTTCTTACTGACCTCAAAGTTTTGAACAGAAGTGAAACTAAAACTATCTGTAATTGTTTATTTTGTTATAAACAATATTAAAATGGATTCTGTACTTTCTTGTCAGATTGTTCATGATACATTTTCAGAGGCGTGCATTCGCATTACAACAGAAGAAAGGCAGAAGATGAAATCCATTTTTGGTACGATTCATGGCAATTCATGGTCCTCATATGATGCTGTATGTGAATTCTGCTTATAAAGAGTAAAATTCTCCTGTTGTATCTTCTATATTGTGACAGCGGAGCACAGCATCGATGCTAGTGCCACAGTCCAGGATGAGAATGTGAAGAAGAAGGTTGTTGTTGCTGCAAAAGACACCTGGGACATTTACTTCTCACGCCTCTTCCCAGCATCTGTAAGAAATCTCCATCAGATTATCTGTGCTTTAAAGGCTATTGTAGACTAGGATGAATTTCAGTGCTGGTTTCTGCTGGTCCGTTCTGCTTTAGCTTGTGCACAAAATTAAATGTTGCTATTACTTAATAAACCAGCACAGGCTAATTAGAAATACATGCCTCAGAAAATAGAGAAAAAACTAAACAGAATCAGCACTCTGTCACTTTTGCACTTAAAAGACAGTTTAATTAGACAACGTTTCGACCTACAAGATTTTCATAAGGAAGTACAAGAGAACCCTAGATATAGTCAAACTTAAGACATCACACATGCAAATAACGACAACCCTTATTAACCAATAAATAGGTAATGACAAAAAAAATACCCAAGTGGAAACAAACAAAATATGCATACACAAATACATTTATAAAACATTAAAAGAAAGGTTTCAAATCAAATTCCACATTCAACCCTCTTTGAGACAAGGTATTTCTTCCCTTAAATACATACCTCAGCCCATTTTTTTTTGTGAAAGGTCAAAAAGTATGTTGTTGTGGGCATGTTTCTTTGCACGTTTCAGATGACATATCCACTAGATGATGCTATATACAATTTTGCAAATCGGCAATATGTTACTTGGGGTATGTTTGTCCACGAGAAGGCTGAACCTGTGAACCACTGACCTAAACCCTTGACTAAACCCTTAACCCAAACAATAGTGTTTTCAAAAGCAAAGTGCACTGTGACCACACAGATTTACCTTGGTTTTACATTGCTTTTTATTTTTATTTTTTGTGTGGAACTGTGCTCCACCAGGCTTGAACTTGAGCAGCCTGCATCACAATTACAACACTGTACAAAGTGTGCTACCAAGCAAACTGACCACTGCAGAAAAGTTGCCTGTGTGGAGATAGATAAGTAAACGTATTTGATTACATAGACACCGTTAATTTGTTTTGTGTCCTTGCTGTACGAAAAGTTGTTATTCTGCCCTGTAGAGTTCATTTTATCTAGAAACTGCAGTCAAACGGGTGTTTAAGTACATTTTTTGCAGTTAAAGCATGTATTTCTAACAAGCCTGTGTTAGAATAAATATAGTTACTGTACAAACATGCACGCATGTACAAACTGAACACAACATTCATTATTCTGAAGTTTATATCATGCATGCTGTTTCACCATGTTATTTCTACCATTAAAATCAATCGTTCTTTTGGTGTACTGAACAGGGCAGTGTTGGCACAGGGGTCCAGGTGCTGTCTGTGTCACATAGAGGGATCAAGCTTTTAAAAATGGTCAGGAGCAGTGCGGTTGCACCAGATTACTTCAGAGTTCTGCGACCCTACAGGTACCAGTTACTGAGCCTTTGGTGTGGTCATATTTGGCAGGTTCTGTTTGATCAAAACTCTGGTGCGATTTCTCTGTTTGTTTGGTTCATAGAATAAAATGTTGCTATCTGAACTTTGGTGTGCACCGAAAAAGCCATCTTAGTCTACTGACTGTGTTTTTGACTGAAATGTGAACTCAAAATGGACCAAAAACAGTTAAAGTGACCAAAATCAGGACATGATATCACAAGATGTTATCACAAAAATCATAGAATGATCAAACATAGCTGTTTATTCTAAGTGAAGTTTATTTATAAACTAATTTCGAGAGGATCACGTGATTATGATTGAACACGGCTGGTCATGCATTAACCATGTATGACCAACCAATCAGACGATCCCTAACCCACTATAAAGAGCCAGGGTTTCTTACTACAGTCATCTTCGATTTGAAGAATCCCCCCTTCCACCCCTACTCCTCCTCTTTTCATTTCATAGGGCGGCACAGTGGCCCAGTGATTAGCACTGTTGCCTCACAGCAAGAACGTCACCGGTTCTAGTCCTTTAACAGACTGGCTGTCGTTTCTGTGCGAAGTTGGCGTGTTCTTCCCGTTTGCGCGTGGGTTTCCCCCGGGTTCTCCGGTTTCCTCCCACATTCCAAAAACATGCACTACAAATTAATTGTTCAATCTAAATTTAGCACTAGTCAAACTTTATCCATTAGCATATCTCTTCATAGCAATTATTTCTGTCATCAACTCTTATCAAAAAGGGGGGAGTTCTCGAGATCTACCTGAGCTCAAAGCTCCCCTCTTGCCCTGCAAACGGGAGGGAGCCCAGGGCTCAAGGACCTTTTGGGCTCAGGGCTCTCTCCCGGAACAGCGTGCCAAACTTGCTTTATAATCAATCATCAGCTAAGTGTGAACTCTTGAAATCCTAATCGTATGGTTGTCCATTAAAGTTCAGCAAAGGTGTCAGAAATGCAGCAGATTTTGGTTTGTGTTTTTTTGTTTGTTGAACAGGAATTCTTAGTGCTGTTTAGATGCCCTTATATATTTATAAGCTCTTTATGAGTACTAAGATGTAAAAAAAGAAAAGAAAACATGTATATACACAAACAGTGATAATATAGTCATGTAAAAAAGGTTTCGACAACGTACTGAATTCCATTGTTTTTAGAATGGTCTGGACTTTGACTAGATTATTGCAATATCTTATTTTTTTTTTGCTCTAGATGTCTTATGGTTTGTTCAGATGCAACTTTGCAAGCCTTGCAAATGCGCTGTCATGTTTTTTTTTAGAGAGGAGAAGCTTTCCTCTGGCAACCCTTTCAAATATGCCATACTTGTTCAATTCGTTATTAAAATTTAAAATCTAAAAAGTTAAAAATTTATATTTTTCTGCATTTGAACATTTTTCGAAACATTTGGGATATAGGAAGTACATAAATCAGAAAATGCATATCTGATCTATTGTTTGTTTTTTATATTTTAATGAAATAAATCTTACATATTGTGCCTTACAGCTACCGTCAAACTGCACTACTAAAAACGTTTTTAGCTATGCTATAGTTTTTTTTACCAACTAATTACATCAAAAAATAATTTTTTTACAGTGACATACAGTTGAAGTCAGAATTATTAGCCCCCCTGTTTATTTTTTTCTCCAATTTCTGTTTAACAGAGATTTTTTCAACACATTTCTGAACATAATAGTTTTAATAATTCATTTCTAATAACTGATTTATTTTATCTTTGTCATGATGACAGTAAATAATATTTTACTAGATATTTTTCAAGACACTTCTATGCAGCTTAAAGTGACATTTAAAGGTTTAACTAGGTTAATTAGGTTAACTAGGCAGGTTAGGATAATTAGGCAAAATATTGTATAACAATGGTTTGTTCTGTAGACTATTGGAAAAAATAGCTTAAAGGGGCTAATAATTTTGACCTTAAAATGGCTTTTAAAAAAATTAAAACTGCTTTTATTTTAGCCGAAATAAAACAAATAAGACTTTCTCTCGAAGAAAAAATATTATCAGACATACTGTGAAAATTTCCTTGCTCTCTTAAACATCATTTGGGAAATATTTAAAAAAGAGAAAAAAATTCAAATGGGGGCTAATAATTGTGACTTCCACTGTATATCACAAATAAGCGAATAAGCATTAATGAGAAATGTTTTAAGTCAAACATTTGGTACTTATTAAAACGCAATACAGTTATAACAAAAAATACCACCATCGCATTGATCAATATTCTTCTTTGTGGCCTCACTGTGATCATTTTTCATTGTCTTGCAGCTACACCGACATCATGTTTGTCACCATTCCCTCCAAAAACATGCTGGAGTTCAACTTAAACAATGAGAAATTGATTCTTTTCTCTGCCAAAGCTCCTCAGGTCAAAACCATGATTGACTACTTCATCACAGAGCTGAAGAAGGTCAGTCCTGTCTCTCACTCACTGCAGAGATGATTGGCTGTGGTGCCGTGTGTTAATTTTGCTCTCTCTCGCTCTAGGATTCAGACTATGTCGTTGCTGTGCGTAATTACATTACAGATGACAGAACGCTGCTGAGCTTTCACAAGGGAGACATCATTCGCTTGCAGAAAATGGAAGGCCTGGATGCAGGTAAAACCGCTTGAAACTAAATGTATTAAATTTAACAAATAATTAGGACAGCAAAACTTGAAGCCACAAGACAATGAGGTAATCTGGGAATGTATTGAAAATAAAATACATAAATAAAATAATTTGATGAAGAAATATTTTTCTGATATGTAACATACATTGCTTTTTTATCTTCATAATTAAAAAAAAAAAAAATTTATATATATACACAGTACATACTTCCTGTTTCAGTTGAAACTCACCACATAAGCTACTAGTTACTGGAAAACAATCATTTTAAGATTATTTTAATTCAGGATGAGCCCCCATTTATGTTACGAACCCCAATTTATAATGCTTGTCTAGGGAGAGGTCAGCAACATAAAAAGGACATGCAGCTCGAAACAACAGTGGGAGTCAGACATAATCTAATCGAGGACGAGACCTGGGACCAGATTTTGTCCTGCGTTCATCTCTGCACGACATTGCCTCATCCAATTAAAATTTGTTTATCGAATATACTGGACAAAAGTGAGGTTGGCAAAACTAACTCAAGACTCGGACCCTATATGTGATCGCTGTTATCAAGCACATGCAGACTTAATACATATGTTTTGGCTTTGTCCATCAAGCACTTCTTTTTGCTATCAAATTAGTTTTGCACATCGAACCGTGTCCTCTTACTGCACTTTTTGGACTTTCTCCGAATATAGCAGGGTTATCGAGCTGTACTGCAAATGCCCTTGCATTTTTGACACTGTTAGCAAGACGTTGTATTCTTTTAGTATGGAAACAAAGATTTCCCCTGAGTTTTGACAACTGGTTGCGAGATGCAATGAGCTTCATCCATTTGGAAAAAATCAGGTTTACAATAAATGGCAATACTAGGGCTTTTTCTGAAACATGGGACTCATTTAGAATTTTCCTTTCTGAGCATGTCAGTATCTCTACAAACTATCATTCTAAATCATAGGGCCTTTCAATTGCAAAGCAAATATAATTAAGTACTTTGTATTATATTTTTAAATTAATTTATTTTTTATTTTGTAATTTATAATTTTTTTTCTTCTTTTCTCTCTTAGATAATTGTAATTTGGAATAATATGGGAATAATATTGGTTTAAATTTCTCTGTAAAAATTACTTTGTTATTGCTGTAAAAGTTTAATAAACAGATAAAAAAAAAAAAAAGGACACGCAACTCAAGAAATACAATTTTCTATTTATTCAGAGACAAAAAATACGTGTCTTTTCCAAAAGCTAATGTCAACAAAAAATATATATAAATTAACTTAACAATATTAACTCAATCAAAATAATTAAACAAACAAACAAACATAACAAAAACATAGATCAACAAATGAAACAAACAGCAACAACACCAGCATGGCTCCTCAGTGGCAACTGCACAAGACGCACATAGAATTCTCAAACCTTCATCAGGACAGCAAGATACATAGAGATTCCCAGCAAGTACGGGTCATGCTCGCAACAGAGCAAAAAACAGGAGGATCAGCCAGACACGTGCTGGAAACAAAGAGCCACACAGATGCACATTCATCGGTTTGTAAACATTCAGGATGCGCAGGTTGCAGAAAAAACCTGGGAGTGCTAGCATTTACAGCGAGGGAATGACATCTGATGTGGTAGAGAGTTTGTTGTTGTATTAGAGATAAGTGAAATTGATTAGATATTATATATATATTATTTACATAATGCTTTCAGCGTATTATAAGAGTTTGTCACACAGTGATAAGCACAGTTATTCTGCAAAATTAACCTTAAAGTGAGCATAGCGTGAACTTACCTGATATAAATTGCAGAGTTGAGCATTTTCAATTAGGTCCTCACTCCATTCAGCTCTTCTGATGGCTGTTAGCCAAAGACCTCTGCAGTTGGCATTAAAAGCAGTGTGGTGTACGGTAAAATTTAAGTTTTCTGTTTTGTTTTCGAATTTGCCATCCTACCGCACAACACGACATGTTTGCTATTGCAACCGGTATTTTTTGCAACCGGTATGTGCGGTTGAACCCGTGTCACATCATGTGTGATGTAGGTTGGTAATTCCCCATATAAAGGTGACAACACGGAATTAGCCGCAGGTGCAAGGCGGAGTTAGCCTCAAAGAAAAAGAAATAGCAATTAATATCAAGAAAACATAACTCCCAAACAACAACAACAACAACAACAACAACAACAATAATAATAATAAGTATTATTATTATTATTATTACTATTATTATTATAAGTGAATACTGGACCGTAACACCTGTAAATTGATTTTTAGTAAAATAAAACAATATAAAATAAACAGAAAGTATGTACTGCTGTTCAAAACTTGTCAGTCAGAGCAATCCAATACAGTAATAATCTTTTGTAACATGTCTTTTACTGTCACTTTAGATTAATGTAACGCATTCTTGTTCTACAATACTATTAATTGCTTTATAAATGCCCCCAGAAATATCTTTATCTTTAAGATGAACAAGTTTTTAAAGTGCGGTTTTAAACAGCTGAAACTAACTCAGCACGGAATTAAAGCAAATCTATTCTAAAAGTAGATTAATATCAGAACTGAAACCATGTTTTAAATGTAAGTCTGCTTGTTTTTAAGCAATCTGGTTTAAAACAGAACGTTTAAATGCACCTTGATTTAATCTTCATTTGAGGTTAATCCTTATCAGTGCAATAAAATGCATTTGTGAAAGACATAACTTGTTTACAACTTAATTTGTGGCGTTACTGTAGCATAATCCAGAAGAGTATACGTACCGGTATATGGTGCTAACAATGTTCATGGATTCAGTTCTCAGGAAATCTATGAACCTAATTAAAATATACCTACCATGACCGCAGTGTATGTCTGACAAATGCATTAATGTGCTGTAAATCTTCATAAATGTTTCACAGGCCAGCATTATGGTTGCATAGTGAAAAAGAAGGTGATTCTCCTGGAGGAATTAAAAAGAGATACACCTGATTTTGGTGGGTTGTGTGTTGTGTTTGTGAACACCTGCATGGAGTGCTGTTGGTTTCTGCTCTAGTGTCTAGCATTGAACTGCTGCTGTGCAGAAATATCTGATTTTATGCATCCCTAGCTGCATGTATAGAGCCTTTCTTCCTTCTCTCAGCACGATGGCTTCACTCATGCTTTTTTAGTGCTGGTTGGTGTATTGAGCTTGTGTGATAACATGCAATACTGTTTATATTGATATACATTAGTTTATTTATACATTAGGACACAGAATGAGCTGCTGCGGGTTAAGTGCATAATCCAGTTTGTCCTAAACATGAGTCAGGCTTTGTATTAAGTGCTTTGAAACAACTCATAGGATATAGTTTACAGGTAAAGTTTGAAGTGGTTTGCCCTGTCAAATGCTCTGAGAGACACTTAGATAGATACGTGCACAGCTTAATGTATTTGAGATGTGGTGTTTTCCACAGTGTGTAACTTACAGTTCACAGGTACAGTTGAAGTCAGAATTATTAGCCCCCTTTTGAATTGTTGTCCCTTTTTAAATATTTCTCAAATGATGTTTAACACAGCAAGGAAATTTTCACAGTATGTCTGATAATATTTTTTCTACTGGAGAAAGTCTTATTTGTTTTATTTAGGCTAGAGTAAAAGCAGTTCTTAATTTTTTAAACACCATTTTAAGATCAAAATTATTAGCTCATTTAAGCTATATATATTTTTAGATAGTCTAAAGAATAAATGATCGTTATACAATAACTTGCCTAATTACCCTAACCTGCCCAGTTAAGCTAATTAACCTAACTAAGCCTTTAAATGTCACTTTAAGCTGTATAGAAGTGTCTTAAAATATATCTAGTCAGATATTATTTACTGTCATCATGGCAAAGAAAAAATAAATCTGATATTAGAAATGAGTTATTAAAACTATTATGTTTAGAAATGTGTTGAAAAAAACTCTCCGTTTAACAAAATGGGGAAAAAATAAACAGGGGGCTAATAAATCAAGAGGGCTAATAATTCTGACTTCAACTGTATATTGTCTGTCTGTAAATGTTAAAGAGTCATAAAAATGGTTTCTATTTTGCTGGCGAGATTGCATGAGCCTTTCTGCATGTGAGTTCCTGCAAAACTTCTAAAACATTAAAACTCTGACTACAATGTGTATATTGCTCAAATATTTTATTGCTGGACAATAGAAGTGCTAGATGCAGATTGTTAAACAAACAAGTAAAAGTGTTTTTATAATAGCAGTAATTGTAAATTGACTAATGTGGTGGGAAAATCAAAATAATTTGCTCAATTTCAATTTTGCTTTAAAATAATTATTCCAACATAGGTTCATTCTGAAAACGTAGCCCTATATACATTTCTGGATATCGCGAATTATGTACCAGCTGACCACTTACCTCCACATGGACGGCTTACCCGCTGTTACCAGTTTGTCCAGTTGGCTTGCTATGTACGTTGGCCAGTTTGAGACACAGAGTGGAGTTGACCATGATGATAGGAAGAACAATTCCAGAAAGCGGGTAAGACAAAAAACAGAAGCCAAAAAAATAAAATAAACAAGTAAATAACAAGGTGAGAATGTGGTAACATCTGAAAATGTGGCAAAAATCAGGCAAGGGCTTTTCTTTTTCTGGATTGCTATTTAATAGTGTCGGTCGCGTTTAGGGAAGTGGGTGGGCGGGTCAGTCAGGCTTTTGAAAACACTATTGGTTCAGTTTAGGAAAGAAGGAAGGTGGGTCAGCCGATCGGTCAGGCTGTCAGTCAGCAGTGGACAGCGGCCTCTGGTGGATTTACATGAACACAACCGGCGTGAATGGCACTCAGAAATTTGAGATCTGAAAAAGCATACGCAGCGACCTCTGGTGGATTCGCGAAAACAAAACCTGCAAAAAAAACGTAGCTCCTGGGACGTATTTGGCACACTCCAGAAATGTATATAGCAAAATGAGCCTGGGTTAAATGATTTTTATTTACATAAAGCATAGCATAGCCTATATTGTTACATTAATTTCTATTTTCATAGCATTTAGAATGAGTATTGTTTTAATTAACATCAGTGGGCAGGATGTAAACTTGCAAAACAGATAGATTTTTGTCATTCAAATATGAAGAAATAACAAAATATATTTTTACAATATTTTTATTATAAACTTAATTAATCAGTAATTACCTCATGGCGACACAGTGGGGCAGTAGGTAGTGCTGTCACCTCACAGCAAGAAGGTCGCTGGTTCGAGCCTCGGCTGGGTCAGTTGGCGTTTCTGTATGGAGTTTGCATGTTCTCCTCATGTTCGTGTGGGTTTCCTCCAGGTCCAAAGACATGCGGTACAGGTGAATTGGGTAAGCTAAAATTGTCCGTAGTGTATGTGTGTGAATGAGAGTGTATGGGTGTTTCCCAGTGATGGGTTGCAGCTGGAAGGGCATCCGCTGCGTAAAACGTGCTGGATAAGTTGGCGGTTCATTCCGCTGTGGTGACCCCAGATTAATAAAGAGACTAAGTCGAAAAGAAAATGAATGAATGAATAATTGCATCATTAAAAATATACAGTGCTTAGCATATATAAGTACACCCCTCACAAATCTATCTTTTATATTCATATTTTTAATAGGAAGCTTTACAATATTATATTTGTGCATATACATTAGATTAATCAGTACTGAAGCCAAATCTGGAGCTTGTCTAACAAAAAAACTTATGATAACGGTCCAAAAACTAGTACACCCAAATTTATATGTTAGAGAAAAATATTAAATTTACATTTAAAATAGAGGAAAAATGAAGAGAAGCAAAAAATTCAAAAAATTAGTTGAAATTTTGCAATATTTTGCTTGAATTTAATTGTATTGTATCTTTCAATTTCTAAATATGTTTTGAGACTAAAATATTATTTTAATAAATATATCTGTTTAATAAATCTGTTTTGTTTAAATGCACCAAAATACATCGCCTATATTCAATCGGAAATGGATAAAAATATTCATTTTCAAAATGAGCTGTGCTCAATTACGCTGAGCACTGTGTTTAAGTTACTTTTCTAATTCCAAAGTAATTTAATTACTCAAAGTAAACTAATTTATGTATCAAATACAAACCTTGAAACCATTCAAAGTAGTGACACCACATTTCTTACCTTTTTTGTGCAATTTTGGACATTTGGATATTACCTGGCTATTTGTTAAATATACTGTACAATTACTCCGCTTCTCTGAAATTATACCATATACTGCCATGAACTAATTTTTTCACTCAGTTAATTTTTTCTTAATGTGTCATTGTCTTTAGTTGAAAAATAGAATTATTCTGCAAGATATATTTGTGTAACAAAAAAAAAAATACATACTCCGCTTCTCTGACTTGATTTATACTAAACTGTTGAATATATTCACAATACTTAAGGCAAGTTCATTATAAGTAACTGCAATTAAATGAACTAAAATTAAATTAAATCCTTTAATTTTTCAGCAGAAAATTCATTTAATTACAGTAACTGATTACACCCAAAACTGACTGTATATCTCAAATCACACACAAAAGCTGATCCAAAAATATGAGTAAATATGTGCTCAATTAATAAATAAATATGAGTCCAGTTTCCAAAAAAGTAAACTGATCTAAAAAAGTCCTACGATTGTCAAACACATACTTTCACACAACATGTCTTGTACGCTCCTAAGGCTGGAAGTTTGGGGCCATTCATGGGCGATCGGGGGTTTTTCCTGTGGAGTTTGTTCAGCCGGTCGCTGCTCCTGACTTCATTAACATTCCTGTGGACAAGAAAGAAGAGCCCAAGAATAAGCAGGGTCGTGTGGCTGCTTCTGCCGCCGTGGCTGTGGCTGTGGGCTCTGCTGCCGCAGCCCACGAACTGGACCGCACCATTGAGGTAAATGTCTCGTGCAGGAATACAGTCTGCAATTTTCATTTAATGTGCCATCATGTATCGCTGTTTTGTCTCCTCTAGGTGGCGTCTCCGGTCAGTGAGTATACAGAGGCCTACACAGACAGCGCTGATATGGACATCGATGAGAGAATCCTGCAGGACGTCCAGTACAACATGGTGGAGTTTGCCAAGAAATATTTCAGAGGGGCCCAAAGAAAAAACGGGTCAGTTGATTATGACATTTGGCATTGCGTGCTCATATGCTGTGCATAGTTGGATTAAAAGAACATGTAGAATTGACACAAAGACGTATGTTTATATTTAGAGGTGACTCATATAAGAAAAAGTCAAAGAAATCAAAGGAACCCAGGGATCCATCAGAAATGGTGAAATTCTCCAAGGTATTGTTTACATTTTTAATCAATGTCATGCATAAAATGATGATACTACTACTACTACTACTACTACTACTACTAATAATAATAGTTGTTGTTGTTGTTGTTATTATTATTATTATTTATTTTATTTTTTTGTTAATGGTAATGTTTATAAGCGTTATTTAATATATTTTCAATTTTATTTCAGTTTTAATTTTTATTCATTTCATTTTATTTATTTTTTTATTTTTTATTTTATTCAATGTCATGCATGCGATATTTTATTATATATATTATTATTGATGTAAATATTTATTATATATTATTTTCACCATTGTTATAATTTTTGTAATTATTATTGTTATTATTATTAGTAGTAGTATTAATTATTGTAGTAGTAGTATTTTTTTTGTTGTTGTTGTTAATGATAATGATAATAAGCATTGTTTAATATATTTTCAATTTTATTTCAGTTTTATTTTTTACTTTTATTTTTATTTTTTTTTACTTTTTTACATTTTATTTTTATTTTTTATTTTAGATTTTAATCAATGTCATGCACAGGCTATTTTATGATTGATTTTTATTTATTTATTATTAATATTAATTAATATTGTTGTTTTTTATTATTTATAATATATATTATTATTTTCATCATTGTTATTATCATTTTTATAATAATAATAATTCTTCTTCTTCTTATTATTATTATTATTAGTAGTAGTTATTGGTATTAATTATTGTATAGTATTGTATTGCTGTTGTTGTTAATGATAATGATAATAAGAATTATTTTGTAATTATTAATTTTATTAATTTTATTTTATTATTTTATTTAGTTTTTATTATTTATTTTAAATTTAGAAACTTTATTTAATATATTTTCTATTTTATTTTTTCTATCTCACAATTATTTTCTTTCATCATTTAAAAATTGTTATTTAAAAGTATGACAGTTCTTATAATACACATGATTATATTATTGATATACGACATTATGCTAATTATATTGATTAATTAATTCTTTAAAATAAGAGAAAGTTTGGGAACTTTCTCAAAAGTTTCCTAATATTTTTATCCACATTCCGCTTGGTTTTTGCTTTGATTATTTAGTCCCCAATCCAAGAGTCCCTGATTGAGTTCACTGATGAAAACCTAAACAAAGTAGCTGCAGAGATTTTTCTTGGTAAGCGAACGTAACCATATTAACTAATAAATGAAGTGACATATTTACTATCCAATATGGTTTAAATGACTCTCATCCCTCAGCTATAATGAAGTTTATGGGCGACTACCCTATGAAAGGCCAGGCTGAGCAGGACGTCATCAGCACCATCCTAAGGGTATGCGACTCTTCAAATATCCCAATATGCCTTCCCATCATGAAATATTAAAACAGGGATGTGCGTAATGTCTCCAAAGCAGTGTGATATGAGCTCTGTGTCTGTTTCAGCTGAGTGGCGAGTATGGACTAATGAGGGATGAAGCGTACTGCCAAGTGCTCAAGCAGATCACTGGAAACACCAGCTCCAAGACGTATGGGCTGCTTTCTTTTTTACATTTACATTTGGATAGTAAAAAAGGCAGTAAAAAAGGCGACACAGTGGCTCAGTGGTCAGCACTGTCACCTCAGAGCAAGAATGTTGCTGGTTCGAGTCCCGGCTAGGTCAGTTGGCATTTGTGTGTGAAGTTTGCATGTTCTCCCCGTGTTGGCATGGGTTTTCTCCAGGTGCTCCGGTTCCCCCCAAAGTTCAAAGACATGCGCCAGGTGAATTGAATAAACTAAATTGGCCGTAGTGTGTGTGTGAGTGAGTGTTTATGAATGTTTCCCACTACTGGGTTGCAGCTGGAAGGGCATCTGCTGTGTAAAACATATGCTGGATAAGTTGGTGGTTCATTCCACTGTGTTGACCCCTGATGAATAAATGGACTAAGCAGAAGGAAATGAATGAATGAATGAATATAAAACAATTGAGTTGTCCCAAAAAGCTTAGGAATTGTTTTTCAACTTCTTTTAATTAAGTAGCAGCAAAAGTAATTTTTGAGTGTATGTATGTAGTTTGAAATCTGATGTTTGAGAAAATATAAGGGGTCACTAACTCTTTCACTGTTTTATTTGAACATTTTCACTGAACTTGACCTTAAAAACATTCGTTCATTCATTCATTTTATTTTCGGCGTTATTAATCTGGGGTCGCCACAGCGGAATGAACCGCCAACTTATCCAGCATATGTTTTACGGAGCGGTTGCCCTTCCAGCTGCAACCTATCACTGGAAAAACCCATACACACTCATTCACACACTACGGCTAATTTAGCTTATTCAGTTCACCTATAGCGTATGTCTTTGGACTGTGGGGGAAACCGGAGCACCCGGAGGAAACCCACACAAACACAGGGAAAACATGCAAACTCCACACAGAAATGCCAACTGAGCCAGCCGGGGCTCAAACCAGCGACCTTCTTGCTGTAAGGCGATTGTGCTACCCAATGCGCCACCATGCTGCCACCCTAAAAACGTTCCAAAAATTAATTAAATTATTCCTTAATAATGTACAAATAGCACAAGAGCAATTTATCTTCATTGTTGGACACTTGTTTTCACATAGGGATATTTATCTTATATGAAATTAGGAAGAATATTTTTATCTCCACGACTTGTCAGACTTGCTGGATATTCATTCATTTTCTTTTTGGCTTATTCCCTTTATTAATCTGGGGTAGCCACAGCGGAATGAACCGTCAACTTATCCAGCATATGTTTTACACAGCGGATGCCCTTCCAGCTGCAACCCATCAATGGGAAACATTCATACACACTCATCCACACACATACATACATACGGTCAATTTAGGACTTGTGGGGGAAACCGGAGCACCTGGAGGAAACCCACGCGAACACTGGGAGAACATGCAAATTCCACACAGAAACGCCAACTGACCCAGTCGGGACTCGAACCAGCAACCTTCTTGCTGTGAGGCAACAGCACTACCCACTGCGCCACAGTGCTGTCCGACTTGCTGGACATTTTTAACAAATAGGGGTGTCACAACAAAGGACAACAAACTTAATCATTTCATAGTTGGTCCAAAAAGGTTAAATATATGAAAAAAATCTGAGACAAAAACTTAACTCATGAGTTTGAATGCACTGTAATTAAACTAATTAAAGTTTCACTGATTTAAAGGGGTGGTCCACAGTGTATTTTTAAGGCTTGGTTGTGTTTATAAGATGCAAAGCAATGTGTGCTCATGCTTCATTTGTAGAAAATCACATTATTTTTTTATATATCTTACTTTGATTATATACAGCTACTCAGCTAACATAGGTAAAGTCCAGATCGGATATGCGGCCGGCAGGAAGTGCGATATGCACATCAATATAGCAGCACTTTTTTTTTTCTTGAGGTTTTCACCTTTAATGGATAGGAAAGTGTAGAGTATTGACAGGAAAGTATGGGGAGCAGAGAGAGGGGAAGGATCAGCATAGGACCACGAGGAGGGAATCGAACTCAGGTCACCGTGAGCACTGGAGTGCATGTGTCAACGCACTAAGCACTACACCACTGGCGCCGACAGATAGTAGCATTTTTTTGTGACAGTGAATAACAATAATTAATATTTTTACAGTGCTGTGACGGTTGGGTTTAGGGTTGGGGTGGGGGTAGACGTTAATAAAATACAATAAATGGGAAATTTAATAAACAATATAAATTATTCTCATTAACTTCCGGCCGCAACCATATCCGATCTACCAACAACCACTAACATGAAAACGACCGTCATATTTCCTAGTTCCTCTAAGGCCCGCCCTCCAGAGGCTCTGATTGGTCAGTTAACATAATGTGCTGTGATTCACTGGTCAGCTCCACTTCACCAGGAAAACGTCACGCACCTTCAAGCATGTACTTTTGCACTGTGTAAACAGTCAGTCAGAGCAGCTGTTAGCCATGTCAGTTTGAGCCTGAATCAGACAGAAAACGAAGAGGACACAGTTAAACCTCACTCCTGCTCTCTAAAATAAAATCTGACAAGTGTCTTTTACATATATTTGGAATAAGCATGTGTAAGTAATATAAAACATTCACATATCTTTTGTTAGTTCATTATTTGAGAACGCAGGGAAAGCATCCGCACAGAGAGACACTGCAACCGCTGCTGATGATTGTGGCTGTTTACAGCAGTTTGATGATTAAATATGAATTTGTAGCTAAATTGTTAGCGGTTCCTTGTTTACATCCTCACTACAACATCCCGTTAACGGTAGAAACTGTGCATGAAATTTTTGTAAACATTTGTAATTTTAACAAATAAAAATACTTACAGGTTGTGGCTCACAATCCACAGCTTCGTCGGCTGGAGGAGTTTTTAGCCGAATCCAGCACTGAACTGAGAGAGATTCTGGAAGCTCTCCTTTGTCAAATGCTAGCTATATATTTTTTTATAAATCTATGGAACATAATTAAAATTAAACTGTGTTGTGTCCTTTGGAAACCCAAATACAGAAACAGACAACCTCTGTGGAAATAGCAGCATTTGGATGGCATTTTAGCTTTCTCTGCTACATTACAGCATTACAGTGCCTCTGGCCATGCCCCTTTGCTGTCCCTGCCCAGCGGGTAAATTTATGCGTGTGGTAAATGTGTGTAACCTGAATCCCTTGTGATCTCACTTTTTTGTAGTCCCCAAACTTCATTCGCTGTAGGCTTTGCTAAGCTAACTCTGTAAAAGCCAGTGTCTCTTTTTGCATTGAAGTTTGACCATATTACATTCAGAGATGCTGTTTATGTTCACACAGCTACGTTACAAATCAACTAAAGTTTAAAATACGACATCATAGTGGACCACCCCTTTAAATGAGCACAGTTTTTGCATAGTTATTTTTTTTTAAATAAAGATACGAATGAAAAATGGATTTCCATTTATTAAAATTGCCATTTGTAAAATTAAGCCTGAGGTATTTATTAATGATTTTATGATTTTCTTTTTGTTGTAATTTGTTGAACTATGCTTGAAAGCATCATAGGACAGTTTTGAGATTTGGCTATAATACAGCAGTTTTTATAACAAGAGGTCGCTGGAAGACAAAGACATGTTAAGTTTTGAATGATGACAATACTAATTCTATTAACTTTTCTCATGTGTGACAATGAAAATACAATGTCACGTCAACAACTCATTTATCTATTCTAAGAGTATTATCTACTCTTTCATCTATTCCTATTGAAAGAGTAAATCATGGCGGATTGTTGTTAATTTGCTAGTGAACGCTGATTGTTGGTGTGTTTGACAGGGAGAGTTGTCAGAGAGGTTGGAGGCTGCTGTACATCTTCACTGCATACTTTAAGTGTTCAGAAGTGCTCAAACCGTACCTGCTGAAGTACCTTCAAGATGTCTGTGCAAGTCCAGGAGTGCACTTTCAAGGTAAACATGCTTTTTAGCTTCAGCTACACAGAACAATCTGATGAAATGTTGACTGACTGTATAATGATAATAAAGAACTGATATCTTGGCAGGTATAGCCAAGGCTTGTGAGCAGAACCTAAGGAAGACGTTCCAGTATGGCGGACGCATTGAGCATCCTAATGGGATGGAATTGAAAGCTATGCTGGTAAGTTGAATATTAATATAATAATATTTTATAATAGGAAATTCTGGTTTGAAATTTGATGCACAAAAAAATCTGAAACTCAAAATAGTGTATTTAAAGTGATAGTTTGCGCAAAACTGCATATGTGCACGTTTTTTGTTCAGTAAAATATTAAAGATGGTTTTTAGTTGAAACTGATCTTCTGTGATTCGTGAAATGCAGGTCAATACTGTATAACCAGCACTTTGAGAGTCAAAAAGCCTACAGGCAATACAAAATTAATACCTGTGGCTTTTGAAAATTCATTGAGGTTTTATGAAGTAAAACAGCTGCTCTTTGTAAAATAGCTTGTCTTGACTGGCATTTTTATGGCCCATCAGATAAACAATCTCTGTCCATACTATAAAACCTAAAATGTATGATGCGTGACTTACTCATGCACACTGGGCATTTGCATATCTTGCTGGAATCCATTCATGTCTTTACTCGGTAGCATAATGATTATATGAAAGTGGCTTGACGAATAAGGGAGCATTACGCCATATTCCAGTAGACCAATCAAGGAGGGATTGTTAATAGCCACACCTTCTTTTTCAAAAGTCCTCATTCACTTTTCCCTACATTAGTCCACTGCTATAATCCCCTTAAAAGAGCAAATAAAAACGCTCAAAGTGCATTATGGTTATTCACTACCAGTCTCAATGTGGTAATGGCTATTGACTTGCATCTTAGGATGTAGGTAATCCCATTTATTATAATTATATATGCAGAAACATGATGCATTCCAGTAAGTTATACTGTTTTTTTCATCGTTCTTTTCTAAAATTTATTCAGATTTATTTGGTGCTAAAATAGTAACATGGAAGAGATTGTCAGTTGACGAAGTGATTTGTTCTGAAAAATTCAGGAACATCAAAACTGTTACATTTGTATTTTTGGGATAAAACTTTTAACTTTTAAAAATTTGCTGAGGATTTCTCGAGCATCCAATTTTTAGTCAATTTGTGCATAATCATACACAATCTATTGTTTTCCAGGCTGGAAGGAGCTCCAAACGCCAGTTGTTTCTTCTTCCTGGTGGAATTGAGCGCCACCTAAAGATCAAAACCTGCTCAGTAAGTTGTCTCTATCTTAATTATTGCAGTGTGACTTTTCATGCTTTTCATTTTAAAAGGAAAGATTTAATTCTGGGGTGGCACGGTGGCTCAGTGGTTAGCACTGTCGCCTCACAGCAAGAAGGTTGCTGGTTTGAGTCCCGGCTGGGCCAGTTGGCATTTCTGTGTGGAGTTTGCATGTTCTCCCGATGTTCACGTGGGTTTCCTTCGGGTGCTCCGGTTTTCCCCACAATTTCAAAGACAAGCAGTATAGGTGAATTGGGTAAGCTAAATTGTCCATAATGTATGTGTGTGAATGAGTGTGTATGGATGTTTCCCAGTTATGGGTTGCGGCTGGAAGGGCATCCGCTGCGTAAAATATATGCTGGATAAGTTGGCGGTTCATTCCGCTGTGGGGAACCCAGATTAATAAAAGGACTAAGCCGAAAAGAAAATGAATGAATGATTTAATTCTGGGGTGGCAGGGTGGCTCAGTGGTTAGCACTGTTGCCTCACAGCAAGAAGGTCACTGGTTCGAGTCCTGGCTGGGCCAGTTGCCATTTCTGTGTGGAGTTTGCATGTTCTCCCCGTGTTCACGTGGGTTTCCTCCGGGTCCACCAGTTTCCATCACAATCCAAAGACATGCAGGATAGGTGATTTTTAATTAACTAAACTGGCCGTAGTGTATGAGTGTGTGAGTAAATGAGTGTGTATGGGTGTTTCCCAATACTGGGTTGCGCCTGGAAGTGCATACACTGTGTAAAACATATGCTGGAATAGTTGGTGGTTCATTACGCTGTAGTGACCTCTGAAATAAAGCCCAAGCTGAAGGAAAATGAATGAAAGAACGAATGATTTAATTCTGATGAACTTTTTGTTTCTTTCAAGGTGGCTCTGGATGCCATTGAAGAGCTGTGCTATGAAATGGGTCTGCATAAACTGGAGGCTTTGGATGAATATGCTGTTTTTGTGGTCACAAATAGAGGTGAGATAATTAAACAATGAGTGTTTATGTGTTTATACCCCCTGTTTATTAATTTTTTCCCCCAATTTCATTTAATGGAGAGCAGATTTTTTCAACACATTTCTAAACATAACAGTTTTAATAACTTATTTCTAATACCTGATTTATTTTATCTTTGCCATGATGACAGTAAATAATATTTGACTAGATATTTTTCAAGGCACTTCTATACAGCTTAAAGTGACATTTAAAGGCTTAACTAGGTTAATTAGGTTAACTAGGCAGGTTAGAGTAATAAGGCAAGTTATTATATAACGATGGTTGGTTCTGTAGACAGTCAAAAAAAAAAACTAGCTTAAAGGGGTTAATAATATTGACCTTAAAATGGTTCATAAGAAATTTAATACTGCTTTTATTCTAGCCAAAATTAAACAAATAAGACTTTCTCCAGAAAAACAAATATTATCAGAAATACTGTGAAAATGTCCTTTCTCTGTTAAACATCATTTGGGAAATATTTAAAAAAGAAACAAAATTCAAAGGGGGGCTAATAATTATGACTTCAACTGTATGTGTATATATAGTGAGTTTTGTACAAAGTTTAAGTTATTTAATTTTCCTTCAGTTACTATTAACAGTGATTATGGATAAGGGATATAATAACTCTAAGTGTAACCTTTTATTAGAGCCCAAAAATATAAATGTACAATAAAGCATTCAAAAAGTACAGCCTTTTATGTGTCAATAATCAAAAAGGGTCATTTGGAGTCTCCAAGTGGCATTTTTTTGGGGAGCGCCTAGACATTCACTTGGATAAACATGTATAAAACACTAACTTTCTAAGGTACTGTTATCAAAATAGAAAATTTGGCTTGGTAAGGCTTCAAGCTTGGATCCAATTGTCTTTTCAAACTAATACCTCTTAATTATAGTCTTCTGCTGGCATTAGTTAAGATTAGTTACATTTTAGGTGGATTTTTTTTTTAGTTTGTCTTAAGTTAAATTACTCAGTACCAGGGCTTAATTTGTGCCGGAACACGGCGGATCTGGATCTCCGACACCTCATTTTACCAATCCCCCTCCTCAACCGCCCTTCTCCCCCGTCCGCTGTTTACTTTCGCTTTCTTCCACGACTCCTCAACCCTCTTCACTGTCCTCCACGACACCCCCGCCCCGCTCACTTTCGTCTGCGACACCCCTCAGACATCCACCGCACCAAGACCCCCCACCCCGGCTCTCCATTTTTGTGTGCGACACCTCTCCTTCCTCGGGTAACATGCCCGACATAGCATGCAATTTACTTTGGGTATGCATTTGTTTAGGCATTTAAGCAAATTTTACAGGAATGATAAGAGGTTAAAAGATGATCTTAAGTTGTTGATACTGTAGTTTAGTTATTTTAGGATGACAAGAGTCATTTAAACTTTAAATATACAAACAATACAAGAATCTAAATCTGTCTGATTGCTCTTTCTCCAGGTCAGAACGTCCGCCCTCTGAACAAAAGGGAGTACATCTTGGACATCACTACTGAGGCTGAACACGTTGACAGCAACTACAGCCTGTGGTTTCGAAGAGTGATCTGGACGCAGCCACTAAAGTTTGACAACGAGCTCGGAGTCACTATGCATTACAATCAGGTGCATCAGCCAGACTGATTCAATTTCCCAGACATTTCTTTCATGTTTTGTGCAGAAGATCTGAGGCATTTGTTCTTGTTTTGATCTAAGTTTTTCCTGTTCTAATCTGATCTTCATTCACATTTTGCAGGTGTTCCCTGACTACTTAAAAGGGCTGCTCAATGTTCTCCCGCAGGGTAAGGCCAGCGAGCAGCAGCTTCAGCAAGTGGCGAAACTGGCAGCTCTGCAACATCGTGCCAAGGACTCGCTCTACCTGCCCACCATGTAATCTCTTTATTCTTACTGCAAAATTATTAACCAGAGGAAGAAATGAAAAGTTAACGAATCCTCAAAAGCCTAAAAGTGTCATATATACTCCAATGAAACAAATGACACTGTGTGGTTACTATGAATTTTAGTCATTATACGTTATTTAAAGGGACAGTGCACCAAAAAAAGGGAAATCGCTCTATGATTTACGCACCCGCAAGCCATCCTATATGACTTTTTATCTTTCAGACAGTCTAAGTTATATTTAAAAATTTCCTGGCTCTTCCAAATTTTATAATTGCAGTAAATGGGAATGGCGTTTGCTAAATGTTTGTTAACTGTTTCACTCTCCAGAGCAGAAGGTGACAGTAATACACCTATAAGTAGGATTTGCAATACAAGCAAGAGAAGAAACCAATCTCATGAGAATGATTTAGATGAACTGTCCTTTTTTTTTAATCATCATTTACTCATACTTGATATGTTTCAATCCAGTTTGAGCAGAAAAAAAATTGATTTTGAAAAGTATAGAAAACTGGTGGACATCCAAAAGAAGAAGAAACAAATACTGTGGTGGTCAGTGGATAGCGATTTCCAACATTTTTAAATATTCTCTGTAGAACTCAGAAAGAGGATGAGGTTATTCAAATTATACTAAAGTTATGAAAGTTTGATTATGAACTAGGGTTGTCAAAAGTTTTGACTCTGAGCTAATTCACATTGGCCATTGTGTTCACGTGCTCAGCATATACTGTATGACTGTGATTGGCTCTGAAAGTCATCTCTATTCCACTGTTTTTCTGTTCAAGAAGTGTGAACCAAGCGGCAACATCCCACTCTCCCTCGTGAAGCCAATACGGAAGTAACTGAAACTGCAATTCATCGACTCGCCTTTGGGGGCTGGCTCCAGGAAGGCCAGATGTTCACTGACTGCAATGCTAAATTGGCCATTTTTACAGCTGATAAAAACATGTTAACAGCCTGGTACAAAAGATGGTTTTGGTGCATATAGCTAATATAGCTAACTGTAAAGTGGTGAATTTTTTTATAACGCATTCTATTCATTTATATTAAGTTATATTAAGTCTGCATAATTAAGGGTGTGGCCTTCTAAGCAAAATTCTGGCAGGTGTCTATAGCTCCTCTCACGCTCCGCCTCTTTGCCCTTGTTTCGTATCCCCCGGTTGGTGCGATGACGCGCAAACAAAATGGTTACGGTTGGCCACCCCTATTTGTAGCTTCATTTGCACTCTTCAGAAACCTATGGGTGACGTCACGGATATTATGTCCATATCTTTTACAGTCTATGGTGTGAACACAGATACACGGACACTGGATCGGTTTGAAAGCTGAATCTATCAGCTGATCTGTCAGTGGATCCCTCATATATCTGCTCATAGATGGACCAGCAGATAAACACTTCAGTGTTTGTATATCTGTGAAGAATAGTGAAGCAATGAGCCAATCACAGTCTGCTGAGCTTGTGAACACAATGGCCAATCAGTGGTGTTAAATAACGTGCTATTCAATTCAATTAAATTCAATTCATGTTTATTTCTATAGCGCTTTTACAATGTAGATTGTGTCAAAGCAGCTTAACATAGAAGTTCTAGTAAATTGAAACTGTCAGTCCAGTTTCCAGAGTTGAAGTTCAGTTTAGCAAATCCATCGATGCGCAGTTCCACAAGTCATAAATCAAGTAAGCCAGTGGCGACAGTGGAAAAAAACAAACTTCACCGATTGGCAAAGTAAAGGAAAAAACCTTGAGAAAAAACAGGCTCTGACAATTTCTCCTCTGGCCAAACTTCATGTGCGGAGCTGCAGTCTAGGCGCCATAGGCTGGAGAATGCTGGTTGTCCATCGTGGAGAACTGCAGGTGTCAGTAGGTCACCGGCGGGTGCTCAGGCTGGCCCACAGGATCAATGCAGAGACTCGTCTGTCACTGGTCTTTCAGGAATCAGTCTCACGCTCTCCGCTTCTCCATGACCACCACAGCATCAGCTCAGGATACGGCCTGGTCCAGGATTATGGATACCTTGGCATCATTTCTTCACAGGTCTTGGAATGCATCAATGGTGCTGCATAATCTATAGGGGTCTCGGGATGAGTATCCCCAGGTGGGAATAGAGAATAAAGAAAATAATTAGCATAGCTGCTGTTCATAGTGTATTTGACCAAGATGCAAAAATTAAGTGCTATAAATTAAAATAGTAGTTATATGAACAGACATAGAAACAAACATGTAAAGCATATGAGTGTTTCTAACAAAATGTCTGGTGCATTAAAACAGAAGGAGTGTGTCCTACAGGTGGTTGTCAAGCCCGCTCACCTGCATGAAGCACACTCATGCATCATACCATTATATGATGCATTGTGGGTATGCTTTACTAAAAAGATAGGTCTTTAATCTAGTTTTGAACTGCGAGAGTGTGTCTGAGCCTCTGACATTATTAGGAAGGCTATTCCAGAGTTTATGAGCCATAAATGAGAAGGCTCGACCTTCCTTTAGTAGACTTTGCTACTTTGGGTACTACCAGAAGCCCTGAGTTTTGAGATCTTAAAGAGCGGGTTGGATTGTAGCGAGACAGAAGGTTGGTTAGATAAACAGGAGCTAGATTATTTAAAGCTTTATAAGTAAGAAGCAGGAAATGTTAGCAAGAAATGAATGTTTTTCAAATTTCAGTATTTATTGTCACCAAAGTCACTTTTGATAACCCTATTATAAAGTATATTTGAAACAATAGACCATATAGATATATAGTCTATTTAAGACTATAGTTTGAAATAGACCCATTTGTTTGCATGACACAATGACAATCTGAACATTACATTAATTTATTTCATGTGTGACTGAAAAGGCTCTTATGAGGGTGCATAAACATCACATTCTTTTGATTTCCACATAAAGACTATGTCTAATCTGAAAAATCAGGCATTCAAACTAGGAAAGAATACTTTGTTAATTGCAGGAAATTGCAGAAAATCAATCCTGGGGATCGTTATTAGGTTTGAAGAAGAAATGAGTCACTGTGGTGTTGAAAAACGTTTAGATGTTGAAAACACTTGTATTTATTGTAATTGTTCAGTTGGCTCCTGATGGAAAACAGCACCTGGCTACAATCCCCTGCAGTCATTTACATGTGAATACCTTTTCTATAAGCTAAGCGTCTCTTGCTCTCTGCCATCAGCCATGAGGTTCAGGAGTATATTCCCACCCAGCTCTCCGGTCTCCAGCGGGCTCAGCAGTGGTTAAACATGGCGACCCAACATATGCAGCAGGTGCAGCCCCTCAGTCCCCATCAGGCCAAAGCACAGTTTCTGGGTGAGGTGTTGACTCAGGAGAACAGTCAGTGTGTAGGCGTCATTTGTTCACAAGGCTGATTGTTGTGATTGTGTTTCTGTGTCAGGACTCGTGAGTGCTTTTCCTATGTTTGGCTCATCATTCTTCTACATACTGAGCAGCAGCAACAGTGCTGTCGACACCCCCTGTGTACTGGCTGTCAATCAAAACGGTCTGAACTTTTTGAGCAAAGAGACTCATGTAAGTGTAATCACATTGGCTTCTGGATAAAATAAGGATCATTTGGTTGGAAGTTGTTTAAAGCTCGAGCTACAAATGAATATGCTGTCATGATTCAAAAGCCATATAAAATTTTACTTAATAAGTAAATATATTTTTAAAGAAAATAAGTTCCTTATGCATCTAAACAGCTGCATGACATTTCTCTGTAGTGAGGTTATAATGGTGGTGGGTCCTGACCATTTCAGTTGTGGAATAATGCAAAAAGAAAACATTTACAGAAATTACAAGCATGGTGTATAGAATCAAACTTAAAAACTAGTTGCTAATGATGATTCTTCCCAGCAGGCACAGGACGTCAACATGTCATAGGGACGTTGCATTTTGTTTGGAAATTAAAATCGGGTCGACGTCAGAACCCAACGTCAAGCCGACATCAATGTCCAACTTCCAATCTAAAATCAACCAAATATTGACGTCTTATGATGTTACAGCTTGACGTTGTGTGGACGTTACCTCTATGACGTCTATCAGATGTGAGATTTTGGTTGCCATACCTGACGAATAAATGTCAGTATTAGGCGTCAATAGGATGTTGGTTTAAGATGTTGCCTCGATGTTGGATTTTGGTCAATTTGCAACACAACCTAAAATCAACCAAATATCAACGCCATTTGACGTTGTTCTTGGACATCTAAATAATGTTGTCTTTAGACGCTGGCAAGACATTGAATTTTGGTCACCTGGGCCCCGTTTCAGAAAGGAGGTTAAGTGAAAACTCGTATTTTAACCCTGAAATGAGAGAAACTCTGGGTTTTCCGTTTCAAAATGGCAGGTTTGTCAAACTCGAGAAAGCAGGGTTAGTCAAGCCTGTTTCTGAAAGAGAGGTAACTTTAACTCAGAGTCAGTTACTGTGGTAACTTACTCTGTGAACCTAACCTGGTCAGGAGCAGGTTTTATTCTTTAAACTCTGAGTTTCTGTCGGTCTCCTCCCCTTTTTTAAAGACGAAGCGGTATTTCTCGTCTTAGCCTTACGTTTTCACCCACCTATTTTAATGCGGATTTTGGATATGCGCATAAAAACGATTGATGGAAACGTCATGATGCACATAACTTTTGAAAATACACATAAAAAACATGCGCATAATAATAATAACTGACTAGGATAAACTTTTATTCGATAAGAAAAGATGTGCATAAACTGCGATGAAAACACTTTTACTGAACAAATTCCAGTATGTGCATTAAAAAAAGGTTTGTTATAAGAGATGATGATGAAAAGGTTTGTGAATAGACAAACCAGCAGGCTGAGTACACTGTAAAACATCTTAAATGTTGTTTTGGCCATTCTAAAATGTCTTAACCGTTTCAGTATTAATGTATATTATTAATTACCGCCAGAGCGTCTGGAGTGAGTCAAGAGCGTCCGTTCTCCACGTCTCATGGCTTCAAACGCCACCACATGTTCATTGTGTGTCAACATTGTCTTCTGAGGCGCAAGTACATTTAGCCTATTAAATAAAGAAAAGATTGACGCAGCTCTTCTACCGCAGTAAATTCTGTTTTTACTGTTGATATTTGGCGCCAGTTAATCAGGAATGATGATTTTGTTCTCTTTGATTTATTGGATGGAAACGCTGCTTTATTTGCATATCTTTTATGCGTTATTCCAGTTTTGCACATAAATTTAATTTATATTTTTGGATGGAAACACAGCTATTGTCTACATTTCAGTCACACAAAGAACAAAGTCACGTACGAGAATGGCTTGTCCTTTTTTTAAATAATTAGCTTAAATTCACTGACCTTCGACATGTAGGCTACCGTAACTATGGGAATATTAGTCGTTCTAAAAACTATTTGTTAGTACTGCTTACATTCTAAATGTCATATCAACCTCTATCACTTGATCAATAATAGAGGCAGACACACAAGTGCACTTTTAAATCTATTAAAACTGATCAATGTGTATAATAGTGGGAACGTGTGTACAAATTTTATAAACGTCACACATTACAGTATTTTTTATTATACTTAAATATTTAAATTCTTTAGATGTAAAATTACGCATTAACTTGAGCAGCTATGTTTCCCACGCTAACTGTCTCTGTCTCACTGATGCAGTGGTGTTGCTTCTTTAAATATATGCTCATATTTGCTATAACTTTGCATGAGCACATCAAGTTCAGCTGGAGAAAGAAATGCTGGTCTCTTTTTTTCAGATGTTGCTATGGTCACTCGTAATATCTGCGCTCCATTGATGATGCCTTTTTATACTCTGAGTCAGTCTACTCAAAGTTGATTGACCCAACTCAGATCAGCTATTCTGAAACCGAAAACTCTGCGTTTTTAATCTCTCTGTAAATCAACTCAGAGTTCCGAGTTGGTTGAACTTCCTTACTGAAACAGGCCCCTGATGTCACGACCTAAATCTAACCTCATATTAACGTCTTATGTCGTTGTGTGCCTGCTGGGTTAACACATTTCAGAGAAGTGTCTTGCAATAACCATTAACTGCATAGAGTAAGAAATCACTAACAAAAAATTATGACTTATTCGTGTTGCCAGATCTTGTTGGAAAATACAGCAAACAATTATACAAAAAACAAAAATTAATCCAAATATTATACTAATATATATATATATCCTCCCAAAAATGTCATATAGTCATCTATAGACATGACAGCTGTTTTTAATGTTCCTCAGGAGCCAATGGTGAAGTTCCCGCTGAAGGAGGTCCAGTCCACTCGTACACAGAGGCCCACAGCTGGCTCCAGTTACCCCTATGTGGAGATAATGCTGGGTGACCTAATGTCTCAACGCATTACCCAGTTACAGCTGGAACAGGTATGGACAACGTACCATTCCAAATCACAAGTAACCTAATTAAGCCATATCTAGTTATTTTAATGACCTCTCAATGTGTGTTGTTAGGGTAATTTTGCACAATGATGCGCTAAAAGCTGAAAGATTTTATTGTGTACAGATGACAACATTTGTCACAGGGATAATTTAAATAAAATTATCTGTTTTGCATGCCACTCCAGTAGTTGGAGATCTCGCTTGGTAATGAAGCACTTGGTTGCCCAGTACTCATGCATTAGATTAAACATAAAACAAGTGTGTTTTTGTAGTTTACATGGAGATTTTAATAGCATTGACTGCGTCCAAAAACTGTAAAATGCTGCATTTGGAGTCTGCACTTCCCAGTGGGAAGGCATCAAGGCATGTCCAAATCCAAATGCTGCTTCACTTCCTGTCTCTTGAGACAATACAAGACAATAGAATAAGTCGGCAGCCTAAGCTTTTTTTTTTTTTTTACAGGCCACCTAAATGCAGTTTTCTTGAACATCCACAACACATTTTACCCTTTGATAAGATACTTGCATATATCTATGTTTAGAAAATTTCTATTAGGGCTTGCTCGCCAATTAATTGGACAAGATTTTCATGCAATTTTGTCATTAAAGAGCCCCTATTATGCATTAAAAGGTGATATTTCACCTAAAACAACAGGCTGATATGCATGCAAGGTCAAAAAACACTTTCATTGTCTTATAATTAGCATTTATTTTTACCTAATTATCCCAACGACTCCCATATGACTCGTTGAGTGATTCATTTGTCCCCAAACCCCTCCTTAGCACCATGAAAATCATCGCTGATTGTTCAGATGACCAAGTCTGTTGTGATTGGTCGACTGCGTTTAGCGCGAGACAGAGAGAAATGTCCACCACGGCTCATCAACAATTTTGAAATAGTCAGAGTGCAGAGTGTATGTGTGAGCCCAATGCAGGAGTGCATTAAAGCTATGCAGTTTAACACCAGCATATTGCTCTATTCTTATCCATGACACACATTCAGTATTAATCCACACAGTGGCAAAAGCTGAACTATTTTGAAACTTGACCATTGCACGTGTGCACGTTTTCAACGTGGCTTTAGACGCGATATATGAATATAAAGAGTTAACCAGATACAGCACAGTCGGTTACAAGTAACAAAACACAATTAAATAAATAATTTGCAAGCTAGAGAAAACAAGGAGGCAACCATTTTATTCGGACTTAAGTTACTTACACTTGTGAAATGGAGGAAGGAACTAATCCATGAACTGTGTACTGTAAAGTTCCTGTCAAGCTCTGACAAAGTCCCTTACATCAATAGTCTTTCCTGAGCCCTCCTTGAACAAACGACCGATGAATCCCCTGTTGTAAGCGTGTAGATTGCTGAAGCACTCGTCAGAAAAATGACGAGAACACAGCACAAGGCTGGTGCTATAATGCTGAGGTATTTTTGCAAAAATAAACTTCAACCACTGACTCTTCACAGCCTCATCTTTGGGTAGAGAAAACAACACTAACTTTCCCTCACACTTCAGACCACAGCGTCTATGCGACTTGATATAACCGGGATCTGCTACAGTGTTTGTCTTTCTCTTTTGCTTTCTACAGTATTTGTGGGCGTGGCTGGGGGTTTCAATGTTCTTGGGTCTGCGCGTGCAACAAATAGGCGGGGCTTGAGTTCCATATCGACGTCACGCCGACACGGCTAAAGTCTCATTACCGCGGCGATTCATTTGAGGGGCTCTTTAAAGCTGGTTCTAGTAAACCTGTGCTTTCAGCTGCAGCAGCATTTACTTGACAGAGTTGCAATTCATTGACAAGCTATACAAAATCCAGTTCGAAATCGGAATTGACTTAATCGGATGGCCATGACATCGAGATAATCTTTCTGTGATTGCATGTGAAAATACTGCGCATAACAAGATCTTTTACTCCAAACTCACTTCATTCCTTCAGTCGAGTGTTTGCAATAAATCCTTCAGTGAGATGATTCTGTAGTCATGCCTGTATTAGTCTCACTAAATTAATTAAAACAGTTAAATCTTCTATTTATGAGGCTATGGGGATTTCCTGGGTATCTTCTTCATGGGTTTTTGGAGTTTTCACGAGAGAGCGCCCTCTGGCCTTTGGAGGGTATTTACTGCCGATCACACAATGTGCTCCCTTGCCCTTTAAAATGAGTGATTTAATTTTAATTAATCGGCCAGCCCTAATTTCTATGCTGCAATGGTCATTATATGACATCATGCACTAAAAAAAACACAGTTCAAGATATAACATCCAAAATGTAAAAATATGCAGTCTACTCTACTTTATGCTTTGCCTTTGATTGCACAGAGTCTGGAGCTGTGTCGTGTGGTGGCCATGCACATGGAGAACCTGCTGTCGGTGCGAGAGAAGAGACTTACTCTGCCGCCCAGTGAAATCACCCTCCTCTAGCACCCCTGCCTCACACATGTTTTTTATTATTACTTTATGACAATAATTGAAATCAGACACTATTACACTCCCACAAGTCCACCTGTCATTATTGGTAGTGCAATGTATCTGTTTGCCATTTCAAACCAGGTTCAAGAATTAGCTTGTTATTTACAATACTTTGCATGCATTCCATTAGGTTGAACATATGGGCCCATAATTGAAAACAGCTCATTGCTACCTCTAGTTCTGGACACACGATCAACAAGAGTTTAGAGTTTATTTTTTTAGTATAAGAGAGAGAGAAAGAGGAAACGATTTTAGCCACTGATTTTTAAGCTCTGATTTGCACTACTTGAGATGATCATGTTTTAAATATTTATATATTCTTTGCATTTTTGTTAAATTCTCAATGTGGACAGGAAATGCACTATATGTACAATGAATATAGGTTTAATATTCAAATAAAAAATAATTTACAGCTGTAACGTGTGTCTTCTAAATTAGCTTTCTTTTTAAAATTGCAATTAATGCACATTGTCCAAACTTTAAATAACTTTCTATGTGTTTTTATAAATGTTTATAAAAAATACTTCTGGGAATTATGTCATGTCAAAAGTTTTTTGGATAAAATGTATTTATCATTTCAAACCTCCTCATATAATACATCATGTAATATTAAAGTCTATGTGTAAATTATTAAATATAAACTGATCAAAGTAATATATATATATATCTATATAAATATACACGCATCAAAGTAATATATATATCTATATAAATATACACGCACACACACACACACACACACACACACACAAACATACAGTTGAAGTCAGAATTATTAGCCCCCCTGAACTATTAGCCCCCCTGTTTATATTTTTCCCCAATTTTTTTTAACGGAGAGAAGACTTTTTCAACACATTTCTAAACATAATAGTTTTAATAACTCATTTCTAATAACTGATTTATTTTATCTTTGCCATGATGACAGTAAATAATATTTGACTAGATATTATTCAAGACACTTCTATACAGCTTAAAGTGACATTTAAAGGCTTCACTAGATTAATTAGGGTAACTAGGCAGGTTAGGGTAGTTAGGCAAGTTATTGTATAATGATGGTTTGTTTTGTAGACTATCGAAAAAAATATAGCTTAAAGGAGCTAATAATTTTGACCTTAAAATGGTGTTTAAAGAATTTCAAATTCTAGTCGAAATAAAACAAATAAGACTTTCTCCAGAAGAAAAAATATTATCTGACATGCTGTGAAAATTCCCTTGCTTTGTTAAACATCGTTTGGGAAATATTTAAAAATTAAAAACAATTTCAAAGGTGGCTAATAATTCTGACTTCAACTGTGTATATATAGCATTATGTATTAAGTTAAGTAAATACTTGATTACATATACTGTATTTTCACCCTTTTATGAAATAAAATGTACAATATAGAAATTATAAGTTAAATAATAAATTATAAGTTAAATAATGCATGTATAAGTAATATAAATTCTCACTGATCTTATGAAATATATAAACAATACATAATAAATAGCCAAAGTAATCATACATAAACATTTTAAATAATTTTGATTGAGCTACATGCATTTTTGCACCGGTTTATTCAGTCATTTTAAATAACATAAATCAAGTGACTAAGCAAAATTTTCACTGATCTTATGAAATATATTTGCAAATAAATAATACATAATAATAAACAGCCAAAGTGATCATACATCAAGGCGACACGGTGGTGCAGTGAGTAGCGCTGTCGCCTCACAGCAAGAAGGTCGCTGGTTCAAGCCCCGGGCTGGGTCAGTTGGCATTTCTGTGTGGAGTTTGCATGTTCTCCCCATGTTGGAGTGGGCTTCCTCCGGGTGCTTTAGTTTCCCTCACAGTCCAAAGACATGCGCTATAGGTGAATTGAGGAAGTTAAATTGGTAGTAGTGTGTGTGGGTGTGAATGCAAGAGTGTATGGGTGTTTCCCAGTGCTGGGTTGTGGCTGGAAGGGCATCCGTTGCTTAATACACATGCTGGATAAGTTGGCGGTTCATTCTGCTGTGTAGACCCCTGATTAATAAAGGGACTAAGCCGAAGGAAAATGAATGAATGAATGAATCATACAAAAACATTTTAAATAAAATATAAATTGAGCTAAATGCATTTTTGCTCTTTTGGTATATTCAGTCAATTTTAAATAACATAAATCAAGTGACTAAACATTACACTTTTAAATATATTAAATTAATTATTGTCACCAAAAGTTTTGATTTAATTAAATCCAGCCGATTCAAACAAACGAGAACCGCGAATCCAGAGCAGATTCCTGATCCGTGTTTTCCACACGCACTACCTCGAGGGGCGTGGCTTGGCGAATTGGTCACAGATCCTTGCTTTCTGATTGGCTCGCCCGAGACGTGGTTCCTGTGAACTTGCCCTGTGGTCAAAACTGCATAAACGCACAGCTGAAAACTTGCACGGCTTGAGGAGTGGATACAAAAGAAACGGGAGCTTGCATGAAGGATCACATTGTTTCTCTGCACCGATTGACGCCTAACGGAATTCTTATCGATCTGAGACGTTTGCGGGCTGTGATTTACCTCTGATTCGGCTTCAGGATGATGAAGTTTAGGTTCAGACGGCAGGGAAATGACCCTCATCGTGAAAAAATCAAGCAGGATCTGTTTGCATTCAATAAGGTATGTGGGATATGAAGCTTTGGGTCTCCCCTCTCTCTCTCTCTACGGAGCATGCATGCGGTTTCGGGTTGCGTTGAAACGGACTTATTAATTCAAGCAGATGTATTAATAATCGACTGCAATGTTTAATGCCCATTTATTAACATGCAGTCCCTGATATAACGGTGTTTTACCAACTATCAGGGCCAGATATGTAAGCATCACCGCATGAAAGTTGTTCGAAACAATCAGTACTTTATATGTAGCATGATTTGTTGTTCTTGTCTGAGCACAGCTTGTCGTTTATAGCTTTAAGAGAATGAGAAATGTGTTTGTTATTTCGTGTGATATTCATCTTCATCAGTGGCGCTCATTAACTCAGATGAGATCAGATCGGGCGCGTTGTCTATTGTGAGTGACCTCAAAGTTTCCCCATGTTTGTAACTTCTGCGGTTACAAATGATAATCATTCATTTTAAATCAAATTCAGATGTGGGACACAAAATTCGGGTTATGTAGTGGTTTACTGAACCGTGGTATGTGTGAGGGGATAAACAACATGTTTACACATTGTAACTTTACTTTTTAAATGTGTGTTGTATTTTATATACATCATGGGGTATAAGTGAAATGTGTGTTTTTTTTAACAAATGTATAACTTTGCAATTTATGTATTTGCTTGTTTCATATGCTAAAAACCGAAAGTGGTTTAATTAACTGATAATTGTTTAGTTAATAAAACAAAACAAAACGCTTTTGGTTTGGCACTTTATTACTTTACATATAATACACACACATGCATGTATACAGTTGAAGTCAGAATTATTAGCCCCCCTTTGATTATTTTATTTTTATTTTTTTTATTTTTTTTATTTTTAAATATTTCCCAAATTATGTTTAACAGAGCAAGGACATTTTCACAGTATGTCTGATAATATTTTTTCTTCTGGAGAAAGTCTTATTTGTTTTATTTAGGCTAGAGTAAAAGCAGTTTTTAAATTTTTTTAAAAATCATTTTAAGGTCAAAATTATTAGCCCCTTTAAGCTGGCTATTTTTTTCGATAGTCTACAGAACAAACCATCATTATACAATAACTTGCCTAATTAACCTAGTTAAGCCTTTAAATGTCACTTTAAGCTGTATAGAAGTGTCTTAAAAATATCTAGTAAAATATTATTTACTGTCATCATGGCAAAGATAAAATAACACAGTTATTAGATAGGAGTTAACAAACTTTAACTCGATCTATCGATCGATCGATAGATAAATATAGTTAAAGTTTGTTAACTTTGTGTTTAATTTGAGTACTTTAGGCCTTTCAATGAGTGTTTAATTTAAAATGAGATATACTATGTAAGACGCATTTATAATATCTATACTATGTATGTTTGGATGGTTTCATAAGTCTCATATTAAAAGTGCGAAATAATTATTAAACATATTTATCTTCAATTGTTTATTCGTGAATGGTTTAGTTTATTTATTAGTCGTGTATATTTCATGTATGTATGTATGTTTCTTTTATTTACTGATGGAACAAGATGTATTTTTTTAGATTAATTATTTATTTATATTACCTAAATGTATTGTTTCACTTATAGCAGGGGTGTCCAAACTCTGTTCTGGAGGGTCGGTGTCCTGCAAAGTTTAGCGCCAACTTCCTTCAACACGCCTCCCTGGAAGTTTCTAGTATACATAGAAAGAGCTTGATTAGCTGGTTCAGGTGTGTTTAATTGGCATTGGAACTAAAATATGCAGGACACCGGCCCTCCAGGACCGAGTTTGGACACCCCTGACTTATAGTATACATTGTGCATTTATTTTAGATCTACTAAAAGAGTAAAGTACAAATTTTGCTCAATAAATTAAAGTTGATGTTTGATTGCTTTAGTCAGTTCATTTAGATTAATTATCATAACTTCATTTGTTTGTATGTGTGTACACATTGTAACTATTTTATTGGTTAAAAGAGCAAAACGTATCTGTTTATCATTAAATTAAATTGGCATTAAAGTTTTGATATTAGTAAACTGTAATTCATAAATGATTTTTTTAAATTAAAAAATATTTAGGTAAATGAGTATTTCATGTTAAAGTAATAAATGTTTTTATTTTTAATGTGTTGTGTTGCTGGCAGCCAGGATTTGCAGAGCTCTCCGTAATGGGGCTGCTTTTAAATCAAAATGAACATGTTACTGCTCCCCTGCCAGAAACATAGAAGGGGTTTGATTGTAGGCTTTTTACTGATGTGATGACCAAACTCTGGCACTATTACAACACAACCAAACATTTCGAGCCTCCTCCTCAATCTAAAACACTACATCAGAAAATGAGAGAGAGACACGCGCTTATGGAGTATTAAAGTCTTCCGTTTTTGTTCATTTCTCAAACGCTGCTGATGACGTTCGTCCACAGATGGTTTAGGAAAAAACACAGCGCTGGTGAAGGATGAAGGTGTGTGTGTGTGTGTGTGTGTCTCAAACTGATGAAGCGTCATGACACCGTGTGTAATGTTATGGAAAGGTCCTGTTATTTATCATGTCACACTTTGTCAACCTGTGAAAAGAGATTAGCATCTTTCTACCAAAGGCAGGCCTTATTTTGCCTAAAACTGTGTGTTGATTCAAGGTGACATTTCAAGAAACGCCCCAAAACATGTTTCTGCAAATCAATTTCAATAGCTTGTGAAGATGAATTTGACGTTGTCTGTCAAACCCACTAGATTTCCTTCCTTACTATTTCTGTTTCTTTTTGTGGAAACAAGGAAATCCCTTTCCTGTCAGGATTGCTCTGAATAGATCTACCAGGTTGACCTCTTTTGAGCCCTGATGCTGTGATTAACAATGAAAAATCATTTTATTTTTTATTTTTACTGTTTTCTAGAAAAAGAGGAAATTAAAATGTCTATCTGATGTACGTTACATGTGAGACTTCCTCTTCTCTTCTTTTACTCAGACAGTTGAACATGGATTTCCAAACCAGCCAAGTGCTTTGGCCTATGATCCCAAACTGCAGCTTATGGCCATTGGAACTAAATCAGGGGCCATCAAAATGTATCCTTTTGTAAGTGCTTCACTTAACTTCAATTAAGGGTCACTTTATTGCTAATATTAGGTGCTGTTCATAATTTTGGAGATCAGGAGTTTATCAATACTTTTATTTGGAGAGTAGAACAAATTACAGAAACAAAGCTGTTTGTGAGGTATGGGTGAATTTTAAAATGAAACCCTTTTTGACAGCATGTCCATTTTTAAAGGTTCCGTCAAGTGCTTTGAAATGTGCGTTTTAATTTGAGGTTTGACATTAATTTGATTTAAGGTTACCTTAACCAAAACCCGAAGAGGGGGTGGGACATAGTGTAGCTCCTCCCCTTTAAAAAAAAAGCCAGTAGTGTTTTGTTTTGCCACAGCTCTGCCAGGAAGAGTGGTTGAGCTCAAGCACATCAAATAAAAAGCAAAGGAGAAGCGTCTTGAAGGGGGCAGGGCATGTCAGATTAGGCATGGGATGATAACCGTTTTCAAGGTATACCGTGGTTTGAAAAAGTCAAGGTTTTAAAACTGTCACATTTTACTGTAATACCATTCCTAAGGTATGCGTAAGATTTTTATATTTATGTTTTTTAGGACAACAGTATCTCCAGCAGAAAATATGTCTAAAGATGCCGTTTTTAATTGTAAAGAAATCTGTGTTTTTGAAACTAATGAAGACAGCAGAAGTCAATGATTCATTTGAATTATTTAGAGAGCATTTGATTGGTTTTGATGTGTTGAGAAACTAAAGTGTGAGGTGATGTGAATAAACCATCACCATTTCGTTGAGCCATTTGACAAATGCAAAAATGTACATGTTTATATCAGTTTTTATATCTTTAAAATGCGATAGAAAAAAAAAATGTCACTGTTTTAGGGCACACTAGCTTACTGATATCCTAAAAACAAATAATACTGATACTAAACGCCTAAAAAAAACTTTATTTTAATTTCACGAGACCCTTAAAAATAATTGTAGATGATGTTTTTTTATTCAGAAAACATATTTCATATTTGTAGACAACTGCAAGACATTTTAACAGGAATGTTTAAATCTGAAAACGAATGAAGAAAATGTCAATTTGCTAAATGTGATTAAAAAATAATTCAGAAAGGCGGCAACACCAAAGCTCTAAAATATAAATTTATTAACTTTAAAAAAAGCTATCACAGTTAAACGATTCAATGGAATGGTTCACCCAAAAATCAAAGTTACCTCATCATTTGTTCTCTCTAAACCTTTTATGAGTTTTTTTTTTACTTCTATTGAGCACAAAAGAAGATATTTTGAGGTTTGTTGGTTGCTGGAATCCATCAACTTCCATAGTAGGAAAAAACATTCTATAGAAGTCAATTGGTGCATTTTTTAAAATATCTTCTTTTGTGATCAACAAGTGAAAAAGGATGAGTAAATGATGACAGAATTTTAGTTTTGGGTGAATTATCCCTTCAGAACGTTCTTAAAATTTTGAAATTGACTGGAAAAATATGCTTCGACACAAATTTTATTCATCAGGGCTCGCAAAGTCCAGTAGCCTGACGTCCCGGGGCTCTTGTTTTTTCAATCAGGCTACCAAAATCTATCTCCACCTGCCCGGCGGGCTATCATTGTAGGATAAAAAATATATTTTAATGCCTATACATTCCCTCACAATGTGGATAATTATGTGTGTGCTGTGCTGCTGATACGGCAGCAATAAATCCACTTGTTTATAATAACGGAGAAAAGCCACAATATAAACCACTATCTCCCAAATAACAATAAAAATTTATCGCTTGTTCTGTACTGAAATGCGAAACTGAATGTTTTATAGCTGCAAAAGATAACCAAAATATTATGTTAAGTAAACATTGTTTCAGGTTATTTAAAAAATTATAAAATAAAAACTTAAGTTAAATAATACAATTTTGGTTATTTAAAAAATAAACATACAGCCTATAACAAATGCCATTATACCTTTTAATATTTCGTAAATGTATGTTTTTGTTTTTATTTATATAATGTATTTTTTATTTGGGCTATACTTAAATTTATATTTGGGTTACCAAAATCTGAGAGTGCCTGCCGAAGTGCTACAAGGAATTTCGAAATTTTGTGAACCCTGTTCATACCCTATTTAGTATAAATAATGCATTTTTTAAAGAAAGTTTTAAAAATTCATATGTTGGTAAGTTTTTTTTATTTTTTATTTATTTATTTTTTGCAATATGAATACAGTTTCATCAGACTATTAGGAAAATTTGAAGTATTAGATTGATTGGGATGATTCTGTAGGGGAGTGCATGCATAAAATATAACAAAACAAGCATAGATACATTGACTTGATTTATTTATTTTGAACAACAAAAAGAAATAAAATCATACACAAAGCAATTCTTTTAAGAAAATACACTTCATCATGGTCGAAAATGGAGCAGGATGAAGCGCAAGTTTAGAATTTCCCCCACCCCATTACTACATGCGTCATTCGTCTATTACTTAAAATTATTTCTTTTACTTATTTTTTTCTCTGTACCCGAGTCATACATGAGCTTTACATGAGGCATATTTTCTTTTGGCATCTTTGACATATTGTATTGTTAATTCACCATTTGTATATTGACATATCATAACATAGACGTAAACCCCCCCACCCCTAAAAAAATTTTTTTATACAATTTTCTTATTTTATACATTTATAAAATTTTATACCTTTTCCTTATTTTTCCAATCACCTTTATTAATCTTTATATTCCTTTGATAATATATGTATTCAAAATTTAATGTTTTAAATTGATTAATATTCTGCCATTGTTTGAACATCTGTTCCATAATTTCACACCACATACAGACATACACAAATTTCTTAAAGTTGTTCTTGTTTTCAACCTCCTAAGATTTTGTTCCTCTCTCAGATTATATCCCCCTTGTCCTTCTTCAAAAAATTTTTTGTATGCATTTTGGAAGTAATTTATTCCTAGCTTTAAACATAAATTGTGGTAACCAAATCATTAACACTAGAACTGCCATGGGGTCAATTTTATCCATCACTGTCATTGAAATGTACATAACAGACCTTCAATAAAACATTCAAGCCTCCCAGTCATTGACTTTTACTAAAAATGCCTTATTTACAATTCCCAGATATAAATTGATTAAAAAGTGGGACATTTATACGTCTAGGCGCCAACGTGGGTCAAATTTACCCACTATATAAAAAAAAAATGATTGTATGTATCCACTGCTTATGTTTAAAATTTACTTGCCAATGATTTTTACTTTTAATTTCGCTCAATGAATAAGTGGTTATAATAAATGAATAAAGTCACAATGACTAAAAGAAGGCGATTTGTAGAGCTAATAAAAACACAAAATGCAATGAATGAGAGTCTGGAGAAATAAGTTATGCATCAGAGTTGGCTCAAATTTAGATATTTTAACCTACTCGTATGTCCTAATATAATCTTGTTATCCTGAAACAATAATTTCTATTGTCTAGACTAGGGGTGTCCAAACTCAGTCCTGGAGGGCCGGCGTCCTGGAGAGTTTAGCTCCAACCCTAATCAGACACACCTGAACCAGCTAATTAAGCTCTTACTAGATATACTAGAAACTTCCTGGCAGGTGTGTTGAAGCAAGTTGGAGCTAAACTCAGTAGGACACCGGCCCTCCAGGACAGAGTTTGGACACCCCTGCTCTAGACACTTTGTTAACAGTGGTGAAAAACAGTGAAATTGTATGTTTGTTTTTAGCAATTTCTAAACAAAATTTGTGCTGGGTAAAATTTACCCACACTGGCGATATATTTTTTTTATTTTATTTTTTTTTTGTATACAGCGACCTCCTGCAGTGTTAAACTTAAGTGTCTTCAATTTAAAAAATAAAGAATTTGTATGCTCCAAACGCCCCACATTATATATCATTATATTTATTTTCTTCTGTATTGTAAATATTATAAAATCAGTAAAGAAAGATTATTATATCTTATGTAATATATTATTATATATAGTAGCAGTGTTTTATTGTTATTGGAGGAGTCAAACTTTATTCAGGTATCCGGTAATTGATACTCAAATGTAAAATAACACTGCATAGTTTTAGTTTTTATAAACAATTCAATAGAATTTTTCTTTATTAATTTTCTTAGACCCAAATGCTTTTATAACCCTCACACAGTTACAGGCCTCATAAAACACTTGCAAAATGATAAATTATAATCCAGACATAACATTGCGTATACTTGGGATGTAACTATTGCGAATGATCACATTGAGATATCAATGCTGAAACGATATATTGTGCAGCTTTAGTCTGTATGAACATTGAAAAAATAATTGTGTTTTATAGCCCCTTTTTATTTTAGAAACTCATAAAATGTTGAAAGAGTTATTCAATTTGATGTCCATCAGTGATACAATGGCAGTGAGGGAATGTCCTAGTTTATGGTTCACTGATTGCGATTAATTACTCTGAATGTGTGGCTCTGTGTTAAAGACTTGAGTCATCATCAGCCTGGTACACAGCGTGACTCAATACATATTGTTCCAGTCCTACAAAACCTGCTACTTCAGAAACTCAAGATTTCGGAATTGTCATAATTATAAGCAACACTGTCCAGACTTAAGTGTTTTTGTCCGCTGGGTTGAAGGAATGTTTAGGAGGATATCATCAGAGCAAAGTGTAGGAGACTCCTCTGGTGAGCACTCATTATCTCGTCCTCTTGGACCGGGACGGGTCAGACTGGAAAACGTCCAGCATTCCTTCACAGTCTGGCTTGCGGTTTTCTTGAGATGGAAGCAGAGATACGGGCAGGATCAGTGATATTATGGTGGTTGCGATGGTACAGTGCAGGTCTTTGACTGTTTGGAGGCTGGTGGTGTCAGGCACAGCCCAGCTGAGAGACGCTCGCTCGCTCTGCTGCAGATTTGACTCACTGGACAGAACGGGACGGGGAGGGTGAAGCTGATCTGACAACCTGCCACTCTCCAGATCTGAGCCACTATCTGTCAGCGCTTAAAAGCTTTTGCCTCGTCCATCAAACAAAATGTCTTGTGATGGAGCGAGAGGACAGAGGGGCTTTGAGTGTAAATGAAGAGGGTGTTCTGAGGTTGAGTAATGAGAGGTTTGGTTTCGGAGGCATTTCCTCTGATTGGGTGTTGAGGGGGTGTGATGAGAGATCAAAGTTTGCTTTACCAAGCCTGACTCCATCCTTCATAAAACTGCATGTCTTTGAGTAACATTAGGGAGTACGTCATTAGCTTACTGTTGGCTGCTCTCATTGTTTGTGTTTATTTGCCATTAAAAGTCCTCTCTGAGAGACTTGTAAGCTGCGTTTAGACATTTCCTCGTCTTTTTTTTTTATACACCAAAAAAGCCAAATCGTTTGGTGTCACGCTAGTTTGTGTTGTGCTATTTTTTTTTTTGTATTGCGGATAGGCATGCGCAGGTATACGATTCGGACACTATGATAACCTTGGAAAAAAATATCACAGTTTCATGGTATTGTTGTGATTACTGCTCTAAAATATATATTTTTTGCATGTCTGCGTAAATAACAACAACTTTTCTTTTTCTCATTTGAACACAATATATTTTATTTTAAGAAACATTTAAAGTATTTTGGAGCAGTAAACATGTCAGGCTAAATAATTCAAAGGAATCATTGGCCCTGTTTCAGTAAGGAGGTTAAGTGAGAACTCAGAGTATGTTAACCCTGAAATGAGAGAAACTCTGGGTTTTCTGTTTCAAAATGGCAGGTTTGTCAAACTCGAGAAAGCAGGGTAAGTCAAACCTGTTTCTGAAAGAGAGGTAACTTTTACTCAAAGTCAGTTACTGTGGTAACTTACTCTGTGAACCTAACCTGGTCAGGAGCAGGTTTTATTCTTTAAACTCTGAGTTTCTGTCGGTCTCCTCGCCTTTTTTAAAGACAAAGCGGTATTTCTCGTCTTAGCCTTACGTTTCCACACACCTATTTTAATGTGCATTTTGGATATGCGCATAAACAATTGGTTGATGGAAACACCAAGATGCACATAACTTTTGAAAATAGGCATAATAAACATATGCGCATAACTGAGTAGGAGAAACTTTTATTCGTTAAGAAAGGATGTGCATAAAATGAAACAATTTTACCAAACAAATTCCAGTATGTGCATTAAAAAAGGTCATGTGATTTTGTTATAAGAGATCATATAATGAATAAAACGTGTGTAAATGGACAAAACTAGCAGGCTGAGCACATCGTAACACATCTGAAATGTTGTTTTGGTCATTCTAAAACGCATTACGTTTCAGTATTAGTGTTATTATATTATTAATAACCCCCAGAGCTGTCAGGAGCGTCTGTGCTCGGTGTCTGACGCCTTCAAACACCTCCACACGTTCATTGCATGTCAGCGTTGTATTCTGAGGCGCAAGTAATTTATTAAATAAAGAAAAGGTTCATGCCTACCGCAGTAAATTCTGTTTTTACTGTTGATATTTGGTGCCAGTTAATCAGGATGTTGATTTTGTTCTCTTTGACTTGTTGGATGGAAACGCTGCTTTATTCGCTTGTCTTTTATGCCATGTTTTAGTTTTGCACATACTTTTAGTTAGCATTTTTGGATGAAAACATTTCAGTTACACGTAGAACAAAGTCACAAGAATGGCATGGCCATTTTTAATAAATAATTAGCGTAAATTCACTGACCTTCAACAGGGATATCTATTGTAACTCGATGAATGGGATTATTACTCGTTCTAAAAACTATTTTTAGAACTGCTTGCATTCTAAATGTCATAACCTCCACTTGATAAAAAAAAAAAGGCATTTTTAAATCTATTAAAAACTCAACTTTAGAAATGTTATTTTAAACTGATCAACGTGTGTAAAAGTGGGAACCTTAAATTAAACTTTCCACTGAACATTGAGTGAAGGTTATCTGCATTCTTGTTTTGTCAAATTTGTTGTAGAAACTATGCAGTAGCCTATTTTATGTTATTTAATGCAATTAAGTCTGAAATAACTTCAAAATTACGGCTAACTCCCCACTTTTTCAAGTGAAGAGTCTATAAACGTCACACATTACGTTACTAATTTTATTATACTTAAATATTTTAAATGTAAAGTTGCGCATTAACTTGAGCAGCTGTTTTCCCATACTGTTTCTGTTTCACTGATGCAGTGGTGTTGCTTTTTTAAATATATGGTCATATTTGCTTTAACTTTGCATGAGCACATCAAGTTCAGCTGGAGAAAGATCTCGTTTTTTCAGATGTTGCCATGGTGACTCGATCTGCACTCCATTGATAATGCTGTTTTATAGTCGTGGTGTGCGCTCTTAACTCTGAGTTGGTCTACTCAAAGTTGATTGACCTAACTCAGATCAGCTATTCTAAAACCGAAAACTCTTGAGTTTTTAATCTCTCGGTAAGTCAACTCAGAGTTCAAGTTTAAACTCCGAGTTGGTTGAACTTCCTTACTGAAACGGGCCCATTGACTTCTGCTGTCTTCATTAGTTTCAAAAACAGTTTTCTTTAGAATTCAAATCAGTATTTTTGGATATCTTTTCTGCTGAAGATACTGTTGTCATAAAGAAAGGAAAAAAAAAAACGTAAATTAAAAAGAAAAATCTTGACTTTTTCAAACCGTGATATACCTTGAAAATGGTTATTGTCCCATGCCTTATTGCGGAGTGGACTGTAGTTTAGTTTTGGTCACAAACTTTAGTAGGGCTTAAGCAAAAATCATTGTGTTCTTAAGTTAAATGTCATATTGTATTAAGATGTTTTCTTTTGTCAACTGACTAATCAGATTAACTTTGAGAGTCTTTTATGATGAGTTGACCAATTGTGAAGAGAGAATACTCATTTCTGTCACTTACTTTGTTACTCTCGGGTTTTTTTTTTGTCTTGCATGAAGTTTCTTGGACTTGTGCAAAAGATGCATTTGAGGCAAGTTTTGTAGGTTCACTTCACTGTAAAAAAAAAAAAAAAAAAAAAAAAGAAAGAAAAAAGTTGACTCAATTTTAATCTCAATTTTTTTTTTTTTTTTTTTGCTTCTCTTTGTGGATGTGCAGTGACTTTGTATGTAGTCTACTCATGTGATTACTTAAATTCATATTTAATATGAACCCATTAATAGCTTATTATCAGTTGCATTTGAAAATTGTGAAATTATGCTAGAGCAAAACCACATGAGCCAAGTCATGTAACTATCCAGTGGTTCCCAGCATTTTTTTAATGCTACATAGATTTTCTTTTTAATTGGCAGTTTGTTCCACTAGAGCTGTGGAGAAAAATTGATTCTGCATTAATTCTGAGAATTTTTAATATTCACCGATTTCTTCAATTGATTCTGAGCTTAGTTTGAACACAATACTCTGCTTGCATTCAATTTCTTACAAAAACCACTTGAACCTAATTAAAGTAAAAAAAGCTGTTTACATTAATTTTGTGACCTAAAAGCCAGTTTACATGACTCAGGCCAACATACAAGTGCAATTCCTCATAAGAAAAATCCTAGAGCGCAATCTGCAGCGTAAAATTAAGCTCTGAATCCATTTAAGAGAGAATTTGATACATGTTGATACATTTTTATAAATCTCATCATTGAAGCAGAATCGATTTCTCAAATGATTTTTGGCCACAACTCTACATTGTAGAACTCTTCCCTGATAAAATGGGGAGTAAACTGCAACTGCAACTAAAAGAAAGAAAGTGAGTGAGTGACATTTTTCTTGACTTATTGGACTGGGCACCTATTCATCAATTTTATTGCGTTACTATAAGTCTTTTGGAAAGCTCTAAACATGAATACAATTTTTTGAGGTATGCAGATTAATAGATTTATATTTTTGCTTTCCCTAATGACTGACTCAAAACTCAAGTTTTTCTATTCATCGTATTTCAGTCAAAAAAAGTTGTTTCATGAGACGGCATCAAGTTCTTCTAACATGATGCAATAGATAACAGTAGAGATTTGCCATAGTGTATATCAGTGTTAAAATAACATGCATGAGTTAAAATGGAACTTTTCTTTGCAAATACGATGTTAAATGTTGGCACAGATTATTTTTATTATAGTTCCTGAACCCAAGCACACACTCAACACTTCACCACCATGGCAACTAATCCAAAAACAAAACAAACGCCAATTTAATAAAACATTATACAAGTCTCCCCATTTTCTCATCTTGCTATAAAACGCCACTCTATTTCAGCTTATCCTTTTCAAATCTGGAGGAGAACTGTAAAATGTATTTTAAGTTTATTGAATGAAATGTTCTCCCGAAGTGATAAGTTAAGCCAATTACGTTTGATTGACAATCCTGACACGGTTCTGTTAAATCAAAGTGAATTGTTTAAATGGTCAACCACATAAAATACACCATTGTTCTGAGTGCATATAAACATATTGAGCTACACTGTAAAATAATGCTGGGTTCCACACTATCAATTTGTGTTGGGACAACATGAAGTTAATTAAGTTAACTTATTAGTTTTTACAAATTTAGGTGGATTGGACATAAAACAATTAAGCTCTCCCTCCCTGAAGCTGAATTGTGTTGTTTCAGATTATTTTAAATGAGTAGTTTGAACAAACAACAAATGTCTTTTTTTTTTTTTTGTGTGTGTGTAATTTAGGAATTCATCAGACTGAATGAGTATGATACCAACATTTTGAACACTTCATCGGATTCTTAATGAAACCGAGGTAGTGACAGGTGTTTTCTCTATAGTATAATAGATTAGCAAAAGAAAAAAGGGTACACCTGTTTTTCCATCTGTTGGTCGTTGATTGGATTTTGAGATGTTGTCATTGCATTCGAATGAAGGTACAGTATAAGCATGCAGTTAATTGTCCAAAGTCAAGGTTTAAGTGGACTCACTTAAGTCTGCCGTACGGCACTATAAAAAAGCATGTTTTTCTATTAAAACATTAAGGCCCAATGCCAGTTTTTCTCCTTAGACCAGGGGTCTCAAACTTAAATTGGCGAAGGGCAATTTCAGTGACTGACAGTTCATAGCAGGGCCCCTTTAACATTCAAGCGCAAGAAAAAAGTGTAAACCTGATGTAATTGATGTATCTTGGGATAACATACATGACATTTATATTTCAAGCATTACCTGTCACCAGTGATAATGCAAATCAGCACGTTTATCGTGTCACATATCAGCTGTTGAAATATATCTGTGGTTGTTGTGTGTATGGCTGAGCGTTAGACACACACTCAGTTATTCTTCCACAGGCTATATCCAGTCAAAACTCTAGCTTTTTGTTTCTTGTTGTACATATTGAAGGGGTAGTTTAAATTGCTATGAAAATACTACAAATAATAGGCATAATAGTTATTATTCTGTCCCAACCAATTGTATTGTGCAACAGCACAAGAACAGCAGAAAGCAGTTTGGGTAATTTAAGTGACTACTGGCAATTGTTCATCTCAATATTTTTCTTTTTTGTAAAACCACAACAAAGAGGGGAAAAGTGTGTACATATTCACATTTACTTTAACAATTCAATCCAACTGGCAGTACAATTTTACTAATGTACATAGGTTTTATGCAAATCTTAATACGCATATGAGCAAAATCTATTTATTGAGACCATTTGAATCTAATATTAGCAAAATTGATCATATTTACACCACCAGCATAACGTGTAAGCCATGAAGAAGTGTTTGTACAACAAAATACAAGTGGTATAAAATTGATTTGACAGCTTTACATGCTTTAGTGAAAATAAAGCCTTACGGACATCTAGTTTAACGTTTAAATCAGCCCCAGAAATAAAAAAACATCAAAAATATATTTTTTGTCAGGCCGAATTGCGTTATATTTTCGATGTCAGTTGTGGGCCGGAGGGAGGGAGGAGTTCAGGCCGGCAGTTAGAGACCCCTGGCTTAGACCTTCCCCTACCGTCCCAATTCTCCACACTCTAAACCAAGGGGTATAAAGATTTCCCAGAATACAATATCTACAACGTCTGCACACGGAAGTCAGGAGATGCACAAATTAGTATTTTTTTTTGTTTGTTGTTGTTGTCATTATTATGAATTTTTACAACAAACAAGCATGTTTTAATACATTCATAACTGCGTTTTACCGTTATGCTAAATTTCAATTAAAGCTAAATTTAGCTAATCCCTAATAATAACTCCTGTATAGCAGTCCCACAACATACTTTCACATCTGACACTCGAATACCCTGTCAGTAAAGTCTAGTGGCTGGGAATGAGCTTTTAACAGTGTCTGCTATAATGTTAATGTTGTTTCTTGTGTTTACATTGATGAATATGGCCAGGGTGTAAATGCACAGTACTGTTATGATCTTATTGGGCCTAAGTCAGGACATGGTAGAAGAGAAATGCGAAGTATAATCATTCACCATATGAGTATGCTTTTATGAAGTAGGGTGAAGTGGTGTTTTATGTTGACTTTCAAAGAAAGAGAACTGTCAGTTTATGCTAAATATTCGTTTTTACGTTGAGGCTGTAAAGAGCATAACCACTTAAAAGTGGTACAGGTTTGTGACAAACTTGTGATGCATTACATTAGAGATATGTATACAAGATAATAGACCAACATGAACTTTTCTCACACTTTGCGTGAACCACAATTTGATGACATTCATGCAGCAGATGGGAGATGTAGCCGACGTTGTGAAATGAAGTACTTTTCCAATTGTTTGGAAATCTGTGGAGTTGTTTATGTGCAGATTCCTTGTCAGACAGACTTGCTTCATTAAAGGGATGGTTTACCCAAAAATGAAAATTTACTCACTATTAACTCTCCCTCAAGTAAATACAAACCATCATGAGTTTCCTTTTTCTGTTGAACACACAAGCCATTGACTTCCAGTAGGAAGAACAAATAATATGGAAGTCAAGGGAAGGGTTACAGATTTTCTGCTTTCTTCAAAATATCTTCTTTTCTGTTCAACATAAGAAAGGAGATTAAACTGGTTTGGAGCAAGTTACAGGGTTCCCGCGGGTCCTTAAAAAGTCTTAAAGTCTTAAATTAAAATCTGGGAAATTAAGGTCTTAAATTGTCTTAAATTTACAGTAAAGTTGCTGTAGGTATTAAATTTTCAGCCAGTGCACTTAATGACGGAAGCACAGTGGTCCACCGTAAAACATCTAATATTTGATCAAATTAGTCTGTGTGAAACAGGAGTGAAATGACAGTCTGCGTGATTTATTAGCTTATTACAGTAGGTCGGCTATAGACTCTGACGTCGGTCTGCACCTGCATGCTGCCATAATTACGCGGTTGTCGAGGTGAGGTGACCATGGAGCTCAATTCCACCGAGTCGCACATGAAAGGAGAAAAGCACCAGTGGTACGTTGCAACAGCCAGGGCCGGCGCGTCCATAGAGGCGACCTAGGCGGCCGCCTTGGGTGGCAGAATATTGAGCAAACCCCCCGGTCCTCACTTTCATCCACAACACCCACCCCCTCCCTCCTGGTCCTCACTTTGATCTGAAATGACAGTCTGCGTGATTTATTAGCTTATTACGGTAGGTCGGCTACAGACGCTGACGTCGGTCTGCACCTGCGTGCTGCCATAATTACGCGGTTGTCGAGGTGAGGTGACCATGGAGCTCAATGCCATCGAGTCGCACATGAAAGGAGAAAAGCACCAGCGGTTTGTTGCAACAGCCAGGGCCGGCGCGTCCATAGAGGCGACCTAGGCGGCTGCCTTGGGTGGCAGAATAGTGAGCGAACCCCCGACACCCACCCCCTCCCTCCCGGTCCTCACTTTCATCCGCGAACCGGTGACTTTCTATTTCACTTTCACTTTCACTTGAGGGCAGCGTGATCGCCGTTCGCCTAGAGCGCCAGTTCAGCTTGCTCCGGCCCTGGCGGGTCCAGGTTAATCCTTGCGTTGTTTGCAGCTTGACCAGTTCGACCAGTTCAGACGCCACCTCACAGTTGGCTATAACCAGTTTCACTTCACCGCCAGACACCCAAAAGTCAGAGATACTGTGGGTTCTCCATACCAGGGGTTTTCAAACTTTTAGGCTGAGAATACAGCAGGGACCAAGATGGCAGAACTTATCACTAAATCTAATTCCATCAGAAAAAGATGCAAGGAAAAGAGAAGGGAGTTGGGGGACCTAGATCATGAAATTGAGAGGAGAGATGCCACATGTCTTGAGGAGAATTTGGGATGTTACAAAACAAAGGGTTTCTCTCATTAAAAGTCATGTAATAACATTTGTGTTTTCCAACAATTATGTAGATTATTTGTCAACATTTTGGCTTGTGAAAGGCTGTTTTGAGGACTTTCATTATTGAGCTTAAATTCAGTATTCTATTCTATATGGTTCCTTCATACAAGGCATTTTGTTGTTTAGTGTAATCCAACTTATCTATGTTACGTTGGCTCTGTTCTACATCACAAAGGAACAAAAAAGAAAAAAGAAAGAAAAAGGTCTCAAAGAAAATTGTTTTTTTTTTTTATTTTTTGTTTTTTTTATAACTTACAGAGTTTAAACATTGCACACAATTGATACAAATGGAAAACTTTCTAATTTTGATTTCCATTGTAGGAGGCAATAAATTGAATAACCTATTCCAAAGAAATTATAAATTATATTTGTTGAGGTCTTTCATTTTTGGGTGAACTATCCATTTAAGGCTGCATGGTTGAAGTGACTCAATTTCAATTCCAATTTAACAAAAATGTTCTCATGTGGCACAGATCGGATAAAATCACATGTATTCCGATTTACTCAAATCATATTCAGGCCTTGTTCATATGTGGAAATTTATCGGATCCGTGCTCTCGTGTCTGCAGTGTAAGCAGGTAGATCGGATTTTCACCTGCCAATGCGAGTCGCGCGTCATTAAAAAACATAGCGAATGACGCCACTCTGCTGAAGTCTGCTCCGAAATGAAAGCATCAGAGTCCCAAACCTTAAATCTCATAAACGAGGACTAAAAAAAGCTTTTATATTGTCATGTAGCACAAGTATTTAAGCATGTTAACCAGAGAAAGAGAGCACAACATCCGCCACGTAACCAATATTAACTAATATAATACTATTGCATAAATCACACCATGGACATTACACCTACTGGTTTAAAAAGGCCTAGATTAAAAGAAGATGGCCAAATGAGAACTTTTCTGTCATAAACTATAGTAAAACAACGTGTCAAAAAGAATAAAAAAATTGAAACCCTGCATACAGGTTAAATACAGGAACAGAGAAAAGGGCACTCTTTTATTATGAGCTGTCAGTCAACGCCCACTTTTTTTTCCCTCTCCAGGTCATTGCATCTTTGCTGTGTGCAGTGTAAATACAGACAATTGGATACGCGTCACGTTTAAAAGATGATGTAAACCGGTCATCAAAAAAGTCAGATACAGTCACAAAATCGGAATTGACCATCAAGATCTGCAATGTAAAGGCTGACTCGCACTCTAGGATTTATTTTTTATTTATTTACATTTTTTTTTATTTTTATTTTAATAATCCTGAACGATTGTAGCATGTCAGACTGCATGAACATGGCTCTCATGTCACACTGTAATATCTCAGCTGTCATGAAGTCAGACTGAATGACAGTGATGACACGGCAAACACGAAAGAAAACGGATGAGTTTGATGTCATCCACCCGTGACACTTTCACTATCCCGTGTTCTGAAATGATTCCTCACAGCAAACGCAAACAATTTGTAGCGGCAAATTTGCACACGGCGTGTCTCAATAATAAAACCAGGAAGGAAAAAAAAAGGTTTTGACATTTTCCCTCGGTCATTTGAATTGTCGCATGGATTGCGTCATCAAATTCGTGCTCCTATTGGTTCTTGGATTGACGCTCATCACTGCTGTGAAGTGTCTGAAATCTTCTGACACTGCCAGAACTTCATCGGAGGAAAAATATGATCGCAACGGGCCCTAAGCGGCTTTCAGTGAACATGTCAAACCAACGATCAAAGATCACAGATTTTAGCCTAGGATTTCAGGAATCTTTAGGGTTTCCCAAATTTGTCTCAGATGACAAAATCTGAAGTCTTACAGTGTGAGCAGGGCTAAAATGCAGCCTAAGTCTAGTGGAGACGTTTCCAAAACTTCACCTATGGGTTCTAGTTAAACTTGGCCTAAATCAATAGCCTCATCCAGTTAAATGATCCTGTTGTGCAACTTGGAAACTAGCTAGGATTCGTTCGTCCAGTATTTTATCAGTTTCTTGTGAGTTATTAGATTAAGCTGTCAGTGCTTTCTTCATTAGAGAAAAAAAACTGCAACGCCGCTGTGGTTTGATAAGCTCCATTTTATCTGGATTGGTTCCAGCTCCAGATGTGTGCTTTTGCACATCAAAGGCTGGACTGCTGTGATGTGCATAGCTCTACAGCTCCGGTCATCCTGATGTCAGACGCCAGAACGCTTCAGTATGAAGTGTGTCTGATCAAGGGTGCTGTCATTCGAGTTTGTCCAGCCCGTCCTGCACAGAGCCATTAACAGAAGCTCTGATAGAGTCATTTATTTGGTGACCGCTATTAACCGTACCATTGAAGTGGAAGAGTTGTTTTTATTAAATAAGATTCTTATTGCCATTGCAGTTTAATAGTTGTGCAGTGCAGAGATGGCATATGTTTGAAGAAGTGTCTTCTTCAGTTCGTCCTATTTTTAGTCTGTGAGGTCATTGGTGCATATTGTTTTATATGTATCTATTTGTGCATATATGAACTTGTGTTCTTGCTTTTATTTTCATGTACAATGACTACATGTGTGAAGTGTAGAGCTGTGGTGAAAAAGTGTTCAAGAAATCGATTCCGCATTGATTCTGAGATTTTCAGATGTGTCTCTATTCTCTCTTGAATTTATTCTGAGATTTTGAGCGCTGTTAAAAGAGCCCCTATTTTGCATTATAAAAGGTCATATTTTGGTTTTGGGGGTCTCAGCAGGCTGATATGCATGCAAGGTCAAAAACCCTTTCATTGTGATTGGTGGACTGGGTTCAGCATGAGACAGAGAGAAACGCCACTATGGTTATGAAGTAGCAGAGAGTGTGTGAGAACCCAATGTAGGAATGCAATAAAGCAATGCAGTTAAACACCAGCGTATTACTCTATTCTTAAACCTAAACCCAAGTAACAACAACAACGACACTCATTCAGTTTTAATCCACACAGTGGCAAAAGATAAACTATTTTGAAAATTGACAGCGGCATGCTTGAGGAACAGCTGATGGTGGCAATAGCAAAGACAAATAGCAGAGGATCGCGAGTTCAGAAACTCATTTAAATCGGTAAAGGAAGAAGCACGCATCACTTTTTCAATGTGAATTTGGACGCAATATGTGAACAGCCCCATACAGATTTAACCTGAGAGGTACAATACAAGCACGGATCTATAACAGATAAGCGATTACAAGCCGCGTGATCTGACAACACACAATTAAATACATATTTTGCAAACTACACAAAACGAGGCAACAATTTTAATTACTCGTACATATTATGATCTGGAGGAAGAAGAAACTTGTCCATATGAAGTGTAACAGTTACTGACAAAGTCTGACAATGTCCTATACATAATAGTCTCTGCTGCTCTTTCCTTTAATAGCAAACAACCAGCGAATGCCACGTTTCAGTGTAGGTTACTGCATCAAAAATCTGAAAAATGACAGGAACACAAACACGGCACTAGGTTGGCTATACTGTGGTATTGTTGTGAAAATGATCTTTAACCTAATCTGTCAGTAATCATCATCTTTGTGCCTAGATCAGTTCCGTGATCCCCCGAGCTCCACTAGTGTCTGAAGGGAAAGGCGCATTGATGTTTTACCGGAACCGGTACTACATATTTGGTGATGTACTGTATCGATGTAGATGCGTTCAGACAAAAGATCCAAACCGAACATGATTCATTTATTTGACTCTGAGTCGACTATTTTTATTAAAGAATGAATAGTTTTAAACACGGTGCACTTTCAGATTTAAATCTCAGCTGGATGTTTCCATTCATTTAGTGCTGTTACACAGGGTATCATTTTCAAAAACCCTTAATAGGGGCTCTTCGATAATCTAATCGATTACAGAGAGAATAGAGATGTGTTTTGAAAATGGCAGAATAAGTTTCTCTCAATTTTTCGCCACAGTTCTTGTGAAATGTGAAAGATCATAATTTTGCAAGTGACTAAAATATGGTGTGTTTTTAAAGGGGACCTATTATGCAAAAATCAATTTTATAAGGGGTTTAAACAGCATTGTGTGGCAACACTGTAAATATAGCCAGCTTCTAATAGTAAAAATGTATCATTTTTATTTTTTATAATCACACTTGATTGAAAAGAGTCTACAGAAACATATTCTCTCTTTTGTACGTGTCATCAGAGAAGGGAAAACTCCGCTTATTGGTGAAAATCTCTCCCTCATTAGCATGAGACATTCGTCTTGGTTTTCAATCTGCCACTATGCTGAAACATAGGCATTTGTAGCTCCACCCTCTTTTGAAAATCTCATTTGAATTTAAAGCAACAGTCACCAAATTGGCACAATTAGGATTAAAGCTTAAAATGAGCATTTTTAAAGAGTTAAAACAATATTTGTGGGGTATTTTGAGCTGAAACTTCACATACACAACTCTAGGGACTTGTTTTATTTTACATCTTGTAAAAAGTGGCATGATAGGTTCCATTTATAAAATAAGTTTAAGATATTTTTGCATTTTTTTAAAATGACATTGTATCAGTACCTTAACACACTCCAACTCTGCTGTTAATTGTCTTGATAAAGGTAGTTGCTAACACGTGGGCTATTGAGGGACCATTTAACATTATTATGATAAAGATAAACCCATCTACTCAGTAGCTTATTTTCATAGCCTGAAGGTGTTATAATTACACAAACTTATGCTGTAACTCAGACTTTCAGGGAAATGTTGCTTTTAAATAAAGGTTGAAAGGGTTTTGAGAGTATAATGTGGTAATATTAAAGTCAAGTGACAGCAGTTGTAGTTTTTGTCAGCTTTGTAACTTGAATTTAGGCTGTAAAATGCATATACATTCTTTAAAATGTGATTAATATGATAATTATACATCAATAATCCAATCAGTGAAGCGAATGGCAAAATCCTATTGGTTTTATTTTAAGGCAACTGAGGTGATGCTAACTTCTTGATTAGCGTACACACATTTTACATCCAGAGTGATATTAGTGAGACATGAGTAAGTTTAAGGGCATGACTTGCTGTTGGAAGGGTAAAAGACTAATATGACTAAATATTTTGAATCTAATTTTTACAATCCAATCATTATTTTTACAAGCAATTTTTCTTTTTATTACATTAAACCACTTTCTGACCCTTAGAAGGCTTGTTTAAATGGGATGTTTACAGTTGCCTTTTGTTTCTTGGCCTCACATTAGTGAGTGTTGGATGTAATTTGAGCTTGTCTGATCATAAATGTGTCTCCGCTGCCACCACAAATTGAGGTGCAGGGGTGGAGACTGTGTTTTAAAGCTAAAGGGGAGGACAGACGTGGGGTTTTAGCGAGGCAGAGTGGAAAGTAATGAGACTGCTGGGATTGAGGAGCTGTTGGAAGTGTTGGGTTCACCCCTAAAGAATGCATGTGGCTGTGCCCTAAGTTCACCCTCTGCTGTAAGAGGACATTCCTCTGCGCTCTTGTTGCCGGTCCTCGTCTCAAAGACATCTTTTGAATTGGTTTCCTGGGCCACCACTGGGGCAGGCTGGTAATCGGGATGTGCTTCAGATTTTAGTAGTGGCAGCATCTGTGATTGACTGACCATGTCTGGCAGAATGAGCTGTGTAACTGTCAGGAATGCTGCTTCTGTGTGTCCAAAATTAATTTCATCGTTACTATGACTGTCAACATCCTTATTTGTTTAATGTATATGATTAACTCATATCTTAACTCATAAGGCTCCATTCGTACTGTAATATCAATATGGTCATTCTCTTAGAAAAATAACAGGTCAAACTGCATGACATGTAGCATGGTATAGAAAAATAGAAAGATTTGAGAAAATCCAGAGTAGAGAATTGTACGTTTACTCTTTTAGTTCTGCTGAAGTTCATGAAAAGTGATGCTAAAGTTCATTGAACAGTACCTTTTTAATACAATTTTATTAGATTAGTTTCTGAAAATGTGATGTTAGAACAAATCTATTTTGGTGTTAATCGAATTTTGAAATTATTTCAAAGTTTGTGTTCGTTTACATTCTAAAATTCTAAATTAATAACATTTTTCCTTTGTTTTTGTCATGTCTTCAACGTTTTTTTTGAAGACGTCAATTTCTATTAGTCAAAAAAAAAAAGGTTATAAGAGTAGTACTAGTTTTCTGAAGATCAACTTGTGAATGAATTTTAAAGAAGTTAGTAATGAGTGTTACAGTTTATACACAATGTCTACAGACATTATTTGACACGTTCACCTATAATTTAAAATCCGCTACAGTAAAAATCCGTAACCTGGTTAACATTAATACAGTATACACCGTGAATACCTAACTTTGACCTCACAGTGAAATTGACTTTCCCAGAATTTTACGTTACATCTAATGTTTATAAATGATGTTTGTGTCATTACTTTCATTTTATGTGCATCACTATGATGGTGTCGTAGTTGTGTGGGTGATACGGAGTGCCTTGCATCTATATATCAGTATGTTTCTCTGCTTGTGGGAAAAGTTTGATATGAGCTTTGGTTCATCATTTGACTCTTTCATCACCACCTGCCTATGTTTCATTCTGGTTTTTGTCTGCGTAACAAAGATATGATGTGTAGTGTTAGTACTTCAAAACACTGTTGTATACAGTACAGTGTGCGGTAGTTTACAGTACAATTGAGAATTATTTTACAATTTCTACCGTAATGTTAATGGTAAAGTTGTATCAGCCATAGCTGCGTTTTTTTTTTAAATTTTTTATTATTATTATTTTTTTTATATAAACCAGTGCACATTAATTTTTTTTTAATAAAGTAAGTTTAATAAAGTTTCAACTGAATTTTTCTGCATCTCAGAGCAACACTGCATGGTTTCATTATGAATAAATCTAGTTGAGAACAAATCTTTTGAGTCCATGATTCAAATGATTTGTTCACAAAGACCTTTATCAGTGTCGTTTTTGTCAACATCTGGACTGCATGGATAGAAGAGCTACTTTTCCTCCTGTTTTAAGTTGTTAAGAACAGATACGTTCACTTTTTTTTTTTTTTTTTTTTTTTTTTTTTTTTTTAATAAGCAAGTATTACTTTTACTTGAGTAAGATTTTTAAGTACTATTTCCACCACTGCTTGTACAAAATGACACTCGTGGTAGACCTATTTGACTAGTCAGCACAACCCTTAGTATGCTTTCACACTTGGTTTAATTGCCTGGACCGTAGCCAAGTTCGATTGTCCTCCTTGCCACCTTCTCAGTTGGTTTGTGTTCACACTGTCTTTTTTCCTTCTGAACCCCGGTACACTTGCGTCATCAAGCTGCTGACCAGGTGACAGACATGAAAGCAAAGCGCCATAATGGAAAGTCATCCCCACATCGCAGTCATTCCGCTTTTACTGAATCTTTTGGTTTTGGGGTGATATGATCATATTTTCTAGATCTGGTAAGAACTCTGGCAGCTGCATTTTGCACTAGCTGGAGTTTGTTAATCGAGGATGCTGGGCAACCAGCAAACAGAGCATTACAGTAGTCCAGCCTAGAAGTCATGAAAGCATGAACTAGCTTTTCTGCATCTGATATGGATAGCATACTTCTCAATTTAGCAATATTTCTCAGATGAAAGAAAGCAGTTTTTGTGACATGGGATATATGATTTTTGAACGTTAAACTGCTGTCTAATATGACACCCAGATCTTTTATAGTAGAGCTAACGCTAACTTTGTATCCCTCTAGTTGCAGGTCCAGTTGTGAGAACTGCTGTGTGCAGGATTTAGGCCCAATAAGTAATAATTCTGTTTTATCTGAGTTTAAGAGAAGAAAATTGTTGGTCATCCAGTCTTTAACATCTTTAATACACTCAGTTAGCTTAGACAGTTCAGACATCTCATCAGGTTTAGTTTAAATGTATAATTGAGTATCGTCTGCATAGCAGTGAAAGCTGATCCCGTGTTTTCTAATACTGTCTCCCAGGGGAAGCATGTATATTGTAAACAGCAAAGGGCCTAAAACTGATCCTTGAGGCACCCCGTACTTTACTGGCCTGACTTGTGAAAGCTGTCCATTAATATTCACAAACTGGTAACGATCAGCTAAGTATGACCTAAACCATTGAAGAGCCTGTCCTTGGACACCTGTAGAATTTAAGCGGTCTATGAGAATATTGTGGTCAATGGTGTCAAATGAGGCGCTAAGATCAAGTAGAACTAATTGTGAGATGCACCCTTGGTCAGCAGCTAAGAGTAAATCATTGGTTATTTTTACTAATGCGGTTTCTGTACTATGATGAGGCCTGAAGCCTGACTGAAACACTTCAAAAATGTTGTTTGTCTGCAGAAAGGAGCATAATTGGGTAGAAACAACTTTTTTTAGTATTTTAGACATAAACGGAAGATTTGAAATAGGCCTATAAGTTGCTCGGGTCTAGTTGTGGTTTCTTAATAATAGGTTTAATAACAGCTAGCTTGTAAGGATTTGGAACATGGCCTAAAGATAAAGAAGAGTTGATAACATTAAGGAGAGGTTCTCCTATAATAGGTATCAATTCTTTCAGTAATTTTGTTGGAATTGGATCTAACATACATGTAGCTGATTTACAACTATTTATAACTTTATCTAGCTCTTCCTGTTCTATGGTTTTGAAGCATTGTAGGTTATTTTGATTCAGTTGAATGTTTACTGGATCTGGAGTATAAGGTGGTGCAGAAAGTTTAACATCATCTATTTTCTGTCAAAAGCCTTCTATTTTATCACTGAAAAAATTCATGAAGTCATCACTACTAATCTGCGGTGGGACATTTTGTTCCAAAGATGATCTTGGCCATACAGAAAGTGACTCGCGTCCATCTGCTGCAAAAATATTATAAATGTTCAAAACATCATGCGATGTCTGCAGAATCTGTTTTTGGAGGAGACAAGCAGATATTATCACTGTGCTTGCCCTGGCTCTGTCCCGCTTGTCAGCAAGTTACAGCACTTGATAAACAGACACACGCACACACACACACACACATACACACACAAATGAACATTATGAAACCGTTTGTTGTACAGTTGGCAGTTTACTTCCATTATTTGGTTCGATTGCATTCATACTAGAAGTGAACCGGACCAGAGTTCGCATGAACCGTACCCCAGACCACCTCTTCCGGCCAGACTCTGGTACGGTTTGTGGGTGCGCACCCGAGTTCAGAAGACACGTTTGCACTAGCTAAACGTACCGTACCCTGACGTCAAGTGAACCCGGGTGTGGACCAAAAGTGCCAGTGTGAAAGCACCCTTAGTTGGAGTGTTTTTCACCTTGGAAATGGAACCACCTGATGAAAAGTTTGTTTGGCATGCTGTCCTGGGAGAGAGTCTTAAGCTCATAAGATCCTCGAGGCTGGGGCTCCCTCTCGTTTGCAGTGTGAGAGGGGAGTTTGAGCTCAGGTAGGTCTCGAGAACTCCCTTGCTGTTTGTAGCTCATAACCAATTTGCTATGAAGAGACTTACTAGGAGCACATCTATGGTACCAATTTGGATTAGTCAATTAATTTAAGTCGCACGTTTTTGGATGGTGGGAGGAAACCGGGAAAACCCATGTGAGCACAGGGAGAACATGTAAACTCTGCACAGAATGTTGACTGGCTTGGTAAGGATAAGAACCAGTGATGTTCTTGCTGTGAGGCAACCGTGCTAACCACTGGGCTGCTGTGCTGACCAATCTAGGAAAGAAGGATGAGTAAGGGTGGAACGGGGTAGGGGGATTCTATAAAACGAAGATGACTGTGGTATCGGACTTTGGTTATTTATGGTGACTTAAGAATCATCTGATTGGGGAATCATGTGTTGGCTAATGCGGGACCAGCCGTGATCCATCATGGCACATGATCCTCTCGAAATTAGTTTATAAATAAACTTCACTTCAATGTGGTCATGTTAGTGCCCCATGAACGTTTCCTGCTTGTTATTAAACTATTTCATAACTGTAACAAAAGGCAATTTAATCATAACTTGATGTTAACACTAAAGCTAATAACATATTATCAATATTCAGCTCTTTTTGGATTTTCGGAAGCTATAAAATTAAAAATGTAAAACACGTTGGGACCATTGTTTTTGTTTGCATCCCTCAATGGTCTATAGTCTCTATTTGCTATGAACCATGATCTTGTAACATTGCTGAATGTTCTTGACATCTGTATGCATCAACGTCTACTATGCTTATTATGCTGCCAATGTGCTGTGACGTTTAAAGTGGCGTAATGATTGATGAATCTGTGTTATCATAGTAATGCAGTGGTTAATATGAGTACAACTAGGGATGGGCGATATGGCCTAAAATCCATATTGCGATATACATTGCAGCCTCTTGCGATAACGATATATATTGCGATATATAAATTATAATAGAACCATTTCAGAACAGGTTACAGAGACCCTTAGGAAAGCCAAACTGCTATTTTTTTTTAAGAAATAAAGAAACGTTGCATGTCATTTTGAGAACATTTATTGTGCAAAAGCAAAACTGTGATTAAACAACACAATGTTGCAGATAAATAAACTAAATGTAGTGCCTTTTAGAAAGAACGACTTTTCTTTTAAGTCCTTGGTTCCTAAATGCCAAGTTGCAGAGAACAAAAAAAAAAAAACTGGTGTTTAGTTAAGGAACTTACACTGTACTGAAAATACTTCCAGTATTAAATTAGTCAAATAAAATTGTGTATTGCAGATACTTTAAATAAAAACATATTTCTAACCTGCAGCCTAGGTAACACATTTGATTTTGAACATTTTGTTCTCCTAATGAAATTAAAACTGGTGTCTTGATCTGCTCTTTCTCTCTCTCTCCCTCACTCTCTCTCTGTCTGCGTGCTGCTGAGAGATTGAGACGCACCAGACAAAGTTTGCTTATAAAGTAATGCAAAAATGAATACAATTAATATCGAAAGCGAAAGCAGATTCTCGGACATGTCCGGGGAAAATGTATTGTCACCCCAAATAATGAGCTGGATCAGTCTATTTAGTCTTCGCGCTCTTCTGTATCCAGCGCGTCTCTGTGGGTCTGCATGCAGAGCATGCGAGTCTGTGGCAGAGTGTTCTCAGTTTCTCGCGAACACAGAACCGGGCCGCCCCAATAATATATCGGCCGCAGCCAAATGGTCGCACTGTTGTTTATTCAAGATGATGCGTTGCAGCCGGCTGCAGCTCGTTGCTCTTAATTTCGCGGGTAGATTGCGTCATTAAACATGCATTATCGCGATAGTGCAATAGAATTAGAATCTCTATCGTAGGCCAATTTTGTATCGTTTATATCGCATATCGTTTATATCGCCCATTACTAAGTACAACCAACAGTAACTAAAACATTCAGCTCAATGCTTCTAATATTATTCTTGCCCAATCACAAAAATGTCCAGGTCACCTTTCCTATCACCTCTTGTCTTCTCAATCAGTCGCAGTAGCTCTGCATAAGTGGATCTGTATGAGTCTTATCCCAGCGTGCTAGCTATCAGGTTTTCCTCTCCCAGAGGCATCGCTGCAGCTCTCTGATCTGAGCCTGGAAGTTTGCGTCCACGCCACTGCAAACACTCAAACATTTGTCTGGTCTGCAGGCATAGGCTTATCACAACTTTTAGTTTGGCCGATTGCCTCATGAAAGACGGATGCTCTCACGTTTCACATTCCCACATAGGGAAGTCCTCTCATCTGATTGAATGCAGCTGAAGAAACACTCCAATGCCTCTTCATAAGTTCATTCATAACTCCTCCATTTTTTTTTTTGTTTCTTCCTGAAGGTTTTAGATGGTGCTGTATGCTGAAGGAGGTTTAAATGTCTCTTTGCATCTCTTTTCTCTCATGTGTCTCAGCCTAAAGCCATTAGTATTCTGTTGTGAACCTCACGGACACACACAGGGAGCTCCAAATCAGTCCCCTTCCCCCCCCTGTAGTGCACTTCTGTGGACGGTAAGCAATCTATAGACCTTTGGAAACCCGAATAGTGAAGAAGACTCATTGAATTCTGCTATATGCTTATCGCTGCCAAAGCTTTCCACTTTAAAGGGCTGCCATTTAATTACAAATTGTGGCAAGTTAGTGGACGGTGAAAGGGTTTGCTTGTGGCTTTTCTCTAAGGATGTTAGTTTGGTTTGGAAATAAGTAGAACAGATGCAGGAATCTCCTTCCAGTTGGTCTAATCAGTTGTGACATGAACCTAAAATGGCCATGCACTATGGGTGACACAAAGTTCATGGTTTGTACTTCATTACTTAAACTGCAGTTTCTTAAAATGCTTACCAAGCCGAAGTTCAGGCCGGAGCTGGTGTATGTCAAATGTTTCGTCACTTGATTTCTTTGGATGGTTTGCAGGAAGGAATCTCTGATTGCATTTATATGGGGGTCGAGAACAGTTTGGTGTCTATATCAAATAAATTTTTATGAAAATGATTTGTGTGTACTTGGAATGCATATTAAGTAGATGTTACATGTCTATTGTGTAGTTTATGCTTTTACATTTATTTTCACAAGTGTTTTATGTTTGAGAAAATAAAAATCGTGATTCGTTGTGTAAAAGATATATTGGTAACACTGTAGAATAATGCTCCTTTAGTTTGTTAGTTAATATATTTACTAACATTAACGAAGTATGAATAATCTTGTAAAGCATTTAATAATCATAGTTCAACATTAACTAATGCATTATTAAAATCCAAAGTTGTGCTTGTTAATTGTTAATTAGTCATTTGTTAACATGAACTAATGTTATTTCACTTAAATAACATTAACTAATGTTAACAAAGATAAATAAATACGGTAATGTATTACTAATTGTTTGTTCATGTTAGTAAATGCACTAACATTAACTAGTGGACCATTATGTTTAAGTGTTATCAATATATTTATGATGTATATTAAAATATCTCAAAATAAGTAATTGTTAAATTTCTCTCACATTTTGCTAAGTGATAAATTCCCGTAAACCTTGCTGACAAATGAGTAAAACGCAGTGGTTTGAAGGATCGAAATTAACATGATAATGAATTAGTATTTGGGGCTTCACTGTGGTCCATAAATAATTTTTAGTGTTGTCAAATTATTCTTGATCTTAATTTTAACAACTGTAATTTCAAAAAAACAAAAAACAAAAAAAACAAACAATTTTATTTATTTATTTATATATATATATATATATATATATACTAGAGCTGCACAATTAATCGTAAAAAGATCGCGATCTCGATTCGACCCCCCTAGACAATCTTAATCCAGCATTTATAGGATTCTGCCAATCATATTTTCAAGTTCAGGAAAAAAGCAAAGGCGCCTGCACAAGTCTTCACGTTGTTTTACATACAATGTTCAGCAACGTGGACACCTCCAAATGGTGTTGAAAGACTCACATACTGTATTTATAAGGAATAATTCACCCACAAATGTCATTTCTGTCTTCATGTAATGATGTATTCACGGCCGCGGAAACACACGAGACGTGAGCTGACCGTGTCGTGAGCTGTTACCACAGAGAGGGCGGTCGCGCACCTGTGAATGATGCCCACTTTAGTGAACAGAACTTGCATAGGCTGTGAATAACAGGTAATACAGTTGTAAATAACATTCAGTTTGTGGCACAGAGTGATTGTTTGGGAGCCGCGCGAGAAGTGTGAACCGCACTTAGCAGCGAAAATGAAACCGAAAGCAGGCACATCATTAAATAATCATATCGCATTTTAGAGTAATGATTATGACAAGCATTTAATATGTTTTTCTTCTTTAATAGCGAACACAGTGCAGTGAGTGTTGTGCATGAAAATAAATGTTTAACAGTGTCAGTATAACTAATCTAGCCTATATAATGCAAGAGGAAATCTGATAATGACAACTGTCTGATTTTACCAGTAGAAAAAAATGGTATAATAATGTTGTCAATGACAGATTGCAAGCAAATGTCTCAAACACAATAATTCAACATCAGAATTATGAAAAGTTGTATTCTAAAATAACAATAATAATAATAGCCTACTCATACTTACCTTTATTTTACATCTTCAGAATCGCGAGAAAATCGTGATCTTTATTTTAAGCAAAAAATCGCGATTCTCATTTTAGCCAGAATCGTGCAGCTCTAATATATACATACATACAGTATAAGCTATTATTTGGTGTCTATCTGTAAATCATGTTTAATGTATGATGATAGTTTTTATTCTGAAAATTAAATAGTTAATGCAACACGGGTTCATTGGAAATATGTGCGTCAGTCTTGTGGAAAACATACTTAAACATACATTTGACTAAAGCTTTTAGGTAAAATAAATGCTAATTATTGTGATTTGTGATTTTTAATGTTTGCCTCACGTGTGCCTATCTTCATATCGACAACTTTTCTGGCATGGTCAATTTTAGGGCTGGTCGATTAAATAAAGTCCAGGTCAATTTTTTTCAATTACTTTCCCTTTTACGCGTGGAGTCACGTGCCCCCACTCTGTTTACACTTCTGCGTCGAGCACAGCATATGGTCTGGCACAGCCTTCACACATTCGCATACCCCTCGCCGTGACTGATGCCAACGATAACCTCTCAAAATTTAACTACTGTACACGTCGCTACAGCGCATAGCGCGAGCTCTGTGATTGGTCGACTTGGTATCGTTGACTAGTGTGGCCGGTGCAGAGAGGGCAAAAAATAAATAAATAAAGGAATCGTTCATTAATCGTAATCGAGTTAAAATGTTCAATTAATCTGCATTTTGATTATAGGCCAAATTGTCCAGCCCTAGTCAGTTTGTTCTGTGGTTCATTTTGTACGCTCGTACTTGTGATGCTGTTGTTATGCCTGAGTTTGAGGGTGCACTCACGCTATGCTATTTAAACTGTGTCCATGTGCGTTTCCTGTTCCATTTGACAAGTGTGAGTGCTCTGAATTGGGCCCAGGTGCGGTTCTGTTGATGGGCCCTGGTCCGGTTGGAAAAGCTGTGCCAAAGCGCTGTTCGGTTTGGCTTTGGCGCAGTATGCTTGTAGTGTGAGTGCAAAGCGTGCCTGAGCCTGAGTCTGAAACTGAAGACGCAGTGTCACTTTTAAGGGACTGTATCATATGGATTTATTAATCATTCTTACTTTTCAATGAACGCGAACTGTCATAGTTTAGATGCAAACCCCTCGCTGCACGTCAGCTGCACCTTCAGCAAATCTCTTAATACCTGCAGCACGAGGACTTTTATGGTAATTTATGAGCGTCAAAAGTTGTGGATTTGTTCTGAAAAATATTTGACTGCGTAAAAATAATACAAAACTATATAACTAAAGCAGTGTCCACTTTGCCAGCGAGAGCTCGTCTCTTCTGTTAAACTGAACAGTCGCATCATCGATGACGTAAGCGTGCTCTGGTTCAGAAGGCAAAATGCAGTGTGAGTGCAGGCCATCGGGGAAGAGTGGAGGGGGGGGGACAAGCACACTTCGGCATGGTTCAAGGCAACTGTACCTAGGGTGAGCACGCCCTTAGACTGGTGAAGCAAGGCTCCACACAAGATAAAAGTAATGTAAAAATATGTGGTAGCAGTGCACTTTTCTCTTATGTTTGCTTTTGACAACAACATTATAGGTCAGATTTAGAGAAGGGTTTAGCACGGTGCTTTGAAATGTACAAAAATGTCAGATTCACAAAAATGTAGAGGCTGCCCTCTAGTGGATTTGTCATATTAAACGTGCAATGAAACGTACTCTGAGCAATGTGTTTGCCGTTATGCAAAATTGTAGGCTGAGGCACGCATTTCTGAAGTAAGCAAGACACATTCTAATCTACGAAAACAGAATTTAAAGCCATATTACTTTAAAGCCATATTTTTGACCAATGTTCAATACTTTAATGGAATGTGAAAAGTGCAACATTGTTTTGTTTAAAAATATTTTGCTGCTTTAAGTTTAAATGGTCTGGTTTTTGTCTGTCATTCAACAGGCCTCCCTTGTAATAGTTTTTTTTCTTTCTTTTTAGAGAAAACCCCCCATAATTACTTGGGGTTGTCTTATCAATATAGGACAAAGTATGTTTACTGTGTTAGACCTTGGACACAATGTCTGCTGTTTGTCACTATTCAGACCGTGAAATTGCATTATCCTTTGCTAACTTGTTGTTAGCGCTTGAATGAGTAATTGCTGAGCATTGTTGGGAGTATGTGGACAAGAGATGACCGGCACAGACCCTCAGAGAGCGAGTTTGGCTTGTGTTTTGAGAGCAGTCTGGGGCCCAGGAAGGGAGTTCTGATTGTTACATGACTTTGACATGTTAAAACGTTTTTTTTGTGGTAACTGAGAGGGTGGAGAGCAGCTATAGTATGACTAAATATTTATATGACTTTGATCATGACGAATTTATGTTCAAGGCATTATTTCAAAGTTGTATTTTATCTTGTGAATTTAAAAGTGCAGTTTGAGTTTTGCTTTAAGACAGGGGTCTCAAACTCAAATTGGCAGGGGGCCATTTTAGTGACTGAAAATTCATAGCAGGGCCGGTTTCACATTCAAGCCCAAGAAAAAAGTGTAAACCTGATGTAATTGATGCATGTTAGGACAACAGACATGACATTTATATTTCAAGCATTACCTGTCACCAGTGATAATGCAAATCAGCCCGTTTATCGTGTCACATATCAGCTGTTGAAATATATCTGTGGTTGTGTGTATGGCCAAGCGTTAGACACACTCAGTCATTCTTCCACAGGCTATATGAAGTCAAAATTCTAGCTTTTTGTTTCTTGTTGTACATATTGAAGGGGTAGTTTAAATTGCTATGGAAATACTACAAATAATAGGCATAATAATTATTATTCTGTCCCAACCAATTGTATTGTGCAACAGCACAAGAACAGCAGAAAGCAGTTTGGGTAACTTTAGTGACTTTACTGACAATTGTTCTTCTCAATATCTTTTTTTTTTTTTTTTTTTTTTTTTTTTGTTTTTTTTGTAAAACTACAACAAAGAGGGGGGAAAAGTATGTATTCACATTTACTTTAACAATTCAATTCAACTGGCAGTACAATTTTACTAATGTACATAGTTTTTATGCAAATCAATACGCATATGAGCTATTAAAAGAGACCATTTGAATCAAATATTAGCAAAATTGATCCTATTTACACCACCAGCATAATGTGTAAGCCATGAAGAAGTGTTTGTACAACAAAATACAAGTGGTGTAAAACTGATAATAATAAAACGACCCCTGAATATAAAAAAAAATAGAGTAGTAAGAATTAGTAATTAGTCCCCAAGAATAGAGCACTAACGGACATATAGTTTAACGTTTAAATCACCCCTCGGAATTAAAACTCATTTGTGTATTTTACTCTCAACCGTACTCTGGGAGAAAATGAAAGTAAAACTAATCTCAATGCAGTACTTTAAATGTCAACTAGGTGGTGGGTCAACCACAAGTGACTAGATGCGACTGCACAACATTGATAGTCATTCAAAAATATATGTTTTGGCATTGTTCAATGTCATTTGAACAATGCTTTGTTTGATTTTTGTTTATTTTATTTTAGAGATTACTGTAGGTCAAACTATACAAATGATGTGCCTAATTGTTCTTTTTTAGGCTACACGCAGATAAAACAAGAAAGGTGTGTTGTGAATGCTTAAGATGTTTATCGGTCGTCTAGAACTGCCAGTTTGAAACTGTTGAGTGATATTTTTTCCAGCATTGAATGGCGCGATTATGCATTCACAATGGTATATTCTGTTATGGGGGGGTCAAATGTATATTTACATTTTTAATTATTAATATTTAAGATAGAGATCAGAGAAAGCTATTTCTTACTATTAAAGGACTGACCCCCCCATGCATCTTGTTTTGATGTCCTTCAGGGGGGGATCAAGTGTTAATTAAGGGGGTCAAACCCCCCTGTAATTCGCACCCTTGTTGTGAGTTTGTCATTTAAATGCACTTTTTAATTTATTTTATTTAATTTTTTTTACATTTTTTGCAACAATGTTAAATGCTGTTCATACAGGTGACTTTATCTGTCAGTTGTGGTAATCATGAAAATACTAGAAAAGATCTACATGCGTCCTTGTAGTTTCCTTGTTTTCTGAATTAAGATTCTAAGCTAATTTGTCCACTATATTTGTTTACAGATTTTTGTAAACAGACTTCAAAAAATCAATATCAAGATTTGATTTTATTAGCTGATACATCAGGCGGCATCTTCCAAATGGGTGGAGTTATTGGTTCTCATATGGACCAAAATTTCCATATTGGTGCATGTCAACATTTAAACTGTATTATTGAAGAACTTCTCTCATAAAGATGAGATGTCCATGCTTCTGTTTGTAATAGCAGTGAAACCACTCTGGATTTCCATATTAAAGGGAAGTCTTCACACTTTTGTTGGCTGGTATCTGTTTCTATTTGCATTGCTCTAACCTCATATTTGACCTAACATTGATTATCTGGATAAAAATAATGTACATTGCAGATTTCTACTGGCGTCTAGTACTATATTGCACATGTATTTGTAAGGGGGGGGGGCTTTGTTTTACGTGTCTGCTTGTTACTTCCAGTATAATTTCTAGTACTGATGTGAGGCTTGTAGCTGATGACATTAAACCCTGAATGTGGTTCAGAGTGTTTCTGAAAAATGTTATGAGGGAGGAAGTGAAAACTCTTAAAGGACGAGGACAGAAATTCCTGTGTGAATGTTGTCAAAAGGGTGACGATGAATCTTAAAAATGGTTCACCACATACAGGAAATCCCTTTCTCTCTCCATGTCAACAAACCAAACCATGCTGTGCTATTCTCTGAGAGAAGCCATCTCGTGGTTTGTAATCTCTCCGCACCATTAGCAATGCGCTGAGCTGGACAGGGTGGGTTTGCTTCATGGTGTATTGACTGTAAGGACAGTTTTTGAGGGGAAAAAGGACAGGGCCTCTCTGTTGATGCTAATGATCTGTGTGGAGTTATCAGGACTGAGTGTGAGAATTTTACAGATGTTTCTGTTCCCCGCTGAACTCAATACAGGGCCCCTGCAATCCCAACATGCTTCACAAATGTTTCTGTTGCTCTTTGTTCTTTTATTGTGTCCGTTTTTCTCTCTTTGATCATCTCTGCCACTTCATTCTCGATGTCTGCTTTTTTTTTTTTTGGCTGTCTGCAGGTGGATGATATAATGCTGCTTAAAATGCCCCTGTTATGCTCGATTTTTTTTTTATATCATCTCTGGGTTGTATAATGTAGCTGTTTGTTTAAAAAAGAAAAAAAGGGCTACAAAGTTTTCAAAATCAAAGTCCTCCGTTTCACTTCTGTAACCAATATATGTCCATCTGTAACACACAGGCATAGGATACCAGCTTATCCTCCTCTTTTGAGAAAAAAAAAAAAAAAAAAAAAAAAAAAAACCTTTTTTAAAAAAAATCTATAATAGAACCTTAAAAATATAGTGGAGAGGATGTACAACAATGAACAACCACCATGATCATTCATGTCAAGCAGTATTAATTTCGTTGATGGATAATTTTTGTCATAATATTCATAAAATATATTTTTTCCACCAACTGAAACTAAATAAAAACGAAATAATTAGTTTTAAATGATAAAATCTATGACAATGTACTGGCATTTTCATAAAGGAATGAACAGGGAAAGTTTGTTAAAAGATCCAGTTAGAACGAATCTCCTGTATGGCATCAAGGTGAGCTGCTCACATTTTAATAATTGCTTATAGTGATATACCCCAATGGTTCTCAACCACGTTTCTGGAGGACCACCAGCATGTTTTGGATGTTACAGGTTAAAAAAAATTACAGGTCTTTCAGTTTCTGATAATGAGCTGATGATCTGAATCTAAGTGTGTTGGGTTAAGGAGACATGGAAAATGTGCAGAGCTGGTGGTCCTTCAGGAATGTGATTGAGAAACACTGATCTACCCAATACTATCTCACAGCAATTCGTGACTTTTAGATTTAGTGGCTGATTCGGATGAAATCGTATGATCTCATTTGTACAATTTAGTACGGTTTGCTCATCCCCAATTGGGTTGGGTGCCACGCCTCCTTTTAAAATTTTTTTTACATAAGACTAAACTTGTACAAATTCATATGAAATAGTCACTAAATTGACAACTTTAAATAGTTTCCTTGTGAGATCAGGCTGGATCTACCTGGCAGGACAAAGGCAATCATTTGCTGCATACCTGATTAACTGTCAAAAAATGCGGGAGAAGAAAATTTAACAGCAAGATTTAAAAATGATTAGATTTAGAAAATAGATTTCTAAATAAATCTGAAGCACATTTGAAACTTCTGAGACTGCTCAAAAGTCTTTTTGTTTATTTTCATCAAAATGCCATCACGTTTTCTCATCACGCTGAGTGTGATCTTCGCACTCATCCATGATATGATTTTTATTAAAATGCCCATGGAATTAATCAGTTATAAATTTAAAAAGCATGCAATACTCTTCGAAACTAGATGCCACAAACACTGTCTAACTTTCACTTTTGATTGGGCAATTGCAAACCTTTACCAATATAAGAATTTCCTTGCTTTAACATCTCTACTCTGTAAATAAAATAATAATAATAATAATAATAATAATTTAAATACTACACCATTTGATTGAACATAGTATCACATTGTTAAATTTATAGAATGAATAGAGGTGTTTAATTTAGGTCTAATGTTACACCACAACTGTTAAAACTAGGCCTGTGTTGCTCAAACCTTAATATGCTTCATGTTTATAAATGTGTTCTCCTGGAGTATATAAAGAGCTTAGAAATTTTACAGAGAAACATAATTTAATACATCAGTCAAGTAAATCTAGAGTAGATTAAGTGGACTAAAATGGTATTCAAAAAAAGCTACAATTAGTACAGAAGACAAAAATATATCTAAAACTAAGGTCACGTTTACACTGACAAGTCTTGATGCCCAATTCTGATTTGTCTATATTTGATTTTTTTTTTGCCTGTCCGTTTACACGTTCTTTTAATTGTGACCCATATCCGATTAATGTATTTACACTTGCCATACAATTTACGGCGTCGCGCATGCGTAAAGGCGGGTTCTAGCATCTGTGCCACACTAGCCACGATGAAAGAAATTGTCTTTTAGCTCTGCGAAATATGTTCGCCCAACTTTAAAATGATTTTGACGCCGAGATAAAGGGGCCATCATTGCAGCTTGCGCCTATGGTTTATATATGGTGTCCTCCACCATTTAGAGGAATTTGTGGGAATGAGAGAGATCTCCGGTCTGGTGGGACGCTCTTCCTTCTACGTCATTAAACGTTATTAATTTAAAAAAAGTTTAATGACGTACAAAACGGAATACCTCAATGAATCCGATCTGCCTATTTACATGATGGTCGCATTGTCACATATCTGTTTTATATCTGATTTATTTTCACATATAAAGGAGGCCTGAAACCGATCTCAGAATATCTGAATGCATGTGTGTTTTTTTTTTTTTTTTTTTTTTTTAACGTTTACAGTCATAGAACAGATCTGATCTGTGTCACATATGGGCAAAAAAATTGGAATTGGGTCACATTTAACTGCCAGTGTAAACAGGGCCTAAATGCCATTTTATTCAAAAGACTCGTACACATAATGACGTGCATAATAACGTTACATTTGTAAACGCTTTTCATTTGCTTTTATCGCCAGCGTTTTACGAGATGTTTTTCCGGTTTCAAACCCAACCGATTTTTACTGGCGTCGAGCAGAAGAGTGTGCAAAATCACACCTTGACGTTAGATGGCGCTACACAACTTAAGCTTCTGACACCCGCTTGTAACACAGAAGAAGACAGAAAGTTGACACGCTTGTTGTTAAAGTTACTGGCGATTCGAACAAGTATGGAGGGTTCAATTAGCAGCTCCAGCTCTAGCGATGATGAAATGATTATTGTTCACCAGTGCAATGAGCAGCTCCACGTTCGTATTGCCTCTAGGCTTCTTCTTAAATGTGCGCTTTCATTGACAGATTTGCGCTTGAGCGCCTCCAAGTGCTGTGTACTGTAACTTCAGCAGCTCCGTGCACGTGAACTAAATTGCCAATCTGATTGGTGGACTTTTCGTGAAAACCGGGACCCCCCCTTTTTTACAACTTCAGATCAATGACAGTGTGAAATAGCCTACTGTAACGTCTGCGATTTATATAAAATAAATAAATAAATGCAACATATATGAGCACATACAGACCCTTACAGTCTCCGATATGTTACCACTTACAGAAAAACTACACGCAGCATACATTTAGTCCTTATTTAGGTTTAAAACAACACGAAAAATAGCCCAGTCAGTGCAAACCTCTCATGATTGAATGTGTCTTTAATCTTCAGCAGCACATGTAACCTCTTGTTAGAAAGTAATTCCATCATTCCGAGTTCATAATAGTCCAAAAGATGATAATAATAGTTAAACATGGCAGTTTGTTCACGTTTGCTGAAAAAATAATGTGCTCCTTTTTTTTTCCGGCTTCTCTTTTATTTTTTCGTGCGTCACTCTCATTTGTCAGTTTCTGACAGGATTGGATTTCAAAAGCACGTCAATAATCAAGTGCACGTTATTATCATCAGTTCAAGAAGTTTGTTATTTTAAATATAGACGCGCGGCGAGCGCAAGCAAGAAAGCGAAACCACTCGCGCTTTAGACTGGCTCGTAAAAAACTACGGGGCACAGGGTAAAATCTGCTCTTCTTTTTGGCTGTTCATCAAGACATTGACAAGATTCGTTTGAGCCTGGGTCGACCATGGCTCGTTATTATATGTATATATAATTACGCTGTAATCTCTCTCGGCTGTGTATTAAAAACATGGCGGCCTTGTTTTCATTCTGGCTTGTTGCGTGAGCGAATGACGCATCTCTGTAAACCAATAGCGTTCAGCTGCGCGTCTTGCTCCGCCTTTTGGTACCCTTTCCCGTGTTTGGTACCCTTTCGAAAGGGTGCCGAAAAAGGGGTATGGTTCGGTACGCCTTTTGACAGTGGAAACGGCCATAAAAGCGTACCGAACCATACCGTACCAAACCACTCAGTGGAAACGGGCCATTAGTCGCAAGGCTCTAAAGAAAGCTTCCCGGTATGCACGAGCCTAAAGATTAAAATTTGCTGTCAAACTTAACATTGATGTCAAGGGTTGTGTTGTGGAGTACAATGACATTACCATTTTCCTGATTTTAAATTCAGGCATTTTAGAAGATTATAGAAAATAGTATTTTAAAAATATGCATGTTTTATGTTTTATAGCTGGTTAATGTTTGTAAATATCACAAGAACATTTGTTATTCTCCAATTCATCACCCATTTTATAAGAATTTCTGTAAAATTGAGAGTCCTAGTATTGTTAAAAAGCAAGCTTCACTCCTCCATTTTGAAGATGAACAATTTTTTTTTTGATTTATGTATTAAAGTCTGCGTGACATCAACATTTACAGTTTTTGTAGAGCATATTCTTTAGGTAAACAATTAATATGTGTAAACTTAAAGGTTTGTTTTGGGAATCTTCAAAGTCTGACCATTTGCTTCTGAGTTTGTTGTGGCAGTCCTTCTGATGTCAGTTTGACCGCTTCAGTCTCCAGTATTCTTAACTATGCCCCCTTTTGACATTAGTTTGCTATGAGGGAATGATGAGCAAAATGAAAGCCCTGCTCACTACTCTATATTCAGTTTCAGCTGGCAGTATTAGATTATATCATTACTGTATACTGAAATAAGTCTCTGCAACTTCTAGTTAACGCAGACTTTAATACGTATACATTAATGTTTTATAACGTATTCTTACCCTTTTTAAAATAGTTTTTGCCTATATTAAAAAAAAAGGTAGACATGGGTAGAAATCTACAGGTTAAAGCTGCATAAAGCGTTTATGATCATGCCCTGACAAACAACCCTGCTAAAGGTGTGAATGTGATTTTTACACACTGACAAGTTATTAACCGTAATTGGAATAAGATTGGGAAAGTAAATGCTCTCGGTCTCAAATGCTCCTAGCTTTTGAACCTTTTCATTGTGTGACATTTTTGGGGCATATGAGCCCGTTCTTCAAATAACAGTACGCCTGTTCCTGTTTGACATAATGGAGATGCTGCCTGGCAACCGAGGGGACTTGAGAACGGAGCAGTTCGTCTGGGGTGCCGCTTCAAGAGTCTGGTTGTGTAAGGCATTATGGGCTTGATTAGGCAGCAGCTGAAGTGGCTCTCTGAGCTGTGTGTGTGTGTGGTGGCAGGGTGACGTGCGCCAGTGCCACACAGTCTGAGCTTTTGTTCTGGGCTCAGTGGAGCTGACGGTGTGTCCTGTGCTCCTCTCGCCCCGTCACTGCATCTCTTCTCATTAGTCTGATCAGATGTACCTTTCCTGCCTCACGAGCAAATCTGTGGGGAAAAATGGGCTGTGTTCTGAATCACATTGTCCATTTCAGCTTATAACAAGTAACCTGTTGTGTCTAACAATTGCACACATTAAGATATATTAAAACAAATCATTATAAATGAGAAATTCAAATAAATAACTATTTGATTGAGATCTGAATAAAAACCTTGACAGAATGAATAATAATCATAAGGGTTTTGTCTTATTTTAGTCATGAAGTCAGTATTGCAGCTTCTGCTTAAAAGTATGTCTTTTATAATATGTATATTTATTAAAGAGCGTAAGAGACATTTATTATAATTTGTGTGCAAACACTCAGCATTGTTAACCAGACTAAATTATTATTATGTTTATGTCAACATCAAACATTATAATTACCATGCTGTGCAGAAATGTTTATTACATAAATTATATTTACTAATGTCATTTATCTTGTGTCTTCATTTATTCAGAACGTCAAAAGAGAAAAACTGTTTGCTTATTCGTGGATAGTCTGATTTTAAAGGGAAATCTTTTTTTTTTTTGTTGCTTAAAATCAAGGTCTCTATTTTCTCACGATTCTGTAATGTAAAATAATGAGAATGTCAATGAGTGTTCTGTAATGTTAATATGAGAAGTCTATTATTGTTGTTGTTTCTCAAACATATGGTAAAGCAACAATAATATTATTAGGCCTATGTGTAGGTCTAGTGTTGGTTAAAATGCTAGTTTTTGTATAGACTTGGAAGGGTGGACTTGAATATACTTGAAATTTGTCCTGGTCAAGCAGCAAAACAGGCTATCTCCTTGAAAGTGACAGAATGTTTAATTCCTCCTGAGGACTTGAAACCCACAATTAATTTGTACATAAACATGGCAAAGGGAATGGGACAACTGCATAAATAATACATTACATGAAAATAAATGAAAGACACTTAGCAAATTATAATTTTGAGACCAGGCATGATCAAACGGTCTACACTAGATGTCGAATTGGACATTCTAGGTTGACTCATTTGTATTTACTCAATAACGAAGACCCACCTAAATGTAATTACTGCCAGGCTGCTCTTACTATCAAACATGTTTTGTTGGAATGTGGAAGTTTGAATACAATTAGACAACATTTTTATAAGGAGAGTACTTTGATGGACATTTTTAAAAAGGGACCTCCAGGACGAATCTTAAATTATCAAAAATTGAACTGAAAAATCATATTTAACTTTGAATATGTTTTTGTGTGAATTTTATTTATATTTTATATATTTATCTAAGTAACTTTTTATTGTAATACTAATTTGTTTTTATCACGTGATATTTTTATGTATATTCATCTTGCCATAAAATAGCCATAAGTTGCTGATGTGGCAATAAATAATAGATAAATAAATTTGTCCTGGTTGTTAATACCCAGTAAAAGTGATAACATCAGAATACAACTATTCATAATTCTGAAGTTGAATTATTATATTTGAGACATATGCTTGCCATTTGTCATTGACAACATTTTTCAGGGTGTCCGCGGGGTTGTAAAATGTCAAAATGCCAAAATTAACGGCATTAAAAAGTATTAAAGTGATAAACGTCATCTGACGTATTACATTTTCGAGCCCATTTTTTTTTTTTTTTTGATAAGTTTTCAATTTGTGTTTAGTGCAGACCTTTTTTCTAAAGTTTGCGTGGATTTATTTATGGGTTGAGAGTAGGACCTGAGCGATATCATGTGAGGTGGTGTGGTATCTTGGCAACAGGGCCGCGATCTGCACAGTTCAGCACGATTGTCTAAACGTACCGAGATTTCCGGGCCGCTGTGACATCTTGATTAATCCCTCTGCTTTATTTAAATGTACATGTTATCTCCAATATGTTATTCCATTTGGAAAGATATTACATTTACGCCATCACAGTTGCAGCTCTAAGTCGTGCTGGTATTCAAGTTTTTTTGAAGGTATTAAAAAAGGTAGTAAAAGGTATTAAATTCAACTTCTGTATAAGTTCTGTATATACCCTGTTGATTAAAATAAGACATTTGTTGTTATCAGATTCCCTCTTGCATTATATTCAACATTATATAGGCTAGAGTAGTTATACTGAAACTGTTCAACATTTATTCTCATGCACAACACTGTGTTTGCTATGAAAGAAAAAAAACATGTCAAATGCTTGTCGTAATCATAACTAAAATGCGGTATGATCATTTAAATGATGTGCGTGCTTTTGGTTTCACTTTCACTGCAGTGTGTGCTCATGGCTGTCATCACCCTAATAAAATATACATGCAAATCATACTTCCTGCGCGGCTCCCAACTATCGCTCTGCGCAAAAATCTGAACGTTATTTACAACTTTATTACCTGTTATTCACAGCCTATGCAGGTTCTGTTCACTAAAGTAGCCATCATTGGCAAGCACGCGTGCGTCCTCTCTGTAGTTAACAAATAGTGCGTCAGCTCTTGTGATTTTCGCGGTCGAGAATACGTTGTTACATTAATTGTATAAATAAAGTATGTGAAACTTTTAACACCATTTGGAGATGTCCATGTTGCTGAGCAGTGGAAATAAAACAATGTAAAGACTTGTGCAATGTAACAGCCTTTACGCTTCTCTCCTGACGAATCGAGATTGCAATCTTTTTTCCATTAATTGTGCAGCCCTATAGTTCACCCAAAAAATTCTCACCATTTACTCACACTCACAAGTGTTTGCAAATATTTATAAGTTTGTTTCTTCTGTTGAAGACAAAACAAGATATTCTGAAAAATGTTGGAAAAACAGCCATTGATATCTGTAGTAGGAACAAAAAATACTATGAATATCAATGGCTGTTGGTTATATAATATAAACGTGAAGATAAATACCAACATTAATGTTAAAATGTGAATGATTTTATCAAATTAAGAGAGATTATCCAAAATGCATGTTTTTTTTTTTTTTTTAAGCACTGTCCTGAGTGAGAGATTTTACGTAGGATGTTTACATGTAGTCCACAAAACAAAAACATATCTGAAATTATTAAAATAATTCCCTTAAAGTACTCTTGCTTTTGAATACTGTATGGTTTCCTGATGATCTACGAGTGTTTTCTGCTTTATGATGGTTGTTCGTGAGTGCCTTGTTTGTTCTGAACAGTCAAACTGACTGAAAATCTTCCACATCCTGCAGATTTTTCAGCTTTCCAGCGTCTTCTGCATATTTAAACTTCTTCCAGCAGTCACTATGCACTGAAAAAAAATTATTCCTCGAATTTACCACGTTTTTTTTTTTTTTAAGGTAAGTAGTTGTAAACTTTTACAAATTTTTACGGGCTGAATCATTTTTTTCTGTGATGATTGTGAGATGCGTTTTTTTTACTCTGAGGACAACTGAGGGACTACAAAAAAAAACATTCAAATGCTCACTGATGCTCCTGAAGGAGGAATGAGGCATTAAGAGCCTTCAACAGGATGAAGATGTCCAAATTGTCCTTATTATGTGGAGATAACATTTTATGCCATTTAATACTGCCCTTCAGAAAACAACAGAAACTATGTGCATGTTTCCCAGAAGACAAATTAAGTACAATTTACCTTGATCTTCAGATTCTGTCAGTGAGCGTTGCGAGTCCATCAGTTGTCCTGCGAGTGAAAAGACGCACCTAACAATCACACATCCACTGCTGGAAGGGGTTCAGAAATGCAGAAGATGCTGGAAAACTGAACAATCTGGAAGATATGGACTATTTTTTATTTTTTTTTTTTTTTTTTTTTTTTTTTTTTCTGAAGGACAGCAGCAATTATTCAAAACAAACAAGGCACTCCTGAACAACTATCATCAGGTAACCATACATTATTAAAAACAAAGTCTATGTAAACTTTTACAGGGGGTTATTTGAAAAATTTCAGCAAGTTTTTATTTTGTGAGCTACACTGTAAAAATATCTGTAATTTTATGGTTTATTTCCGGCAGCTGGGGTGCCGTAAAATAACGGCTGTTAAATTACAGAAATTTACCGTAAAATAATGGACATTAAATTACAGACATTTCCTTAAATTAAAATTTTTGTAAAATTTCTGTAATTCAACCTCCTTTGTTTTACAGTAAATTTCTGTAATTTAACGGCCGTTATTTTACGTTTTTTTTCCCAGCACTCCAACCATAAAATTATGGATTTTTTTTTTTTTTTTTTTACAGTGTGTGTGTAAACATCTTGTGTAAAAGATCTTACCCAGCACAGTACTTAATTAAAAAATAACATGCAATTTTTTTTTTTTTTTTTTGTATGATCTCTCTTATTTTGTGAATTCTGCACAGATTAACAGAAGGTGTTCACAAACTTTCAAGCACAACTGTATCTTTGTGTTCAATAGTGAACAAATCTCAGGTTTGGGACAAGTGAAGGGTGAGTAAATGACAGAATTTGAATTTTTGGTGAACGACGCCTCAACATTTTTGATGTCAGTTAAGTTACTAATATCAAAATAAAAATAGGCAGTTCCTCATATCATGTCTTCATTTTATTGTTAAGATAGTGAAAAAGCATAGCTCATCTAGGTGATGTGAATGAGGTTATAAAGTACACTGTTCCCTTTGAAGATTTACCCGACGTGTCCTCGCGAGTTTGTTTTCCATATCAAACTTGCGAAATCTAACCTTACAAGGAGAGGATGCAGGACTGAACTTTGTTTAGGCTACTTAATATTGAGGAAAAAGCCCCAATCAGATAGGCGAATGTCTGCAGCCCCGCCTCTGTTTTCAGATGTCTCCGTTTTCCCCCATCCACACTGACACGGAGCAGCAGCGTTTTAAAACCAAAACGACCTCCTCAGCGTTTTCAAAGCGCTCTGTTTTCGGGGCTCAAACTCCGGCGTAGTGTGGACGGGTGGCGTAACCTTAGCAAAAATTATGCATTTTAAAACTAAAACATATTAGTGTAAATGGGTCTTCAGTCTCTGCTGATGATCTGAATCAGTTGTGTTTTTTTAGAGAGACATGGAATATGTGCAGAGCTGGTGGTCCTCCAGGAACATGGTTGAGAAACACTGGTGTACTGCACGTTTTGCGTATACATTTGAGTGTTGTTGGTCATCTGAATTTCCCTTTTGCAAAAAAAAAGTGCTTTGGGGCAAGTAATCGATATTGTTTAAGTGGTAAAAATCACCCTCATGTTCTTTTAAAAATCTAGATGTTACTTCTAAAGAGCTGCTTTCTTCCACCCAGGCCTGCTGAATGCTTATTCGGCGGATGTCTCTTTTTCTTCCTGCAGTTTGGATCGTTTTACTTGGATCAGATTTGACCTAGATATCCACTCTTTTGTTATGAGCGTGGAAGGCTGTGTAGTTTTGTAATGAGAAGCAGACTACAATAGCATCCAGAAATCATTTGGAGCAACAGCCTTTTCAAGGAAAGCCCCATCGGCATGTCAAACTGAAAAAGAGAAGTGTGAGATTTCTCCTGAAAATCATCACGCTTGTGATGATTATGGGACAATCAGGGCTTTTTAGTTTTGATTTTAGTTTTGTGTCATTTCTCGGTGTTTGGCGCAGTGGGCTGTTAAATGAGCACTATGTGTCTGTAATTACATCCCTCAGAGATTTCTTTGTGTAAAGGCTCTGAAACCCATGAAACGGTGTTAATTTGACATTTCGTTTTCATCACATTCACTAGATTGTCGTTTAGCTTTGATTGGCTTGAAAGAAGAGTGAATGTATGAACGTACAAGATATTGTCGATGCTTTGGATCTAAGATCTGGCAGTACATGCCTCAAGTAAAACATCAACTTATTGATAAATTTACTTAGGGCTGGGCGATATTGCAAAAAAAAAAAAATTCACAATAAGATGTTTTGCGTCATTTGATATTGATAATTATCGAATATTTTTTTTAACAATACATTTAGCTATATTAGGATTTTTTTTTTGTTAACCATTTTATTTTAATTTACCAACATTACTAAGGCAAATAGTTTAAATAGTAAAAAACAAAAATATTTAAACAAAATATCAGATCTCTTTATAATAAAATAAACAGAAGTGTTAAAGACTCTTAAACTTGATAGATAAAATATTACAAAGTGTGTGCAATGGTAAAGCATAAATACTTAAAGGTGTGAATAATAATGATGCAGTAAACCTCAAACTCTGTAAACTAAAGAAATTATAATGATCAAATCTGAGATTTCAAGTAAAGGAACCAGCCATCATTATTCAAATACATACTGCAGCATTACAAATTGTGAGGTTGAATGACTACATTACCCCTGTGCTAAAAACTCTTTCAGATGGGGAGCTAGTGGCTGGGATGCACAAGAAAAGAAACCAAAAAGCCACTCTGGCGACATCCTTACATCCTATTTTTATTTACAGTCTCCTCACTGCTGCTAGACTGCACTCATTTTTGAGAGTGTTGTTATTCTGACCTGAAGTGACAAGAGCAAGCACGTGGATTACATCACCATTTGCAATGCACTTTGCGCTCGTGCTCCACTGGTGTCTCTCGTAACTAGGTGACCATCAAGCGTTTTCTGAGAAGATGACAAACAGAAACCATTGCTGCCGCTCTGATGAAAGTTTATGGTAAAGTTTAAAGTAAAAAGCACTGCAATGTTTGGATGCGCTGTGTTTGTCTGAGGTAATAAGTCTGTAATTAGTCTTACTGAAGTGTGTATATTTCATACAAAGTGTGAAGCAGATTGGTTAGTTATACTTGCATGTATCACGGTGCACTCAGGGCATTCGGAAAAGTTCAGATGTTTTCAACTATAGGTGCAGTTGGAAAATCTGCATGCGTCACGTGTGCAACATGTGCGTGTAGCTCCCGTTTGTGCGTCATTTAAGTCGTGCGCCTCCACTGGAAATGACAAACTTGCACCCTAAGCTTATTGGCATTTTTAATCGATATTGACAATGGTACTCGGTCAATAAATATCGATACCGATTTTTAAAATTTTTTTTTTATTGTATTTTTTTTTTTTTCAATGACCACAGTTCAACTCTTCATGCACGCCATTAAAATACAAAACAAGGTTCAGTATGTGGGTCCAATATTCTGCTAGGTCGGATCTCTGAGGGAAAAATTTAGCATCAGTTTTAAAATAAATTAATTAACAAATATTTATTTCATTCATTCATTCATTTTCTTGTCGGCTTTGTCCCTTGCAGGGTCGCCACAGCGGAATGAACCGCCAACTTATCCAGCACGATTTTACGCAGCGGATGCCCTTCCAGCCGCAACCCATCTCTGGGAACCAAATATTTATTTATTTTATGTAAATTTAAAATGGATGCTAAATACCCCCTCAGAGATCAGACAAATCATGAATTGTTGCATATAAAATTAACGGCAAGAAGAGTGGAGATAACCTAAATAAACCTGAAATTGCAAACATATTTTGGTAACACTTTATTTTAAGTCACAATTCATGTTATTAGCAAACTATTAACTTGCAATACTAGCTCAAACTACTACTTTTCAGCATTCAGAATTCAGAATTATTATTATTATTATTATTATTATTATTATTATTATTATTATTATTTTTTTTTTTTTTTTTTTTTATGAAGTAAACTCACTTAAAGAGATATTCAGCAAAGTTTTACCAGGAAAATGTGTAGAATTGTTATCATATAATAATGTAAAAAAATCTGATCCAATTTATTGTTTATTTGTTTGTGTAATATATTGTATTTATTTTTAACAGTTTGTCTTTATTGCTAACATGGCATAAAGTACACATACAGTATATGATTTTATTAATTTAACCTTTAACTTTTACTGAAAGGTAATTAACATTAACAGGAATGAAATGTATTTAAGTAACCTGTTAATATGTTCATGTGAGGACATTTGTATGCATTTTACTAACTTACATCTCTAAATTATTAAAGCATATGAGAAATTGAGCAAAACAAGCAACATGTATTGAGAGCCCAAAGTATATCAGAGAGCAGCAATAGGATGACCCTACAATTAAAGTTAGGAAAGCATAAATATGCCTGTATGGATTTTTTGCTTTTATCTTTTTAAGATGTAGCTCTGCACTAATAGCAACACGCAAGCAAGAGTGTCATTTTCCCTGAATCTCGTGAGTATATGAGCATGATTGCATATTAACTGCAGGGTTTCATTCCTGTATAAATCTGTTTTTGGGCGACTTAACAGAGCGAGCAAATGATTGATTCATAAAGATGGCCACTTGCTTCATTTATAAATGATTCTGCCTTTCTAAATGAATCATTTCAATGAATCAATAGTTAATACAGGGACTTGCTGCCATCTGCTAGAGGTTTTTGTTTTATTTATCCACAATGGGCCTAAATCACCATCACAAAAACATGCTCATTAATGTATTATTTATTGTGATCCTAAAATAATCACCCAAAATATTGAATCAACAATTTTCAGCAATACCATACAAATGTTTTGTACATTTTTTTAAAAATATTAAAATGCTATTTATTTACATGTATTTATTCATATTTATTTTATTCTATTTATTTTTGTTATTTACATTTTATATTTATTTATTTCTATTCTATTTACTTATTATTGTTAATTTATATTTTATACTCATTTATTTTTTGTTATTTATATTTTATTTATATATTAGTTTTTTTTTTTTTTTATTCTATTTTTTTAAATTTATTTATTTTATGCTAAAATTGCAAGCCTTTATACATTCTTGAGTTTTCATATTGTTTGAAGAAAACAAGAATCAGGGCTTGAATAAATGTAAGAACTAGTATACTCATTAATCAGTTCTTAAAGCCTAATCTGAAGTTTTCTTCTATGGAGAAATATAATGTATAATGTAATGTAATACCCCAGAGAAAAATAAGCTTGTCAAAAAAAATTCTGCAGCGCTTTATACAACTTAAATTGTGTCAAAATTGATTTATGTGAATGACCAGGAAAAGCTGAAAAAATCCATAGCAATTTGTGAGTTTGTAGGACAAACTGAATGTCAAAATATTCCTTGACTGGTCATTTAAGATATGGTGCTCCGGGGGTGGAGATGACTGGACTTCATAAAGACACTGCTGCTGTCACGCAGATACACTTCCTCTGTGGACAGGTAAGACTGTTTCAACATTTTACCCTCGGGAGATGCATGTATTTACTCCAGCCATTGTAGTTTATTGGGTCTTATTAGTGTGCTTTATTAAAGTTTGAACTTACTTTGAACTTTTGTTTTGTTTTTTGCAGGGAAGAATACTTTCTCTTTTGGATGATAACACTATTCACCTTTGGGAGATCGTGCAGAGAGAAAACCGCTCACATTTGGTAGAAGTTCACAGCTTCAACCTGCCTGGCAGGCCGGGCATCGAGAGCACAAGGTGGTGCATTTTTTTTTTACAATTGTCTTGCTCAAATTTGCTCTTGCGGTGGCGCAGTGGGTAGTGCTGTCGCCTCACAGCAAGAAGGACACTGGTTCGAGCCTTGGCTGGGTCAGTTGGCATTTCTGTGTGGAGTTTGCATGTTTTTCCTGTGTTGGTGTTGGTTTGCTCCGGTTTTCCCGTCAAGTCCAAATACATGCAGCATATGTGAATTGGGTAAGCTAAATTGTCCGTAGTGCATGTGTGTGTGAATGACTGTGTATGTGTGTTTTCCACTGATGAACTGCAGCTGGAAGGCCATCCACTGTGTAAAACAAATGCTGGAAAAATTGGCGGTTCATTCCACTGTGGCGACCCCTGCCTAATAAAGAGACTAAGCCGAGAAGAAAATGAATGTATGAATAAAATGTTGCTGTTGTGCTCTTTAGTGCAACTCGTGTGACGGTCATGCTGCTGAATCTGAGCTGTAATCTTCTCGCTCTGGGGACTGAAGGTGGTGGGGTTCACTTTCTGGAGTTGCCTACCCTCACGCTGCTCAACAAGTCTCTGTTTCAGGACGAGATCATGCAGAGGTAAGAGCTGATCTTCAGTCGTTATACGGACCCTGTCAAATCATCCACTCGCACAGGGAGATTACCACTTTACTGAGGAAAAAATGACAGAATGCATTAGCTTTTGTGTAGAAATGAAAGAACAGTTATATTAAACATGACCTATTTCTTTAAGATTGATAAAAGAACTCTTACGCCCATCAAGACTGCATTCATTTGATTGAAAAGTATGTTTATTTATTTATTATAAGTCAGAACTTAATTAAAAAAAATCATAAAAAATATTGCTGTCTTAATTTAAACTCTGATGCATTTTCTTTTCTAAACAACAGCAGTTTAAACTCTAAACTCTTTAACAACACAGTAGAATTGCTTCTGGGTTACAAAAAGTCAGATTATCACATAAGTAATGAGATGGAACTGTGTTCAGCTTTAAAGGGCACCTATTTTACCCCTTTTACAAGATGTAAGATAAGCCTTTGGTGTCTCTAGAATGTGTCTGTAAAGTTTTAGCTCAGTATACCCATCAGATTATTTATTATAGCCTTCAGAATCTGCCCATTTTGGTGTCTGAATACATCGTAGCGTTTTTTGTAGCCTGTGGCTTTAAATGCAAATGAGCTGCTTTTCTCCGCCCACCGTTCCCATGTGTGTGTCTGCTTCTCCTGCAAACAGCAATCAGTGATAGAGACAGACACGGATGAAGCTGAAATAAGGTCATTAGTCAAACATACCAAGTAAGTTTATTTCATGTATTTGTGGTGGAGTTTATTCAAGCCTTTCTGAAATGATGAGTCACACACACCTTAGCGTTTACTGACACCATGCAGCCGTGGTGATTACAGCGGTTAAGAATTACTTAGCGATTTTACTGTCTTTATTGCAAACATGCTCTGTTTTAAAAACATTTTAAACTTATAAAACTTATAAAAATCACAGAGTTGTAACAAATATTTTAAACCCCAGTTTATTTGCAAAATAATGTTCTGTGGATATGTTGTTATACGAACATGGCGCCTGCCAATCAATTCGGTGGGCAGGGAAAACTGCACTCCTACATCACGTTGCAGTGGGCCTCAAAATCACTAGGATTTGGGTCCTATTTTAACGTCAAGAAATTTTTTAAAAAGAGACTTGTTGTCTTTATATCACTCCAATATGACTGTGGACACACTATACATACACACAGTTCTGTCCAAACAGCTTACACAAAATGATTTTCATCATAGGTGCCCTGTAAAAACAAGCTGTCTATAGTAGCGATCACAACGGAGAAATGTCAGATTACTAAGAGGTAGTTTTAACTCTGATATGTTGCTATACATGTGGTGGTGACGGTGTTAAATTTATTCTTTCAATCAATTAACAGAAGTCTTTAAAAATGCTTATTGAAATTAAATGTCTCAGAAACATTCATTAAATGTATGATTGTGTATACATGTGTGTGTGTGTGTGTGTGTGTGTGTGTGTTCATAATATGCTTATAAAGACATTTATATTATTGCAAAGGATTTCAGTTTGAAACAAATAATCTTCTTTTGAGCTCCCTATATATACATCAAAAGATATCTATATCAAATAATCCTGAAAAAAAAAAATAAGTCAGTGTTTACACAGTTTTACAGTTTGACTACAAAGTTGAAGAAATCTGAATAATATTTAAGACTATAAAATGTATTGAGTTTGTGACAATGTAAATCTCATCAGTCTATTTCAAATTTATATAAATTGATATATTTGTCAGAATATACTTTTCTTTCTCATCTTTTCAGAATTTAGTTTTTTTTCTTTAAAAAAAAAGAATGACATTAACAGGAATATTTTGTAACGTGTATTTTCTGCCACTTTTTGTTTTGTTTGTGCATCCATGCTAAATAAAATATTTATTGGTATGAACCTTTAACCCTAATAATCTCTACAACCTCGCTGAGACATATTTTCAGAATGTCTCTCAGGGGAGAGAGTATTTTTAAGCTAATAAAGATGGCTGTTCGGATGAATTCCTCAACTCTTACCTCATAAAACAAGCATTGGGGGACTTCAGCCCCCTCTGAAAGGACTGTGCATGAGCTTAATGAAGCTGCAGCCTCCTTTTAGTTTATTTTCTTTCCATCCTCTGGCCCTGTCCAAGCTGCATTTGTCACACTTCCCTCCTACACTGTGCACTGGGAATGGATCAAACTTCGTGATTCTCACAAAGCGCTTTTCCCCTTCTTGCCCCCAGCTGTGTCTGTCAGTCTGTTTCCCTGTCAGTAGGTTATAGGGAGCTTGAGCTTTCCTGTCCCACTGCCAAAACACAGTAGACTTCACACCCCCACAGATAGATGTTTGAGTTTGATCCCGGTGATCTCAGGGGATCTACAAGTAGAGACACTGACAGGTGCATGAAAAAACAACAACTGTTTTGCCTGCAATTTTAAGATTTTGGGGTTGTATAAAATGTTTGTTTATAAGTGTAAACAAAGTAGAGTTTAGCTTTTATTACGCTTTACAAAGTCTATAGATTTCAATTACAATAACTATTTGGCAACACTTTATTTTAAGGTACAGTTCTCACAATGAATAAACCATTAGCCGAGACGTTTAGCTCAATAAACTAATAATTAGCTGCTTATTAATAGTTATTAAGGTTGTAGTTGCGTTTAGGTATTGGGCATGTTTAGGGAGTGCTTATTTATAAGTGCTAGTAAGCAGCCAGCATAGACCGGTGGTAGGGCAGTACAACAAATGACATGACAAAAAGTCATGACAACAAATGTGTTGTTACTTTAACTTATTTTAATACATTTATCAAGTTTGAACTTGGTATTTTTAGTCAATTTGATTATAAGTTGACATTATTCGAAAGGTTAATTCCATTAAAAAGTGTAGTTAACAACATAGTTAAAAGTGCAGTATGAACGTTTGATACCCAGTGGTTGAACTAGGTATTGCACACCTAGTTCAAAACAAACATAAGTGCAGGTTGCCAGATTAATGACACCAACAGCAGTGTGCCTGACTGTCGAGCCTAAAGGCTGATTTAAACAGTGTTCTAAATACAGTAAAAGCAACGACACACGATAGAAGGAATATTCTCCATATTACCAACACCTGAAATTTATATTTTAGATACAGCTTCTATTTCTTGCAGCTGAACAACAGAAAACTGACAATGATCACCTCAAGTACACCTCATTTGCTCATTCAGTGTTAAATGCTAATAACGCGAGTTTGACAGCCATTTTACATGACATTTATTGCCATATACTGAAAGCAGCAGCAGATAGGTCACCTCAGATCTTGAAAATAAAATAACCTGTTTGAAATTGCACTTTAGAACTGTGACTCGGTGCAAGCCAACACATATCAGAGATTTAGCATCTTCATTTAATAAAGTTAAAGAGGTTTAATATGTATTAATTTAATTATAAACTGACCATTTTGTTGGTTACCTTACCATAAATCTCGACTTGTGCATCTTACTACTCCTTTTCGGTTTGACTCACATTTGTACGCTGAAGGGTTTTACAGAAGAATAAGTTCATGCACAATTTGCTGATCATATACATCATTTTATTCTACCCCAAAATTGTGGTTTATTTATTTATTTATTTATTTATTTATTTATTGATTTATTTATTGATTTTTCTGGCTATTTGCAGTGTTATCAGAATTTAGTTTTTTATTATTATTATTTTCTTTTTCTTTTTTTTAAGAGCTCCCCAAAATATATAAAAATAATGTAATCTAAAATATTAAAAAAAGAGCAAAAAAATAAACAAGAATTTTTAACCTGACATTTTATTTATTTATTTATTATTATTATTATTATTATTATTATTATTATTATTATTATATTATTATTATTATTTTCTTTTTCTTTTTTTTAAGAGCTCCCCAAAATATATAAAAATAATGTAATCTAAAATATTAAAAAAAGAGCAAAAAAATAAACAAGAATTTTTAACCTGACATTTTATTTATTTATTTATTTATTATTATTATTATTATTATTATTATTATTATATTATTATTATTATTATTTTCTTTTTCTTTTTTTTAAGAGCTCCCCAAAATATATAAAAATAATGTAATCTAAAATATTAAAAAAAGAGCAAAAAAATAAACAAGAATTTTTAACCTGACATTTTATTTATTTATTTATTTATTATTATTATTATTATTATTATTATTATTATTATTATTATATTATTATTATTTTTTTTATTATTTTTTTTCTTTCTTTTTATTTTTTAAGAGATCCCCAAAATATATAAAAATAATGTAATCTAAAATAAAAAAGAACAAAAAATAACAACAATTTTTAACCTGACATTTTTATTTATTTGTTTGTCTGGCTATTTGCAGTATTATCAGATTTTTTTTTTTTTTTTTTTTGTGATTTTATTTATTTATTTATTTATTTATTTGTTTATTATTAATATTATTTTCTTTTTTTTTAAGAGCTCCCCAAAATATGTAAAAATAATATAATCTAAAATAAAAAAAGAACAAAGTAAACAAGAATTTTTAACCTGACATTTTATTTATTTATTTTTTTTAGAGCTCCCCAAAATCTATAAAAATAATGTAATCTAAAATAAAAAAGAACAAAGTAAACAAGATTTTTTAACCTGACATTTTATGTTGGAAATGTATGCAAATTGTTGCATGTTTCACAAAGTAAATCCTTATTTGCATTAAACTTAATAATACAAAAATCTTTGCAATTGATAATGTATACAATCAACTGAGGAAGTATAGTGAGAACTTTGTTACTTGATCCCATTGACCTGCAGTGTGTTGTCTTAAAAGTATAGTTCACCCCAAAAATAAAGTTCTGTCATCAAGGACTCCCCTCTACTTGTTCCAAAGTTGTTTTTTTCTGTTAAACACAAAAGATATTTTTGAAGAATGTTGGAAAGCCAGTGGTAGCCATTAACTGCCATTTTAAATATGGAAATCTATGGCTACTGTTTTCCAACATTCTTCAAAATTGTGTTTAATAGAACAGAAAGAAACGTTTTGGAACCACTTAAGGGTGAGTAAATGATGACAGAACGTTCATTTTTGGGTGAACTATCCTTTAAGCCTCTGCTGTTTAGTTGCCATTGTAAGAATATTTATAAATATTTAATATATTTGGCTGTCAAGAAGAAACCCTTTTCCTAATGACTGTAATTCTGTCTGTAACAAGGCAGGGAAATCACACTAGCTATTCATCGAACTCTTTGAAGACGCTGTTTAACGCAGAGATAAATTACAGCTTCTGTTGCAGATATAGCCTGGGTGGCTAAATGCGGACCTCATCTGCTTCTCAGAGTCCTTGAACTGCTCATTAACGGAGCACAATTTGGGGTAATGGGCATCCTATCTGAGCCACTGGTAATAAGTATGTGTCAGCCAGGAAACTACTGAACAAAATGCTTTTGTACCAAGTGCCAAATCTCTTGGGCTCCAGCCGAGGAGCCGTTTAAAACGGAGGATATGAGCTTTGCACACTCATCTTTGGGGATCTGCAGGATCTGGAACGCTAGAATGTACTTTGTGGCTTGGTTGAAAAAAAATATTATTGTGTTCTGTGGTCGTTTGTTTGTCTTTAAGGCATGTGGGACATCTAGATTGACATGCATGAGAGTTTTCATGTCTTCCGAGTTCTGATTTAATTGTGAAGGGTGAACTTGAAACTATAATATTAATTCACTCTGAGGTGGCCAAACTCTGCTTGCCTCTAGTTCCATTGCTACTCGAAGTCAGTTCTGATTAGGATTTGATTTATACTGGAGCTGCGTGATATTGGAAAAATCTGACATTGCGATTGTGTTTTTCTGCTGTTATATACAGTATTGCATGATGAATACAATTTCACCAGATGACTTCAATAGCTCTATTTGGTAAGAATTCAGGTACAGAAATTGAGTAATATTATTTGAAATCCCTGAAATTAAATTTGTGTTATTGAATTATTATTCTAAAAGGCTCTTAAATTTGTAATTTAGTAGAAATTTTGTTTAGACTGTCTTTATGATCTAATAAACTATTGGGAAAATATAGGAAAAATGTATATAATTAACAATTCTGGAAACATTAATAGATTTTAAAATTTTTTAAGGAGTTTTCTTAGTCATTTTCCAAAACCTTTTTCCACTTAAAAAGCATAAAATGTACATGTTTTGTCTGATATTTTACACATAAGAAACATTTTGGGGGCCTGAGAATGAAAAAACGTGTAAAAATGTAAATGTAAGAACATGTCTAAAAGTGCGTTCCACTATCGTCATTGTGTGAACTACACAAAACTACAGATTTTTATTTATTTTTTTCCCCAAGCTGCTTGTGCCGTGCTAATGAATATTATGCATTTACTTTATTGGCATGTGCAAGTTTTTGACAACCAAACAAATGATAGTTGACCATCTTTAGAACACCTCCAATTACTAGTCTTCCATGCTTAATACAGCATTTTTCGATAATTTTCACGGATCCCTGTGAAAAGGGATCATTTTGACATTGTTGTCATCTGTGCAAAATTTTTCAAAACCACAAATTAAAACCTCAGTGTTTAGTACATGGTTGACAAACACACCTCGTTCAAAAAAGTAAACTCTCCTTTTAACGTTGACGATGTTCAACATTCTAAATATCTATCTGAAGTCATTTTTCAGTGTTGCCACACACATTAAAACAGTGCCTTATAAATATCATTATGACTTTAAAGATGTGTGTATCTGTTTTTCTATTTTCATAAAAGTACTTGTAAAATCCTTCAATTGTTTGTGTAAAATAAGTATCTTGTGGCCATTTTCATTCAAAGCCTAACCACCAAACGACTACTCCAGTCCTACTTTTCCATGCGCCTTCCTCTGTTCGTCCCCCCCCCCCTTCATGGCTTCATCTCATCCCTGGCTCTGTGGGTGTACATGCACATTCCAGCTCTTGAATTCATGCCACAGCCACAGAGGAATCCCGGACTGTGGCTTTTGATTGCTCATCGTTTGTCTGGCTTACAAACTGTATTTAAGCATGTCAGCGTCTGTGTCAACTCCTGCCGTGTCACTTCTACATCGGTATCGCTGATTCTTTGAGTTGTTTATTGAATTTGGTGTTTTTTCACCCTGTTAGGTTTTGCAAACATGAATCAAGAGTAATTGTTACCAAATGTTCAATACATTGTTTTCAAAGCTTGGAGCTGGGTTTATTCTTCGCTCGTTGAACCCTGAGACCTGCACATTTTTCCATGCGAAATGCTTTTCCACACAAGCCAGCGTGCGATTCAGCTGAGAATAAAAGTGCTGAGTGAAGTTTTGCAGTGACTGTTTTCTGTAACCTCTGATGTGTACTTCAGTAGCACTCTGTGTTTAGGGAGGTAAGTGGTGTGTGTACTCTGATTTGGGTTTTTCAGCAAACAAGTGCAGTTGACTGGCACTAGAAAGAGAAAAAATCTTCCAAATGTTCCATGTTTCAGGCACAGCAAAATAAGTCGGTTGCTCTTAATCTTTACACAGGGTGTCTGCTGAGTCCTAAAAAGTGTTTAAAAAGGTTGATAAATAAATTATAAGAAAATTAAGGCCCTTAAAAGGTATTAAAGTCTTAATCGCGTTTTTATGAGGTGTTATTTTGTTCAAGCGTGGTCAAAAGTGTTTGACTCCAAAATATTTTTATTTATCCACGCGATTGATTTGGGCCGGGCTCATCTGGCCAAGTTCCTCCATTCGGGTGATGTCATGTAATTTGCGACAAACGTGGGAAGGTGATGTGATGCTCTTCACATGTAGCAAAACCATAGAGCAAAACAAATGGGAAAGTGTAAGTTTACGTACTTCTGGTTGGAGAAAGATGAGTTTAAACTGTGGCTGAAGCCTGTCGCTGGAAACAACCCTGTAATTTATTCTTTCAAGCTTTGTTTCTTCCAAGCTTATCGGAGTTCTGTTGCGTGGTTGTGCTTCATTGATTTATTTAACTACAACTGTTTATTAACAACTGTTTATTAGGTTAAATGTTTGATACTGATTAGAAGTGGCGATGAGGTGTTAAACTTCTGAGAAGGTTTTTAAAAAGTCTTAAAAAGGTATTGAAATGACCTTTAGGATTCCTGCATACTCATTCAAGTGCACTAAAAAGGCTGGAAGTCTGTCAAATACAAAAAAAAAAATTAACAAAATCTAATATTCAGAATCAGAAAGAGCTTTATTGTCGGGTATGTTCACACATACGAAGGATTTTTTTCGTGAAAGAGCTTCTACAGTGCAACAGTATCACAGAGACATAAACAGATAATAAATATATTTTAAAAAGTAGTGAATGCAAATATACAAATTGACAAGTGTATGTACATGTATATTACTATATACAATTTTATGAGCCGCTGTTATGTGCACATCAGCATGTAAAGTATGTTGTTAAATAAGTGTATACGTGTATAAAAAGTAGTGATGTTTGTTGCACAATTATTAAATCATAGTATTCATTAAGTATAAATCTAAGATATAAATCAAGTATTCATTAGATGGATTGTAGTCAGCAGGGGTGGATTTAAACTATAAGCGAGCTAAGCGGCCGCTTAGGGCCCCAGGAAATCATTTTTTTGTATGGTTAGAGTTAAACAAATACAATTTTAATGTAATTAAATATTATTTAATATACAATCAAATATAATATCATATAAAATAAAATATCCATCTTGGAGCAGTCCAGCAGTCAAATTTATAAAAAAAAAACATTTATTATTTTTAGTTGTAAATTAATTTTAAGAAACTATTCATTTAAAATTTAGAGTGCCTTAATTTAAAATGTCGAAAATAATATTGAGTGATATAAAAAAAAAACAGCAATATAAATAAATATTAAATAAAATTTGAAAGGGTGCATTTCAAGACTTGGGCTCTATGGCTGGAATTGCTTAGGGCCCCAAAATCACTAAATCTGCCCATGGCAGTCAGCAGTCATTCTAGCAATCAGTAACCTAACATTTAAGTAAATCTGTAAAATAAAAATATTTATATGTAATCAAATATTTATCAAAATACTCTTCTGTAGCTTATGAACATTTAATGGCTTTTCTGAAAGAAACGTAGAGTTTCGTGACATTACTAACATGCAGACGATATGATGATTGAGCATTTACATGAAATGTGGCAAACTTATTGAAATGTGGCAAACTTCATTGAAATATGGCAAACTTATTTTATTAATGGTCTTAATGTTCAAGAAGCAATCAATCATGGGACATTAAATGGGCTTAAAACTACATTTAAAAGTAAAATGGACAAATCATAAGTTGAGTTTTTCCTGTAAATAAGGTTTGCTATTGCAAATTTTAAAGATCATGACAGTTCACAATTATCAATACAGCAGAATGATTCACTAAATATAAACTGTAAAAATAAAACAAACAAATCAGAACTATTGTAAATGATATACAAAATACAGTAGAATGAAGAATTTGTAAGAATGAAGAATTTAATATGAAGGAATTTAATAAGAAACAGTCAAGAGAGTGAGCGATTTTCTTGCCTTTTGTTGTTTGATGTAATAATAATAATAATGGGACATTATTATTATTATTATTATTATTATTAATAATAATTATAAAGTACAGTCGACAGCAGCAATACAGCTCACTGTCACTTTAAGAGCCACACGGATCTAATTTGCGGTTACACATGCACATGCTTTTATTTGATCATTTAGGTCAGGGGTGCTCAACCCTGTTCCTGGCGATCGACCTTCCAGCTGATTTCAGCTCCAACCCTGATCAAACACACCTGAACCAATTATTTAGAACGTGAGGAGCACTTGATAATTACAGGCAGGTGTGTTTGATAAGGGCTGCAACTGAAAACTGCAGGAAGGTCGATCGCCAGGAATAGGGTTGAGCACCACTGATTTAGGTGCTACAAGATGACTTGATCTGTAGATATTGACTACGTTTACATGGACGCCAATAATCCGATTTTAATGCGATTAGGACAATACTCTGATTAAGAGTCTACCATGTAAACAGTGATTTTTGATTAATTTAATCAGATTAAGGTCATAATCGAACTAAAGAGAAATCGAATTAAGACATGTGGAGTATGCCGATTTTAGTCGCATTATTGAAGTGCAGTTCATGCATGTAAACACCTTAATCGAACTATTACCCTCATGTAGGACTTTAAGCCACTTTTTGCAATTGCTACAGGGTAGTCCACACACACACACAGACACACACACACACACACGCACTGCTGTTTGACACTCTTTGCACCTACCGAGTCAGTGCAGACCACAGACACCTGCATCTTGAAATGGGGAGGTTTTTTTTTCTTACATTCAGCATGCGGTATGAACTTCCATTAAAACAACTCTTTCAGCAGTTCATTCCAATATCTCGTTTGTCACGGCGGGCTTGCATGAAGTGTTCGTGAATGAAAGAGCCAAACTGTAGTTAAAGTCGACGAATTAAAAATGAAACACCCGAAATGACATGAAACTCCGGAGGAAATGTGCATAGCGCGGTGACGTAATGACGTTAATCGAATTATGTGCTGTAACATGTAAAACGCGATCATGAAAGGAACATTCAAAAAGCAACTCATGTAAACACCTTAGTCTTATTATTCTCTTAATTAGATTAAAGCAAATAATTCGATTACTGGTGTCCATGTAAACGTAGTCATTGTGCTCCATCTGAGGGCATGCACAGAACTTTTAAAAACTCTTTTAAAAGCATGAATGAATCAAATACATTTCAGTAAATCAAGCACTTCAAGAGTTAAGTTATATATGCATCAAACCAGAGAAACACTTAAGTTGAAGTTTGTAAAGAAATCAGTGGGTTAATCATGGAGGAGCTGAAGGATCACACTTTGTTTTCTGAGGCAGTTTGGTCTCTTATAAAGCTAAATGGCAGAGTAAATGCAATTGTTTTTCAGAAGCCCCTTCAGCAACATGTGGTTCCTGCATTCATTACTCAATCAGTCAGCAATGAGCCCTGTCACACAGCAAAACGTTTAAAGCAGCTCCCTGACCCTGAAAACACTGAAATAATGAAACGTCCTGAACTAAACCTGACTAACAATCTGTGGAAAACCCACTACAGTCAGTGAACTGTAATGGAGACAAAAGCTGATCAAGATCCCAGCAAAGCAGACTAGTGATATCCTGTGTCTGCAGATGTGCAGAAGTCGTTTAAGAGCTTGCGCGCTTCATGCTAATTTTTGACTGCTGTAACCTTCAGAAATGTATCACTGTTTTTCATAAAACAAATATCTTGGTTGTTTTCTAAAATACTGTTCCATTGGCATGTTCAAATTTCGAACAATGAAGCTCATGTTGTTTCTGCAAACATTCCATGTTGCACATTTTAATCTCCACTTTGGTTTTTCTCTGTGTATGCTGAATGCATATGTGCTGGTTGTAATGTTATCCACGTATCTGGTTATTCCCCTCTTCAGCGTTCCAGAGGAGTACAAGTGTGGAAAATCATTGGGGCCTGTGGAGTCCCTGCAGGAACATCCGAAAGACTCCGATAAAATCCTCATTGGCTACAGCAGAGGTCTGGTGGTGCTCTGGGACCTCAGCAGTCGGCATGTGGACCACCTCTTCCTGGGAAAGCAGGTGGGTGTGTGTTTTAGTTTGTTTGATGTCTCTGAAATGACTTTCAACACCGTTTGAATTAAACGCATTGACTTAAAATTCAACATTGACATCAGTGTTTTAAAGTCAGCCTGTAAATGTCAAATGATTGGCAACTTTCAAAGTGATCAGGTCAAGAGATTTATCCGTGCTCTTTAAATCATCAGTGCTTTGATGTGCAGATGGTTTAACTCAAAGCTTTTGACTTCTCGTCATGGCCTTTTTGTGATGCTGTGTATTGTGTGGGACTGTCACTCTTGCAGCAGCTGGAGAGTTTGGTCTGGGAACGGTCCGGGAACAGCTTTGTTAGTTCTCATAGTGATGGCGGATACATGGTGTGGGCTGTCAGCAGCAGCAATCCCTGCACCCATGACCCCGTCTCATCCACCATACCATATGGTGAGCCTTAACACATACCAATTACACACCCGCTTTACTTTTTCTCTGTTACACACACACAAACGTTTATACTGTAAATACCTCTAATCATATGTTCCTATCCTAACCCTAAAGCCAACCCTCACAAGAAATATCAAAATGTCATTTTAAATTAAAAGGACGTAAGGCATGTCCTCGTAAACCACCATAATAGATCGCAACTAAGTCATACCCATGTCATTATACAAAAAACTGTCCTTGTAAACCAGTGTCAACACAGTTTGTTAGTGGTGAGCTTGTCAACATGTGAAATAGGGATGTAATTATTCACCATGAGACTGTTGTAAATCGATTCAAATATGTGACGATTTATATAGGTAGAATTGTTAAACAAATCAAGATCCATTTTTTTCAACAGTGGGGGCTCTGTGTTTACAGGCGCAAACTTGCTTTACTGCAGAAAGACGTTTACTTGCACTAACAAAACAACAAGTATAATGCACATAAACCGTCAGCACAGTGAAAAACTACGGTCACAGACGTCTATACACAAAATAACTATGAATATTTACTGTGATGCTACGGAGATCACACAGTACATCAGTGCTTTCATTGCAAAAGTGTGAAGATGATTTTCTTTTTTTTTTTTTTTTTTTTTTTTTAAGATTTATTTTTGGCCTTTTTGCCTTTATTAGATAGGACAGTATGGAGACAGGAAGCGAACTTGGAGAGAGAGAGAGGGGGGTAGGGTAGGGAAATGTCCTCGAGCCGGGATTCGAACTTGGGATGCTCTGACGTGCTACTGCACCATATGTCGACGCGCTAACCACTAGGCTATTGCGCCGACGTGAAGATGATTTTCTGACTGAGGAAGAAAGTTGTTCTGTTACAGAAGCAGATATTAGATTATTTTACCCTCTCCTTTTCAAAATAATTTATGCACATTTTAATAATTTGCTTATTGTTGAATATTTAAAAATGTTCAAGATTATCTCTTCTTGGGTGTATCACACTGATACTTATACAATTTAATTTTATAAGTAATATTAATTATTCACCTTCATTTTATAATCAGTTTTTTTATGGAGAAGAGGGCCTATTGACCACCTCTGTACACGCTGCTCTCTGGTTTAGGAAAGGATTTCCTCTCTACACCAGCCATCTCAGTCCCCAGTGAAAGAGTTTGTTTTCTTTAGTTTGTATTATCCTTTTTTTTTTTTGGAATTAAGTTATGGCAGAAAATGTATTATTTTGCAAAAAATGTGCAGCATTTTAGAAAAAATTAAAGGGCTCTTCACCTAAATCTAAATCGTATCGTGAGATTAGTATCGTGAATCGTATGGAATCGTGAGTTGTGAATTGTTACATCCCTAATGTAAAAAGATGATTTTTGTGTAGTCAATCTGTCTATTCACTTATGACACTGTGGTTCAGTATAAAAACTTAAATCAGTAAAAACAAACTAACAAAAAAAAGTGCAACACTTTTCAGTATTGATGAAGGAACAAAATATTTCTTCAGTACTGTAGTTCCTTCTGAATCATCTGAGCTTCTTTGCTCACACAATATTCATTTAATGATATATTGGCATTGCAGTGTTAATCTTCAATGTAAAAAGTTGCCAAACAATCATATGTAAATATATTAAAGAAATGTTTTATTGCTCCGTTTAAATGGTCAGTTGCTGGGAAGCAAGCATTTTTGTACAAGTATTATGATTTGCATGGATTTTATCACACGAGTAAAATACAAAGCCTTGATTGTATTAATAGTTTAGTTTCTTGGGAAATATGGAAACCTTTGTATTCATGCCAATTGAAATATGTGTTTTGCTTTAAAATTGTTTAGATAAGTTTCATATAATTATTTAAATTAAAACCAACTTATTATATTATTATTATTATTATTATTATTATTATTATTATTGTTATTTATAGTTTGCATTTGTTTTTTGCATAATTAATTGTGTATCACAATTTTAGATTTATTGACACTAGCTTACACATGACTTTATCTTTTCTCTCAATGCAGTTTTATTTTTATACAAAGCAGCATTTTTGATTCAGCAAATGTTTTAAAAATCGCTTGAAAAAATTACATTAACAATTAAGTTTAGGTGGGCATTAATGTTCTGCATAGGAGGTCTTTAATTACACTTTGCGATCACACAGAGAGAAGATATGAAACACACTAAAGCTGTTTTTTGACTAATAAGGACGTTTTGTGTTCACACAAGATGTTTTGATTGTACCATGACATCTTGTATGTAAAAAAATGGAGAATTTAGATTTCTCAATTTAATAGCTTTAATAATCAAAACTGCAGTCAGTTGATCTAAATCTGGTCGTTACACTAAAGCATTTACACAACATTAAAAAAAACAAACAAACAAACAAACAAACTAGCTATTGTACTATTGTCAGTATTACACATACTGACACCAAACCTTTAACTTTCATGCAAATGTACTTCTTTATCTGGCCTGCGTTTTTTTTTTTTTTGCATATATAGTAATTCCAGTAGTCATAACCTCTTCGACGCCTGGTCATACTGTCATGTTTGCTTAATTCACACAATGTCAGGAAATGTTTTTCTATACCAAAGCTTTTAAAGTCTGTTCAACTTTTGTAATAGACCATTAAATTCTCTCTCCAGACCTATTAAAGGGATCGTAAACCTCACATGCACTCTTCACTGCTAGCCGATGCTTTGTTGACACAAACCACTTTAGGATCTGCGTACAATTTTTAACTTCTACTCTGCCAAGATTTCTATAGTTTTTGGTGTTTTCTCTCAAACTCATTTTGATTATTATTTTTTTTTTTTGTGTGTGTGTGTGTGTTTTCATTTTAGGCCCCTTTCCCTGCAAAGCCGTGAACAAGATCCTGTGGAGGACGACAGAATCAGGGTTTGTGCTTTTTAATGTGTGAGAAATGAAATGCTATCCACCTTTTTTCCACATGACTACTGCGTTTCAAATCCGCTTGTTAAGTCGTGATGTATGGAATACTGTTTCTGGGTCCAAGCCGCTACTCTCATGAATTGAGAAAATATTTGTTTGACCAGTTTTTAGTCATATCACACATTAAAGTGAATTTTATATAAACTCACGAAATGCACAACAGTCTCTGTACTAGACACCAATATTTTAACAATTTATGAAAAAAAAAAAAAATCACTTTCTGGCCATTTGATATTACAGGGTATCTGCGGAGTCTTAAAGTCTTAATGTCTTAAAGAGCCCCTATTATGTGTTTTTGAAAATGATCTTTCATGTAGTGTGTAACACAGCTCTAAGTGAAGTGAAATATCCAGCTAAAGCTTAAATCTGAAAGTGGACAGTGTTTAAAACTATTGATTCTTCTAAAAAAGAGTCGACTCATAGTGGTTGGAATGAATCGTCTTGATAACAAGTCTTTGGCCGTTTCGGCGTGACGTGGATACGAAACTTAAACCCCATTCACTAACACAGCGAATACAAACATATCCTGAAGTCATGAGTTTGCAATGTTGTTTGCATTTGAAGAACATACAATTTTTTTGTTTGAAATACAAGGGATTTTATAGATACAGTTCATTCCAGCGCATTCTTGTGAGTAGGCTATGAAAGCTGTTTGCATGTCCAATCCGCCTGTGGGAGCCAGTTCAAGCCAAAGAGTGAGAACAGTGCCTACTAGGGTCACAGAATACGATGGAATTTGGTAACGCGTGCAAAATAAGGCCAGTTTATTAGGTACGCTAGGCTTTGGGCCGGTGCACAGCACTGGAAAGAAGGCTCAGGGTAAACACATGGGAGAACGCAAAGATGGCAACAGGCTGTCATCAGTCCAATCAGCGCAGATTAGCTTCGCGCTAAGGAGGGGTTGGGAACAAATGAATCACTAAACGATTCATATGGGAGTCGCTGGCATAATTAGGTAAAAATAAGACCATGAAAGTGTTTTTTGACCTTGCATGCAGATCAGTATGTTGTTGAAGACCCATAAAACCGAAATATGACCCTTTTTAATGCATAATAGGGGCTCTTTAAATTTTGGGCCTTAAAGTCTTAAATTCACTGAAATATTGTGTTGTGTCTCTTAAATTTATAACGGGTCTTAATTTTACTCTGTCCAAGTAAAGCTACAAAATCAGGCTGACATTAATCCAATCACCAACAATCCATCTTAATAAGAAATATGTAAGTTTTTTTATTTATTGCAAAGAGATACAACTTACAATAGCTGTTAGAAATATTTTACAGCAATTCCTCCAAATGAATTCCCTAATTCAATTACACCATTCCTCATGATAAGAACAGAGCAGTATATCCCTTTATCCCTTTACATTATCTTCCATTCATACAAAAACTATGTACAGAAGTAAGGGGGAGTAGACATAATATTTATAAATAGACATGAAACTTAAGGATTTATTACAGAAACGCATTAGGTGGAATAGAAGTTATTGTCAGTCAATTTGGACTAAAAGGCAAAAAATATATATTTTTGATTATTTATGTAATTGTATCCACAATAAATATACATTTAACAATGTTAAACTTGTCATTTTTTTTGTCAAAAAGAAATATTATGTTGGAAAAAAAAATTTATACAATTAGAGTTTTCTTGTTTTGACGCATCAAAGTATGTTGCTAAGAAATCATTACATTTGGTGGCAAGCAAAAAAACATAAAAAATACATTGGAATAATCATTAGTGTTTAGCCCTGTATATTCATTCATAAGGGTCTTAAAAAGTCCTAAATTTGACTTGATGAAACCTGCAGAAACCCTGTATTAGCATGGATATAAATATATTGCGATCGTGATGTTTGAAAGTAATACAACGCTTTGTAAACGTTTATTATTACCATTTGTTGAGTTTTCCCATACAGTTTGAGAGAGCACTTCGACACGGAAGTCGCTTCGCATGACGTCACACTTAATAAGCGGTTTATGGGTTACACTTCCAGTTTCAGGAAATATCATTCAAAAAAATACTGAAACGACTTCAAATAATAAGGTTGCACTACAGTTATGAAAAATAAAAACAGTAAGAGACTAGTGATATGACACGATGCATAAATGTGCATTAAACACCAATTCTAAATCTTCTGCCTCGTTACAAATATACATGTTTGTTGCCTCATTACAAATGTACATAGAAAGTTAACTAAAGTTAAACTAATGAAAGATACAGTTAAACAGACATCACACCTCTTCAGAGTGATGTTGAACAACCTTATCCATTTTGTTTTCAAATTTTGCATTCTGACAAGCTGTAAACCGATAAGATGATGTTGCAGTGACTTACCCCAGAGCTAATGACTGTCCCGTTTTCAAAATAAGAGTCCCACCTACATAATATAATAAGCTGTGTTACACTTGGAAAATAAGGGGAAAACAGCTGAGGGTGTACACATTAATGCTCTCATGAGTCACATAAGAGTGACTGGGATTATATACTCACAGGATTTACATGAGAATGAGAAAACAATGGTGTTTTAGGCTCACAATATGAGAGTACTCACACTAGGTACAGTTGTTTTGAACTGTGCTGAAGCGCGATTGTCCCCCTCTTCCCTGACAGCCTGCACTCACACTGCATTTTGCCTTTCGATCTGAACACCTCTTCCAACCGGGCCAGGGCCGGCCAACTGAACCGCTCCTGGGCCGATTCGGAGCACTCACACTTGACAAATGAACCGGGAAACATGTCTGGGCACGGTTCGGATAGCACAGTGTGAGCGCACCCGATGTCATTTCCATGTAGTGAACTCCCATTATTCTGCTATGCCTAGGTATATGTAGATTTTCTTTCTAGGGCATATTAAATATTCAATAGATGAACTGAAAGGAGGATAATGCACCTCATTGCAACCTTTTTTATTTATAACAAAAATCTTCTCAGTATTTTTTCTGTTCAGTTTAACAGAAATGAATCCAATCATTTACACACTGCATCATTTGGTGTAGGCAGAAGGTGGATGATGTCTGAGTGTTTAAGTGGTGCTGGAGTGACTGTGGAGGTGTCCTGTGTTGTGTCTAGAGCTCCTCTAGTGTTGTTCAGTGGCGGGATGCCCAGAGCCAGCTATGGAGACAGACACTGCCTCACCATCCTGCAGGACAGCAGCCACGTCACGCTGGACTTCACCTCACGTGTCATCGACTTCTTCACCATTCACTGCACAGACACAGAGAAGGGTGAGCAGCTTTAGGCCAAGTGCATACACATCTGGGTTGGAATCTGAAATGTAGAGATGGAGTTGTTTTCCCAAACTCTTATTTTGAATAATTGTATTTCACTATTATATTTAGGTTTACCTTCTATATTAAAAATTATTAGTGTTATTTTAGTAGTCATATATTACAATTATATAATAATAATAATAATAATAATAATAATAATAATAATAGTATTAATAATAATATATATATTAAAAAATTTCATATTCGTATTATTAATATTTTTATTCTTCGTAGTAGCAGTGATAATCAAATAATTAATAAAATATTTAGTATTATAATTCCAAATAACATATTAATAATAAATATAATATTCTGTAATTGATATTCTTTAACATAGAATTTTTTTGTGTTTGTATCTATATTTATCACAATTATGATAACAATATAATCGGTGTGTAAAAAGTAAAGTATTTTTGTTACTTGTATAATAATAATAATAATAATATAAATAACACTAATAATAATGTATGTTGTTGTTGTTATTTTAAATGCATAGGAAATGTGCTTAATAATAATATAAATAATAATAATAATAATAATAATAATAATAAAAATAATGTATGTTGTTGTTGTTATTATTTTAAATGCATAGGAAATGTGCTTAATAATAATAATAATAATAATAATAATAATGTATGTTGTTGTTGTTATTATTTTAAATGCATAGGAAATGTGCTTAATAATAATAATAATAATAATAATAATAATAACAGTAGTCATTTGCATTGTTTTAATAAACTATAGATAATAATAATAATACTAATAATAATAATGTATGTTGTTGTTATTTTAAATGCATAGGAAATGTGCTTAATAATAATAATAATCATCATCATTATCATCATTGTAATAGTAATAGTAATCATTTGCATTGTTTTAATAAATTATCCTTAATAATAATCAAATCTTTTTCATTTTGTTTATATTCGTATTCATATTAATTTTATTCTTATTTGTAGTAGTAGTTATAATCAAATAATTAATAAAAATGTTGTATTATAATTCAGAAATAACATTTATATTTATTATTATTAATAAATATAATATTCTGTAATTGATATTCATTAATATTAGTATTTTTTTAGTGTTAGTATGTACATTTTTAACTCCATTATAATAACAATATAATTGGTGTTTAAAAAAGTCAACAAAAGTTTTATTGTTGTGTATTGGTTTTAAATAATAATAATAATAATAATAATCATCATCATAACAGTAATAATTTGCATTGTTTTAATAAACTATAGATAATAATAATAATAATAATAATGATGATGATGATGATGATAATATAATGTAAATTATTATTATTATTATTTTAAATGCATAGGAAATGTGCTTAATAATAATAATAATAATAATAATAATAATAATAATAATAATAAATCATCATCATCATCATCATCATCATCGTTATAGTAACCGTAATCATTTGCATAGTTTTAATAAATTATCGTAATAATAATAATAATAATAATAATAATAATAATAATAATCAATAATAATAAATTTTAATGATTTATTATTTTATTATTATTATTATTATTATTATTATTATTATTATTATTATTATTATTATTATTATCAATATAATATTAACACATAGGAAATGTACTTATTATTGGTATTATTAATATAATATGATATAATATAATATAATATAATATAATATAATATAATATAATATAATATAATATAATATAATATAATATAAATTTTCAATCCATTAAATCTGTCACCAGTTAAGAAAATGATGTAAAAAAAGCACCCAGAATATGCTGCCCTATAAATGATACAGTAGAATCTGTACAGTCTGACACACATCTGCAACCCTATACATGTTTAGACTCTTTTTAAGCATCACCATTGTACCCTTAGGCACGTTGACCTGTAGTTCTTGTAAGTGTCCTATAAATCACCCTTGATGTCTGCTAAATGGTTATTTTTATTTCCAGTGCACGCTCTCTAGTTATTTTTGTGCCTGACAGACTTTGACGAGCCTTCAGCTCTGGTGGTTCTTCTGGAGGAGGAGCTGGTGGTGATTGATCTTCAGATGTCTGGATGGCCCACAGTCCCTGCTCCATATCTGGCTCCTCTGCACTCGTCCGCCATCACCTGCTCCTGCCACATCTCCAATGTGCCTCCCAAACTGTGGGAAAGAGTGATCAGCGCCGGCCAGCAGCAGTGCCCGCTGCAGAACTATGAGGTGGGGAATTTAAAGGGACAGTTCGCATTAAAAAAAGCAGTTACTCACTGTTTACAACTGTCTTCAAACTGAAGGTCTTTCTTTTTTTCTGTTAGTTTGTTCTTTTTCTTTTGTTTGTTCTCTTTTTTTTCTTTCATCAGTTCTTCTTTTTTTGTTCTTTTTGTTGTTTCATTCTTTTTTTCTTCCATTAACTTTTTCTTCTGTTTGTTCTTTCATTTTATTTCTTTCGTTCTTTTTTCTTTTTGTCTTCGTTCTTTATTTCTTTCCTTTGTTCTTTCCTTTTGTTTCTTTTTTCTTTCTTTTGTTTGTTCATTTTTTCGTTCTTATTTTTTTCTTTCGATCTTTCTTCCGTTGTTCTTTCCTTCATTCTTTTTTCTTTCATTTGTTCTTTTTTTCTTCTTTCTTTCGTTTGTTCTCTTTTTTTCTTTTGCTCATTTTTTCATTCTCTTTTCTTTTTGTCTTTCTTTCGTTATTTATTTCTTTTGTTCTTTCCTTTGTTTTTTCCATTTGCACTTTTTTTCTTTTGTTTGTCCTTTCTTTTTTCTTTCATTCTTCTTTACTTTTGTTTTTTATTTCTGTCGTTCTTTCATTCTTTCCTTTATTCTTTCTTTCTTTTTTCCATTTGTTTTTTTCATTTGTTCTTTCTTTTATTCTAATTTTCTTTAGTTTTTTATTTCTGTCATTCCTTCATTCTTTCTTTTTTACATTTTTTTCCCATTCTTTTTTTTTTCGTTTATTTGTTTTTTCTTTCTTTCGTTCTTTTTATCTTTTCTTTGTTTTTTCTTTTGTTTGTTCTTTTTTTTTCACTTGTTCATTCTTTCTTTCATTCTATTGTTCTTTCATTTATTTAGTTCTTATTTTCTTTCGTTCTTTCGTTCTTTATTTCTTTCATTCTTTTCTTCCATTTGTTCTTTTTTTTCTGTTTCTTTCTTTCTTTCTTTCTTTCTTTCTTTCTTTCTTTCTTTCTTTTTAATTTACTAACTACATTTCATGAGCCACATTCCTTAAGATTATTATTTATTTTTTTAATTGTACAATATTATTAATATTATACTGAATAAGATGTTTATTAAATAAATGCAGCCTTGGTAAGCAGAATAGCCTTAAAAAAAATCTTCTCAAATGTTTGACTGGTAGTGTAGTGAATGTTGGCAACAATACACTAGCCATTGACTAGTTATTTTTCCCCCTACTAAGTCAATGGCTACTCTATTATTATTTTTTATTATTATTTTTTTTACCAGTATTGAATCTTTGTAATTTTCAGACATACTGTATATAGAGAAAAGCAAGAAGATCTACTTGAAAATTCTGTTAAGTGTGTAAAGCACACCACACCACAACCTTGTAACATTATGCAATTCTGAGTGTCCCTCGCACCTGTAGAAAACGCACTCTTTCATCGGTCTCATTTTAACCAATACTTGCACCAGTTTTGCACATTTGCATCAGACACGTTCTTTCAATCACTCCATATCTCATAAAAAACCGCAACAAACAAAGCATTGTGCATTTATGAAGTGAGCTTCACGCAGGTGAGTGGGCTTGTTTTTATAACTGACCTATAGTTGTTTTTCTTTATTTTATATACATCATTGTTTTCTTCCACTTCAGCAGAAAAGTAAACATTTACCATTTCATATCACATCTGTTATGTGTATAACATTAACATCATAAATGGCAATTTTTTAGTTTTTTTTTTTACTCTTAAATAAAAGATTTTAATACATCACACTCATGCTGTATTTTTAGATTTTATAACCGTAAAGCAGCCGATTAGACTTTCTGAAATGGATTCTTTTTTTAACAACCACCAATAAAACATACAGCAGCATCAAAGCTCTTATTTAATGTTATTTCATTAAAGAATGTAAAGTTTGCCAGATGTTTTTCATTGAAGTGGCTGCCCTAAGTGTGTGTTTTTTCCTCTGTATTTTTGCAGAATTGGCCAATATGTGGAGGGAAAACTTAGCGCCTGATCCAAAACAGAAGGAACTGCTGTTAACTGGGTGAGTATTTTATTTTGTATATTCTTTATTATATTTATTTATTTTTAATTTTCATTTATTTTTATTTTATATTATTTTTAATTTCATTTTGTTTTATTTTATTTTTAATTTGATTTATTTTTCATTTCAATTTTTGTTTTTTATTTCATTTATTTTTTTATTTTTTATTATTTTATATTTAATTTTAAATTTTTTACTTTTTTATTTAGTAGTTTTATTTGTTATTTGATTTATTTTTATTTTCATTTATTTTATTTATTTATTTATTTATTTATTTATTTATTTTATAATATTTATATTTTTTTATTTTACTTTATTTTTTATTTTTATTTATTTTTATTTTGTTGTTTTTTATTTAATTTTTTTATTTTATTTAATTTTTAATTTTATTTATTTATTTTTTATTTTTATTTATTTATTTATTTATTTGTTTAGTTTTATGTTTTTTTTTCATTTATTTATTTATTTTTTTATTTTCATTTATTTTGCTTTATTTTATTATTATGTTTTATTTTTTATGATTTATTACTTTTTACTTTTTGTGATTTATAACATTTTATTTTATAACGTATTGTTATTGTTGTTTATTTTTATTTTATGATTTAGTTTTACTATTTAATTTAATGATTTATTACTTTCATTTTACATTATATTTATTTTATTAATTTTTAAATTAATACAAAATTTGTTTAAATGTATATTTTTTAGCTAAAGTTATTTGAACGGATTCGAATTTATTCAAACAGCATGTGAAATGTTTTATCAGAACATTTATTTGCATCGGTTGTCACATTGATGTTCATTTATTTTCTATTTATTTTTTTCAGTCATGAGGATGGAACAGTGCGTTTCTGGGATGCGTCAGGAGTGTCACTCAAACCTTTATACAAACTGAGCACGGCCTCCATCTTTCAGACAGACTGTGAGCACAACGACAGCCTGACACAAGCCGGAGAGGAGGAATGGCCTCCTTTCAGAAAGGTCAGAGAAGATCTGATGATTATTTTCACTTTGAAAACAAACCTTAAATCCCCTCATCTGAATGCTGGGACAGTGTTATTTTGTTTTAATTTACTTTACTCTCTGTTTTCTTTCACAACAAGGGCAGCTTCAGCTCGGCAAGTTTCTTGACCTCTCCTTTCTCTTTTTGTTTTCCCAATCCACCTTTTCCTCTTCTTCAGCTTCTCCATAAATACTGTCTGCAGTCTGGCGTGTGGCCCACTTTAGCATATGGGATTCACACTGGAGTTGATTCCTTTCGCACCTTAATTAAAAGCAGACTGTCTGTCTGACGACTGAAATGCTTTGCTAGTGTCTCTTGAAGATGAAGCACATTGCTGCTTTGGATGGCACTGCTGGATTGCTTTAGTTTTACTGCGTGTGTGTGTTTCTCTCTCTCTCCTCATAACATGCACATTCCTCTCCTCTTTGTTCTTGTCTTCTTCCACATCTCCGGCATCTGCTCCAAGCCAAACAGATGTGTGTGTGAAGGGGAAGGAAATACGCTCTTATATTGTATCCGAGTGCATAATAATCTTCATATCATGTTGTATTTGGTCTATATATGTTGGGTTGGGTTTTTGGTGGGTTATAAAGATGGAATTTTACTTGGTTTTTTCTTAGGCATGTGGAAGGTATTTTGTTTGTCTTTGAGACAGTTAGAATGAATTTGATTGGCACAGGTGTGTTTTTGTGCTCTGCTGTCCTCATGAATGTAATATTGTGGCTGTGTTTGTGCTGCCTTAAGAATCAATGAAGAAGAATAACAATCTGTGTTTGCTTTTCATCTATCTCCAGGTGGGCTGCTTTGACCCATACAGTGATGACCCCAGACTGGGAATCCAGAAAATCAGCCTCTGTAAATACAGCGGAAAACTGGTGGTGGCTGGAACTGCTGGACAAGTAGGGAATACTGTTATTGTTGTTGTCATTTGGTAATGCAAATGTTTTTTTAGATCAGTAGTGGTTTAATTTGAGATCAGTTTATTTTTAGGTCAGTAGTAAAGTAGGCATTGTAGCTGTTCTGACTGTTGCGTTTTGTAGTGGTCATCCCTACATCCTTAGAATATAGAACATAGAAATAGAAAGGATAACAGGTTCTATTCAAAAACCTGCTCAAAACCAGAACAATGCAAGAAAATGATCTAGATCATTATTTTCCCAAAATAAATGACAAATTGCCGTTCGAAATTTTTTTTTTTTTTTTTTTTTTCAATTTGAAAAACTTCCACAATTTAGATTATTTTGTCTTCTATTTGTTTCTTAAAAATAAATAAATAAATAAATATATATAATTTATTTTAATTTTATATGTCCTGAAATGGCTATATTTAAACCTATTTTTGTCTGTTTGTCTGTTGTTTTCCTTAAACAATTGTATTTGTATTGCCTAAAGGTGATATATTAACTGAAATTCTTCCAGAGTCTGATATGTTTTGCATACTAATAAAGCATTTTTGCAGAAGTAGATGAAGCTTGTCTAAAATTAACTTGAGCTCTGAAGCGAAACTTCCTGTGAGCACAGAATTAGCAATTGAGAAGTCTTGTGCTTTTATGTTGTGCAGAGAATTAGTAGAAAAAGAGGACGCATGTATGGGTGCGGCCAATGGAGGACTGGGGAATGATTAACAAGTGACAAATTCACCTCCTGAATGTAACTCTTACATTGAGGATAACAGAATTCTGGGAATCGGATTATTCATTTGTATCTAATGAATTGCTAAGTTAAACCTTAAAAAAAAACCTCTCCTGACCTTTTTTATTGAACATGCATAGAAATCATTAATTATTCCAACACTATTGATATGTGGTGCATCACTGTCATTTCTTTAATATATATAAAAATGGAAACTAATACAAGGATATTTTTTTGGTTTCGTTTTTTTTGCATTATACATTACACTCATTCTAACTGTATTCTAACATGATTTATCACACAGTGAATGCTTTTGGACTTATTTTTTATGTTTTGCTTTTCATTTAACATGCTCTATAATGTAAGCTTGCACAATGTTAAAACAACAATCCAAATATTACCGCAGAATGTAAATACAAATGTTACGATCCTTGATGGAAATATGTCTAAAGGAGTAACAAGAGATGACCAAAGTATAAACTGATGATGAAAATGGCAAGAGAAAACACAAAACACCGAATTAGCACCGCAAAAGATTTATTGCTCCCACAGTATTTACAATATTTACAAACAATAATATAAAGTTGAAAAGAACCAAGACAATCGGGAGAGGGAACTGAAAGTTGCACTATCAAATCAAAGAAATAAATATAACAAAAATATTCCCTTAATCTCCTCCCCAATCCTCTAAATAAGAAAGTAATATGAAAAAGAAAAGTCTTCAGCGCAAAAGCGCCCTGAACTTACACTAACTAAGAAATAGAAATACAAATTAGCGCACTTCGCTAACTAGTGTGTCTATACATCAATAATCCTGCATGCAAAGTATGTATGTCACGTGACTTACTATGTTGTTCCAGATCTCTCTTGTCTGCAAGTCACAAAAGGTTTTGAATGGAGCATTAGCGGGCTAAAGATGTGAAAAACACGAGTAAACTCTTAGTGAGATCTGTTTGAGTTATCCGTTGTTAAAGTCAACATTAGCAAATCTCACTCAAAGTCAAACGTTAAATCTCACTCAAAGTAAACATCACTATATTAGCTACAAAACGCACACGGACACCACCAAACAGACAACACGCCAAACAAAACAGCAGCTGATCTCTTCCCGTTGCCGCTTCAGATTTAAAGGGCTCTGCAACGATCGTGATTGGCAGAGAGAGAAAGAAGTCGTCACGACGTTGATTAGGATTGGCAGTCCTGTAAGCCAATAGTGCTCCGAAGTAGGCGGTACCTGTGAAAATGACAGGGCACGGAGAGAGAGAGAAACAGAGACAGGAAGAACACACACACACACCAAAACAGTGTGCAGTTCATAACAACAAACTTTGTCATGAAGATGTGAAACATGTTTAAAACACCAAGAAAAAACATTTTAGTTTTTGATTACATCATTGTGTAAATGTAAAACCTTTGACATGGTAGGAATGAAAACATTATGGAAGTCAATGACCAGCAGATGCCAACATTTTCAAAATGCCTTATTTTGTGTTCAACAGATGAAAGAAACTCAAACAGGTTTGGAACAAGTGAAGGATGATTAAATAAAGATAGAATTAAAATTTTGGGTGAACTATCCCTTTAATCTTGGTTTTGAAGTGTCCTGGCCTCTGTTCTCTCTTCACAGGTTATAGTCATGGTTCTTGGTGATGAGAAGTCGGATCACATGATTGATGTGGCCACAGTGGACCTGCTCCAGGACAGAGAGGGCTTTACATGGAAGGGTCACGACCGGCTGCCTCCTAAATCGGGCTCAGTAGTCTTTGCTCCTGGATTCCAGCCGGTGGTCCTGGTGCAGTGCCTACCGCCTGCCGCCGTTACTGCAGTGACCCTGCACGCGGAGTGGAATCTCATCGCCTTTGGCACCAGTCATGGCTTTGGCCTTTTTGACTACCACCGGCGAAGTCCAGTGCTGGCAAGGTAAACTCAAGGGGCCGTGCGGGGCTCCTCTGTTCCTTGACCAAATGATAGACTAGAAGCACTTTTATTCAGAAAGGGCGATCAATTTCATATCAATTTGTGATATTTCTAATTACCAATACTAAGGTACTACTACTAGACCAATTAACTTGTCATTAATACTTTTAATTCAGACTTTAGGTAGTTGCACAAATAAACATTTGGAAAAATCATATTTAATGGTTTTAATGGAAAATTTGAAGTGTTTTTGTATGGTTTCTTATCGAATATGAAGTTGCATTAATGTTTTTATCTGTTTTGGTTTTTCCCATAGCCATAATTTGTTGATGTGGCAACAAACAAACCCAATAAATTAAATATGCATGAAATTCTGAATTTAAACTAGTTATAATAATACTATATACAGTTAAGGAAGCTTTTTACTTGAGCGTGTCTAATCAGAATCTGCATTTACAAATAATTTCTACAAATATTTCAGAACAACAAACTATAAAAGTTGGATTTTTGTTCACTATGTACAGTATGTCTGCACCTTATATCTCTGGGTAATGTAAAATGTAAATGCACTAATTAATGAAATGATTTAATAATACTTTATTTCATCGCATATGATATTTGCACATACAATTTTATATTATTATGAATATATTATTATTAACAACAACAACAACAAGAGGTAATACTACAAAGTAATAGTAGTGATAACAAAAAAATTGTAATTGTAGTAATAATAATAATAATAATAATAATATTAATAATAGTTTTCTCCGGGTGCTCTGGTTTCCCCCACAGTCCAAAGACGTGCGGTAAAGGTGAATTGGGTAAGCTAAATTATCCGTAGTGTATGTGTGAATAAGTGTGTATGGGTGTTTCCCAGTGATGGGTTGCAGCTGGAAGGGCATCCGCTGCGTAAAACATATGCTGAATAAGTTGGCGTTTCATTCTGCTGTGGCGACCCCTGATTAATAAAGGGACTAAGCCGAAAAGAAAATGAATGAATAATAATAATAATAATAAATAGCTACGGTATAACAATAACTAAGGTATAAGTACAAAGTAATAGTAGTAATAACAATGTATTAGTAATTATAGTAATAATAATAATCATAATAATAATATTAATCATCATCACCATCTTTATCATAATAATAATCATAATAAATGGGTACGGTATAACAATAAAAAAAATAAAGGTATTAGTGCAAAGTAATATTAGTAATAAAGTTATAGTAGTAGTAGTAGTAGTAGTAGTAGTAGTAGTAGTAGTAGTAATAATAATAATAATAATAATAGTAATAATAATAATAATAATAATAATAATAATAATAGTAGCATAATATAATAAATAGTAATGATAGTAATCATAATAATAATAATAGTAATACTAGTAGCGTAATATAATAAATAATAATGATAGTAATAATAATAATAGTAATATTATTATTATTATTAATAATAATAATAATAATAGCATAATTAATAAATAATAGTAATCATCATCATCATTGTCGTCATCCTCATCATCATCATCATAATCATTATAATAATCATAATAAATATCTAGGGTATAACAATAACTAAGCTATGTTAGGTATATTTTAACTTAAAATGTTTAAAAAGCCATTAAATTACCTAATGAATGCACATATTTATATATTACAATTGTGCAATAAAGCCCTATCTTGGATTAGTATTTCCTTCAGCTGATGGATTCCAAACTAAATAAATAAAGATCTGATTTTTATGTGCAGTTTGCTGACGAGATTATTTATTTGACAGATGCACACTACACCCCAATGACTCTCTGGCCATGGAGGGGCCGCTGTCCCGAGTGAAGTCCTTGAAGAAGTCCCTGCGCCAGTCCTTCAGGAGGATCCGCAAGAGCAGAGTCTCAGGAAAGAAGCGTGTCGTGGTCAACAGTCCCACCAGTAAAGTGAGTGTCTGCAAATCTCCTATTAATGTCTCATCGTCTCGCAGGTTTATGAGCTAGGGAATGAGCCTGTGGACATGTTGATTTTATTTAGTTTACTCCTGCTGTTTTTGCTCAGGTGCAGGAGGCAAATGCTCATTTGGCAGATCACGATGCTGAAGTGACGCCTGTGCAGAGGAGGATTGAGCCCCGTTCAGCGGATGACTCTCTGTCGGGAGTGGTGCGATGCCTCTGTTTTGCTGACACCTTCCTCAGAGACGGTGAGAGATGGGGATTAGAAACACAACACAGTCTGCTGGCTTGTGACTTTAAAAAACAAAAAAAACAACAACATCAGTAATCACCAACCTTTTTATGCTCAAGGTTTCTGACCCTCACCCTTGCTGAAAGGCCGGGCTCCCAATAAAAAACTGACAGAAAAAGAAAGCAAATATTACTTTTCTAACTTGAGAGTTTAAAGGGTCACGAAACACCAAAACACATTTTTTGAGCTGTTGACAGTCATATATGTGTCCCACGCTGCTATAAACACTATTAGGACACATATATTGCACTAAAGAGTGAAAATTGGTTGTTTTTGCGTTATTTTGAGCAAATTCGTTCTTCCGGTTTAAAACGAATTTTTGAAGCTGCGTCACGGCCATGAGATACTTAGGTGTAAATCCCGCCGCAGAGTGGCTGTCTGTCTTTTCTAGGACGTTCTTACGTATCTGAGTGCGCAGTATTAATTCATGAGAAAGACGTGCTTCAAACCAATCAGCGCGCTCTATTGTGTATGACGTGAAACTTCATTAATATGCATGATAGCTCCGGAGACTGTTTACCAGTTTACAGCGTTCAGACGGCAGAGAGACGCCACGTTGTGTTGCCAAAACAAGTGAAAGTACAAGAATTTCAAGAGAAAAGTCGTAGGTGTTATTAGTGTGTTGCAACGAAGGTTTTGTTTTCATTTTCCCTTTATGAGAGAGCTGCTGGACTCACGTGTGGATTACAGTGCACGCGACACGCGACAGAAACGCGTTTGTAAGGAACATTTTTACACGAGAGCTTTTTCTCATCTGGAAATGGTGAAATCCTGATTTGCCGCTCGTCTTCTTTTAATAAAAAGACACAGCTCCAGTTTGATTGTCTGTCTACAGATTTGGTAAGTGTTTGCAGTGGACTGCCCTTTGTTTAAATGCTGCTCTCCGAGTGTAAACATGTAAACACAACCTATTCCCGTCGTGCAGGATTTTCGCTGCAATTTGTGACAGGATAGTCTATACACACAAGGCTTTCTGACGCTACCTACCGAGTACATAAGTTACAGAGAAATGCGGAGGATTTTTTTCTCTTATTCGCTGTATCTAATCAGCCTCTGTGTGTTTGTTTTGCCTGTGAAACTTAGCGCGTGCCCAAATGGAAACTCCCTCCTATGCAAAATCTTATCCTCTTTCCCTCCCCTGACACTCCCACACTCCCAGAGCTGGACACGCCCAACTTTCCTGACTTTTTTCAAAACAGAGGTGTGAAAACACCCTGCTGAGACAGGGGGTTTCGTGGCCCTTTAAATTTAGCTTCTCTTCACTATGATAAATGCTCTGGTTTAATTTACTTTTTAAAACGTTTAAACTTGTGCAGCCAAAAAAAAAAAACTGCATAAAAGCACAGCAGATTATATGAAGTGCCAAAACTGAAAAAGTGGCTCTGATTTAAAAAGGATACTTCTGGAGGTGCTACATAAGAACATAAGCATTTTATAAATGAACTGTATGGCATTTTTACTACAACTAACAATAGTAAATAATAACAATATTATTGACAACAACAACAAACATTATAACATTCATCCATTTATTTTCTTTTCGGCTTAGTCCCTTTATTAATCCGGAGTCGCCACAGCGGAATGAACCGCCAACTTATCCAGCACGTTTTTACGCAGCGGATGCCCTTCCAGCCGCAACCCATCTCTGGGAAACATCCACACACACTCATTCACACTCATACACTACGGACAATTCAGCCTACCCAATTTACCTGTACCAAATGTCTTTGGACTGTGGGGGAAACCGGAGCACCCGGAGGAAACCCACGCGAACACAGGGAGAACATGCAAACTCCACACAGAAACGCCAACTGACCCAACTGACCCGAACCAGCGACCTTCTTGCTGTGAGAAGACAGCACTACCTACTGCGCCACTGTGTCGCCAACATTATAACATAATAATAATTATTCAGTTAGTTGTGGTTTTGCTCCATATTTTGCAGCATCAATTCATAATGTTACCCGAAGCTACAAAGTTCATCTTTACTCTGTTACTCATTTAAAGCGATAGTGCAAACCTGCAGTGCTGAACCGTAGGGTTGAGGGGTCCTAGGCGTGAAAAAAAAATTGGGCCCACTGGTGTAAAAACAGTAAGAAGAAAGCGCAAAGAATAATACAAAAAAACTACAATTTTAATAAGTGTATAAATTATTAACTGTAACATGTTTATCCTATGATACATATGTAAACATATTTACTCAGATTTAAACAAATAAGTTTGCTAACCAGAAAACCTTTATTTTTTAAAAAACGTATGACTTTTTTTTGTAAAAGAATAACATACAAATTTATGCTAACTAGAAATGCAGGAGACATTTTAGCTTGTTTTTACACAGAGATTTACATAAACAAAACTTTGTGTTAGATGTTGGACAGTGGGTAAAAGTCGATGTTGTCAAAGTGAGGGGGTAACCTGTTTTTTTAGCAGGGTGAATTAGTGGGAGAGATAATTAATGGATTATTTAATGAAACATGCTGAATGTTTTTTTTTCTCACATATTACACAAGTATTTCTGTGATCATGGGCACGTTGCATTTATTAAAACAAATCCTAATACTGCACTACTAAGTAATGTATTATGCATAGCAGAACACACCTTTACTTTGAGCTTGCTTTTCTTCCTCTGCTTTTCTTTCTTTTTCGGCTCTGAATAGATGCCGTTTCGACACCATTTAATTTCAAATTAAAATTAGATTAAGATCGATTAAAAATAGCAACGACACTTTAGGGCACTTTTTCGGCTTTGTCCAACGTGAGCATTTTGGAGAGATGTGAAATCTATTCAGGAAAGCGTTCCGTCATTCTAGTTCACCCAATAGCTGCTCGTGGTCGGTGTTATGCAAATTTGAGTGTGGTGCTGCTGGGTGTGTTTCTAATATTTTCTGCATTTATTCATGCAGTTCTTTGGCTTGTATGAATTATACATGAGCTATTCTTTTACTGAAATGTGGATGTTGTTTTTTTTTTTCTCTCACCGTCATTGTGTATTGTATCTCGCCTAATGGGATTTGTGCATTGCACAGTGCGCACCGTTTAGGATTTAAACGTTCGTGCTTGTCCTCACGCTTACATTTACATTAAATTTATTATTAAAACAGCATTCGTGGGGCCCTTTAAGAAACACGGGGCCTTGGGCGACCGCCTATATTGCCTGTTGGACGGGCCGACACTGCAAACCTGTTTGAGTTTCTTCCTACTGTTGATCAAACACAAAAATTTAAATTTTATAGACCTTTTTCTTAGAACGCAAAATTACCCATTATGCTTTGCGTGTATGCGCAAGGAGAATGCTAAGAAGTTCCGGTCGGCAGCTGATGCCTATAAACAGTCACATTTGTACAGCTTTGAAATGATAATTTTAATCTATTTTACTTGCTTTTAAGGTCTTTGAACTAATACTGTTGTCGATCAGCACCACCTCCTGGACTGATCAGTAAAAAAAAATGAGATCTAATGGGATGGAAAACAACTGCTGCAAGGTATTTTCCCCTCGTTGTCAGGTGGCATCTTGTGCCGTTTAAATGAAGCCTTGTCATGGCTAACGTCAACATTTTCTCTTTCTTTCAAATATAGAACCAACCCAAACAAATGTAATTCACCAAAATGTTTGACACACGCCTAGCCTGTCCTGTCCCACTTACATAAACATAATTAGATTAGAATCAACATGCAAATAAGCCAGTAGAGTATCAATAGCAGACTTTTCTTGGTCATTTTTGTAAATTTCATGACTTGCATACTTGTTAAGTGTCGTGTGTGTGTGTGTGTGTTCGCTCATTTAAGAGCCACTGAGCTAACGGCTGACAAGTTGGGAACAGACACACACACACACACACACTGTATTTTTGACAGCAGACACGTAAATTAGGTGAACGTTTTTCTCGTGCACTTGAACCACAACTGACAGATTATAACGGCTTTAACACACACCTTTCAAAGTTGTGTGTCACAAAAACACTCCGTAATCCACTCAAAACGCTATTGAAACCCATCGTAAACTCTAGAAGCGGAACTTCTAAACATTCTACCGGAAGACGCTGGTCTACCGCAGCAGCCAAGAAAAAGGTCTATATTATAAAATATATACATATACCAGTATATGCTGGAAACTGGTAGCTGTTAACTTAATAGTTTTTGTTTTTCTTACTAAATACTGTATGTTAATGGTAAACAACAAAATATCATCTTTTGTGTAAAGAGACTTTGAAGTTTACAACCACTTGAGTGTAAGTAAATGGTGATAATTTACATTTTACATCAAGTCTGTGTGATGGGTGTGACTGTCTGTCAGTTCTCAGTTGTTTGGCTTGTAGCACACAGTTAGTCTTCTAGGCGTCTGTGAGATTTGAGATTGTGCTTTGATTTGATTATTTATTATGTAAAATTCAGAAACATTTAACCATCACCATGGCAAAAAATATTCCTCTTCCCATCCTTGATGGAAATTTTATGTTTTTTCGTCTTCTAGCAGCTGAGCCCAGAATGAAATATTTTGCGGGCTTAGAAATAGTTTTAAATGAATTTCAGGTATTGTGGGAGTTTTAAGGCAATAAATCAACACAATCCATTTGACTGTCAACCTAATTATATGTAATGGTGTAATAAGAAGTGCATATTTTTATTTAACCTTTTATTTTTTATAGTCTGTCCTGTGAGAAATGTGTTGGTGTTCTGTATATCGTTTGTTTGTTGTTGAACTGATTTACGCTGTCACTTTTTATTATGATGTCTGGTTCACAAGCGTAAATCAGCCCAGTTTCTCTCATTTTCAGAAATATGAGCTCATAACTCAAACAGACTGTTGCACAATAATGATCAGAACTGTGCTTTGGGAGAGCTGCATTTTCCATGAGGGACTTCTGAACAAAGTAGTATTGTTTATTAGTGTGATACTTTAAAAGTGATTCACAGCGGTGGAGGGAATTACTGCATTTGTCCTGTGCGGTTATGGGTGTGACTGTTTTATTTTATTGGAACATTATGATAGGTCAAGTCAGGTTACTATTGTCTGAAACAGCTGTGCTGACTCAGTGGGGAAAACTAAAAAGGATGTGTTCATACACAACTGATAAATGCTTTAGGCCAATGAATCTGGTCATTAGGAATGCTCTGTGTGCAAATATATTTAAAACTTTAGTCCTGGGTGGACACATGAAACACTTGAAGATTAGTATTCTTGTTGAGCTTTTATACCTGAAGGTAATAACATTTAAAAATGCCTAAAATATTCATATTTAAGGAATAATAATCAAAAAAACTAATTTTACAATGTTTTTTTGCCAGCTCACATTTTTGATCTTTAGGTGAACCGTTAATCTACTTAAAAAAAAAAAAAATGTTGGTCATCTTTAATCAAAGCCTGACCATTGCATGATGCACAAAAAGAAAGCCCCACCCCCAATAATATCCAGCTGCAGACTCGCACGTTTTAGGACACACAATCCAGCACACACGATCTAGGTAGGGGTGAACCATATATGGTTACGACGGATGTTATTGTTATTAACGTCTTCTCCGACCTCATCATCAGTATATTTTTTATATATTGTTAATAAATAGTGTACACAATAGTTAATCGTGTTTACTATTTCACAAATATGCTGATCGAGACAGGTGAATGAGGAACATTGTTTCCAATCGCCATTCAATATAATAGACTGAACAGTTATCAGTTATCATAGATGATCAGTCATTATTTATCTGACCGTCAATATAGCAGATACTCATTTGCAGGTGTTACTGAAACATTTTTCAGAGATATATAAACGATCTAATTTGGACAGGTTTAATTAATATATAACGGATTTGTTATAAATCTTTTTACATTTTACATTTAAATGTATAACACCATATTATTATTTTACTCCAGCGATTTTTATTTTTATTTATTTATTTATTTTTATTTTTATTTTTTTATTTTTATTTTTATTTATTTTTTTATTTATTTTTTTTTTGTATCGCAGTATTTATTTGCTTAATTTTCTAATAACTTTATAAGCGTTTTCCTACATTAAATACTACAGTAATTTATAGTAAGTAATATATTGTTTTTTAACCATAAAGTACTGGTAATTTGTGGTAATTATAGTTGCAATAAATATAGGAAGACAAACAAATTAACTGTTAATAATATATTATATATATATATATATATATATATCATTAACTTCTAGTTTGCACAGACTTTAAGCTAAAAATGTTTACATGTCACAGCATGCTGATTTTATAGCATACATGAAATAATGCATGTTCACTATTGTTCAAATGTATTTGAAGCATGTAATTAGGACTACATTTATTTGATCTCAAATACAATTAAACAACAAGTGAAACATTAGTACAAATAATATTATAATTCAAAATGCAATGGATTTTCTTAATGTAAATTTTTTTCTTTTATTTTCAAATGTAAAATATTTTAGTTTGATGGCAAGGCTGAATTTTTCTGCAGATATTTCTTGAGCTGAGCTGCATGATGATATTTATGTAGATTGTTGAAAAACTAATTTCAGGTTATTACTTCAATATATACTTTTATTTAAAAAGATTTTAAGGTTACAATTGATTTGTCACTTTTGATCAATTAAATGTATCTTTGCCAATATGTTAGTTTCTTATTAAAAGTAGTGAAGTCTGACTGAACCTTTAAATCAGTGGTCTTCATAGTTGTTGCTTATTCTGTTTAGCTTCCCCTGCCCTTTCATTAGACTGCGTTTAAGTACAATTAACAATTCAATTCAATCAATGGTCTTCTAATGAAGACAATGTAAAATGTAGTCGACTAGATCCTATTTGACATGAAAGGGCCATGAAACCCTCCCCTCTCTCAGCAGGGTGTTTTCACACCTCTAGTTTGAAAAAAAAGTCAGGAAAGTGGGGGAGTCCAGCTTTGTTTAGGTGGGAGTGTTGAGTGGCGAAATAGGGAAGGGTTTGCATGAAAAGGGGAGTTTTAGTACGTGCACTACAGCTGATTTTCACACCGGCAACACAAAAACACGCGGGGGAGATAGACAGTGAGCAGCATTTACAGCAGATCTGAGAGCTGTGTGGAAGTGGAGGATTTTCAGTCCATAACATTGTAGTGATATTACTGTAAACTTAATAACTACACCGAACACTGTAAGCGGTAAAACGAGTATTTGAAGCTGTATCATGCATATTAAAGAAGTTGCATCTCGTTCACAATAGAGCGCGCCGATTGGTTCAAATCAAGTCTTTCTCATGAATTAATGAACAGATGTGCTGAAACTCAAAAACGTCACTTTGTACGTGCAGATACAGACAGTCACAATGATCTCATCACTGTGACGTTGCTTCAAAATTTATTTTTAACCGGAAGAACGAATTCACATACACGTTTTATAAATGAGACTCAAGGATCTTGAGACAAAACATTTGCTGGTCTCTCTTTCTTTCTCTATGCTAAATACTATAGGCCACCTGCTTGACAGCAATATTTTATTTTTAATTTTTTTCACAGGAACACATCATGGTCCTACAATGTGGGCCGGCACAAACTCTGGTTCAGTGTACGCTTACGCTCTGGATGTCCCGTCACAGGAGAAGTTCTCTGAGCAGAGCGTGGAAGCTCTGCTCGGGAAGGAGATCCAGCTGATGCACAGAGCTCCAGTGGTGTCCATCGCTGTGCTGGACGGACGAGGAAACCCGCTGCCGGAGCCTTATGAAGTGTCCAGAGATCTGGCCAAAGCCCCCGACATGCAGGGCAGCCACTCTGTTCTTATCGCTTCTGAGGAGCAGTTTAAGGTTGGGATATTCACAACTAGAGTCCAGTTTATGCCTGGTATTACTTCAGACGTTTTCTTCTGATCACATTTGGAGGGCACTAAATGCACAGGATTCCCACACTTTTTGAAAGTGATTGAATTTCAGACATGGATTTAAAGCTTGGAAAGTACAAACGTATGTCCTTGAAAGTGCTTGAATTTAATTTGAAATAAAATTTGTTTACGGTGTTATTTTAGCAATTGTGCTGTGCTGCTGTCAAAAACAGAACTAAAAAATGGTAAATTCTTAATTTAAAAATGTTCAATTTAAAACAAGAACTACATAACACAACATAGTTGTACAAGAACTATGACAAATAATGCACATTTGATCTATTTCAGAAAACCACTTTTGAATCTTACCAGTATTGAATTTAACAAAATTTACTAAAGTTCTTTGAACATGACTGTGCCATTTTCAAAACTTTTGACTGTATTAAACATTCAAAACATCATCATTACTCTGACATTTTGATGTACATTTTAAGTGTAAGTGAAATGTTAAGTACATTAAGGACTTTTGTGGTGCTTCGTATGCTGGGGGAATTAAAAAGGTGCTTGATTTGAAATTAATAGTGCTTGAAAAAGTCTGTGAAAGTCCTAATCTGCTGTTCATGAAAGAGTGGGAACCCTGAAATGCTGGAAATCTTTTGATTTATTATGCATTTGTGCTGTTTACATTTATATGCACGCTCATTTTCTAGTGTCTGTGGTTCTGAATCATGACAGAGAAAGTTTATTGCTGGGACTGCTCCATCTTCATTTTCAATCTGTCTGCAAATCCAGCATTGAATTGTGCCTTGTTTATAAAACATTTGTCACTGAAATGTCAGAAATAAACATCTTGCACAACTTCATTGCTGCCCCAGAAAAACAAACTGCATCCACTGTTTTCTGAACAGTTTTAGGGAAGATAAACAAGGTTATCTAATCACAACTAAAACACACTTCTTTGTTGTTTTTGTGGTCTAAAAAAGAATGTAAAATCCTTATTGAGCAAGTGCTGATGATCAATCCTGTCTTTTATGACATTATACAGGGCCATTGTCTGTATGAAAAAGCAAACTCATACTTTGTTTTGGCAAAACTAGGGGCTGAACGACTTTCGGTTTTTGGAAGTAGAATGTTTTGTTATTCAAGTCAAGATGACTTCGACTAGTCGCTGGGTTTATTTGCTGGAAAAACATGCTGTTTGACTTCTCATAACACACGCGTAACAAAAACAATGCTACACACCAATGACTGATTTTAGTGCAAAACAAATGCATTCTTAAGTCTTTCATTTTGTTAATAACTCGACACTAGCATCTACTCGGGTAATTGCATGGAGCGATCTAACTGGCTGACACCCGTTTGACGATTTAAAGTTTACTCAAAGTTCATGTGAATCATTGACGCTGACTTAAAAAAAATAACATTTAAAAGAATTTCAATAATCTGAGAGCAGTTTCATTCGGTGAACCACTTTGGTGTATAAAGCTGCCATGTAGTTTAGGTCAAAAACCACACAATCTGCTCAGAGCGACTAGTCGATGTCAGTCAAAAAGTGTCATGGCAGAGCATTAAAGTTTACTAGTCTGTGCAACCCCCAGTTGATTATGATTGACGTTTTCTGTTGCCATCCTCACCTTTTATAATCACTTTCCTGTTTGTATATTCAGGAGCATTCATGTTGCATTGAGCTTTCCTATAAAATTGCTCAAATATGTTTCAACAAGGTGGAAACAGTAAAGGCTCTCGGCTGACCACTGATCTCTGAAAATGGATGTTAAAGGGATAGTTCACCCAAAACTGAAGATTTTGTCAACCTGTTTGAGTTTCTTTGTTCTGTTAAACAAAAAAAAGGTAATGAATGAATACAGATATCTTCAGAATATCTTCATTTGTGTTCAACAGAAGAAAGAAACTCAAACAGGTTTGAAGGAAGATTAAATGATGACAGGATCTTCAGTTTTGGGTGAACTATCCCTTTATAACCAATGGAGGGAGAGTAAATAGTGAATACATTTTATTTTTTGCGTGAACTATCCCTTTCAAGATTTCACACTTAGCTAATGATTGATTATAAAGCTTCTTTGGTATGCTGTCCCGGGAGAGAACCCTGAGCTCATAAGATCCTCGAGCCTGGGGCTCCCTTCCGTTTGCAGGGCGAGAGGGGAGTTTGAGCTCAGCTAGGTCTTGAACTCCCCCCTTATTTAGAGCTGATTGCAGATTATAATTTTCTATATAGAGATATAATGCTGCTCAAGAGTGCTTATTTAGAGTGATCAATTTATTTATGACACATGTGAGAGGAACCCGGGGGAAACCCACGTGAGCACAGGAAGAACATGTAAACTCAGCACAGAAACAACAACTGGCTTGTTAGGGATTTGAACCAGTGACGTTTTTGCTGTAAGGCAACAATGCTAACCACTGAGCCCCTGTGCTGCCCTATAAAGGGAAAGTTGGAGGAGTAGGGGTGGAAGGGGGGATTCTTCAAGGTGAAGATAAGAAAATAAGATAAAAAAAGAAACTCTGGTTATTTATAGCGAGTTAGGAATTATCTGATTGGTGAGTCATGCATTAGTTAATGCTGGACCAGCTGTGATCAATCATAATCAGGTGCTCCTCTCGAAATTAGTTTATAAATAAACTTCACTTAATACTAGATGGAATCTGTGAACCATGAACTGATTTATTAAAAAACTGGAACGGATATGAAAAATCTGCTTCATCTGCTTCAAAAACTTCTTCCTGTCTGTGTAGGTTTTCATGCTGCCGAAAGTAAGTGCGAAGACCAAGTTCAAGCTGACAGCTCATGAGGGCTGTCGGGTGCGTAAGGTGGCGCTGTCGAACTTCTCCAGCGTGAGCTCTGAAGATTACTCTGAGAACGCTCTGGTGTGCCTTACCAACATGGGCGACATCCACATGTTCAGTGTGCCGGCTCTCAGACCGCAAGTGCGTTATGACTGCGTCCGCAAGGAAGACATCAGTGGCATCGCTTCCTGTGTTTTCACCAAGACTGGACAAGGTTTGGATTTCATTCATTCTTAAATAACTTTCTAGCTCTGAGCCTTGAACGAGAATGTGAACGAGAGTTTACTGTGTTGGCTTCAGGATTCTACTTGATTTCTCCATCGGAGTATGAGCGATTCTCTCTGTCGGCTCGTGTAATCACAGAGCCGCTGTGTGGAGTGGATGTGGAGCGACCTCACGATTTCTCTGCACACAGGTAAACCCCAATGTTTTTGTTAATAATCATACTTAATGTCCACTTCTGATTTTGGACACTGTTAAACAAAGCATTTTTACGTTACTAGTGTACTTAATTACGTATTTGAAGGATCTCTACTTTATTTGAAGGATCTCTACTTTACCTAAGTATTTTTATTTAAGGAAACTTTTCATTCATTTTCCTTTGAATTAGTCCCTTATTTATCAGGCGTCGCACACAGCGGAATGAACCACCAACTATTCTGGCATATGTTGTACACAGTGAAAATACACAAATAAGGAAGTTTTTACTTGATTACATTCCAAAATTGTATTTCTTCGTTGATGTCAGTTTTACAGCTTCAGCCGTAATATTCTTAACCATGCCCTTCCTACCGTTAGTTTGCTATGAGCGAATGGTGTGCAAAAAGAAAGCCCCGCCCCTACTCAATATTTAGTTTTAGTTGAAAATACATCAAGTCTCAGCAACTTCCAGTTCGCAAGGACTTTAAATTATCTTTAATACAATACAATTGTAATGTAGCAGATGCACCATGCTACGCACATAAGGATAAGGATGATCATCTATTAAAAGAGGTCACCTGGAGTCCCCTTTCCTGCTCCCCAAGCACACACACACAGGCCAAGTTGTCGAAAAAGGGGTAACAAATTTATTAAACATAAATATTTCCAATATCAAAATCAAATGTGGTAAGGGAACAAAAGGCCAAAACAACAAACAAAACAAAGTATGCTACCTAATATTGGATCTCTTACCTAAACCGAAAATAAAGTACTGTAAATAAAACAACAATTCTACCCTCCTTGACTATCCTTTAAACAGGAGAAAACGTGACAAAAGAAAAAAGGGCCTTTCCTTATATCATTCAGCAGTAAGTAAACCTTTAGCCACAGCTAATACAGAATACTGTCCTATTACTGTTTTTAACAGAGTCTCTCACCAGATGACTTTGAAAAAGGGTTTCGGACAGAAAGATATCACTGCCACACAGAGAACTTAGAGTGATCTGCTCACACACACACACAACAGGGAGGGAAAACAGAAAAAGAACTCTATGAACGGCGCCAACAGCGTGCTTTTATAATTGGTGCCACCCCTCTCACAGCTGCACCTGATCTCTCCCCTTATGTGGAGAGAGAGAAGTAGACAGATAAGGGAGGATACAACACGCAGGAACAATACACACCAACATTGTCAAAATAAGTTACTCAATATGTAACACAATACAATATTTATTTATTTATAAAGCACATTTAAAAACAACTAAAGTTGATCAAAGTGCTGTACAATGGAGTACTAAAAGCAGAGAAGAAAGCAGAATATAAAAGAAACATTTAACAAATTAAAGCAATAAAACTGTGATCAAGGAGTAATAAAAGCGAGGGGAAATGGACACTGTAGGTCTTTAAAATGGACGTAAACACAAAAATGGAGGGGGAAAGGCGAATGTGAATTGATAGTGTTCCAGGGTTTAGGACCAGCAACAGCAAACGCTCGATCACCTCGTTTTTTAAAGCGTGTTCTAGGCACGGTGAGTAAATTTAAGATCATAAGATTTCAATGAGAGGGGGTATACGGACAGAGCAAGTCAGTAAGATACTGAGGAGCAAGATTATCGACGGCTTTGTAAACAAATAGTAAAATTTTCAAATCAATTCTGTATTTAATGGGTAACTAGTGAAGTGCAGCTATAATAGAAGTTATCGACTTATACTTGTGGGTGCCAGAGAGTAGTCTAGCAGCCGCATTTTGTTCCAGCTGCAGACGAGAGAGAGAAGACTGAGAAATACCATAATAGAGAGAGTTACAGTAATGCAGATAAGTTGTTATAAAGGGATAAATCACTGTTTGAAAATTTCTCTGGGATAAAAATGGCTTGACTTTAGACAGCTGTCTGAGGTGGTAAACGCAGGATTTTACAACAGTACTGATCTGTTTGTCAAATTTTAAGTTTTCATCAAACATAACACCGAGGTTTTTTGCACACTGGGTAATATCCCAAAGTTCCCACACTGACATCTAACAGAGAATTTTCTTTGTGCCCAAATGCAATTACTTCAATGCTATAGATTTCCCTGAAGAAAATTAATTTCATGTACACATTTAAAACCGAACCCAGCTATCTATATTAAACACATAAAATGAGCATGATGTGAAATATTATGTAAAAAAAGATCATATTTGACTCAAATTTGAGTTTAAAAATCTGATACTAATCAAATAAATGCTGGTGTGGGAGTCATAAAATACTTCTTTCAAATCATTTCAAAATGCCAAAAACTTGCTGGTAGAGTTACAGATGAGTGATTTTGATGGATGAACATGCTGAAGAAATGAATCATGACTTAGAATAATACTTCTGCATTTTCAGCACATTTTTGTTTTTTATTTTTAAGCAGTTCCAGCACGACGCTTCCACCGCAGGCTAATGGAACACACAAGTCACAAGCAGAGAGCAAGTCTGCTGAAACTGAAGGTAACGGTTCAGTTCTACAGTCTTTACTGATGGAAAATAAATGTCATTCAACACCCAAACTAGCTGAAATCACCAGCGTTTGTGCGGTCCTGTTTTACTGGAATTTAGAAGTTTTATGGCTGAAGTCTAATTTATGTACAGCAGTTAATTTTTCCATTAACAATGATCTCACTCCTTTTTTGATGATAAAGATCACACTGTCAGGACGCAGAAGAACACGGTGTAATTCATGCAGAACTATGAGGTCATTGCTTTAGCTGAAAAAACAAAAAGGATTCTTAAAAGATACTACTTTTGACACTGAACCATTTATCTCTGGTTTATTTTGAGTGATCCAGGGTTATCTTGCTTCATGTTTCACACTGCTCAAAATTTGCCTGCGGTTAACATGTAAACCTGTGTATTTGTAAAATGATATTTCAGTTACGAGGCCTGTTGAGCAAAGTTGTTTTGGTAGGTTTGTGTTTATTTTTCACATACTATTTAAATGGGTTGGTTTTGAGACTTTTTCATTGCCATGGCAACTATGCTACTATGTAAACCTGGTCAAGTCGATAAAATACACAAGACGTTTCACTCGTATAGTTTTGAATGGGAAGGAAAGTGTAACGGTCAATATGAATGAAGCCCTGCCTACTAGTACAGGAGCCAGTCATTGATTGCTATAGGCTGAGGATTCTCCGGGGGAGGTGCTCAGACCAGACGTGAGTTTCTGCAGATTTTGTGTGATTCAAACGTTTAGAAATGAAACTTAAGAGACAGCTGTTGTTCAATTTTTTGGGGATTCCTAATATGAAATTTAATTGTAAGCTTGGCAAGCAATTTTGGAGAATTTGGTGTTTCCCCATTCAGACAGAATGCTTGAGCATTCTGCCCGAGAGGGGTTTCAAAGATTGAAATGACTTGTCTTAAAGGGACTTAGACCTGGTTCAGAGCAGATTTTATTCTGTTAAAGGTTGGAGAGAGCAACCAAGAAAGTGGACCAACTGGATGAGCAATGTTGCGTTCATTTTTGTGCAATAAATCCACTCACATGTTATCTTTTTTATTTGCTACAAATTAAAGCAGTTTAAATTCTTCAAAAAAAGTTTTAAGCATAATAATTTGTTTTTAATATTGCTTAATTAGCAAAAAAAAAACTTTGTTGCAGCCAGCAATATTTAGTGAGTTAACTTTTAGAATCTCTTATTCCTCACTCCAGTTCAAGTGTTTTCTGTCTACAGCTGTTCAGAGAATAGAGTTGCTAAGCATCGACTGTAACACTCCGTCTTTTTCACAGTGCATTTTTGAAGAGTTCATTTGCAAAACAAGATACCTCTTTTGCAAATGAACTCTTCAGTGGACATTAAAAAACATCATTCAGTAAAATGAATATAAACTGCTATTTGTTTTTGCAAATTGTTACTCTTCGTTTAGTACGACAATATGGGATGCAGCACAATATTGGCAGTATTTCATAAACCCAGGCAAAAAGTGGTCCTTGTGAAGGTGGCAGGCAAGATCATCGTTTTTAACCAAACTGGTCCAATGGTAATTTACCATCATTATTTTTTAAAGCATAGGTGTCAAAGCCAGTTCCTGGAGGGCCGCAGCTCTGCAGTTAAGTTCCATCCCTAATTAAACACACCTGATCAAACTAATTGAGTCCTTCAGGCTTGTTTGAAACCTACAGGTAAGTGTATTGAAGCAGGCTTGGAACTAAACTGTGCAGAGCTGTGGCCCTCCAGGAACTGAGTTTGACACCTGTGCTTTAAGAAGAGCTTAGGGTATCTTAAGCACCCCAGATCACCCATTGAATTCTGTTTCAGCTGCTGCCATCGTTTTAGATTTCCTATATGATGATGATGATGATTATGATGAAGCCTTTATTTGTCATATGCACTTTTACATGGAGCAAAATTAGACTACATGCTTTACTTTCCCGACCATATAAAAAAGAAAAAAAAAAAAGAAAGCACACAAAGGCATGGGATGTGGGGGTAGGCAGTGATTGTCTATCTGTAGCTGTAGCTATTTGCAGGACAAACAGAATAATTAGAAATTATTTTATAATGGTGGCCTATAGGTCATTAAATGAGTCCAGCAGGGAGGGAGATGCATCTAAAAATTGATTTATTGTATGTTGAATAATTTGGTAATGTGTACATGGAACTTCGTCTGTGTTATTGCACCTTGCTGCAATTTTAGTTTCCCTAAACGGGATGATAAAGTTGAGTCTGAGTCTAAACTCACTTCTCAATTACAAGTGCAAAACATTCCTTCATTTTTAGATAAAGGGATAGTTCATCAAAAAAATCACACCCAAGTGCTTCCAAATTACTCAAGTAGTTTCTTCTGTTGAACAAAGAAGATATTCAGGAGAATTTTGGAGAAAAGCAGCCTTTGACATTCATAGTAGGAACAAAAATATTATGGAAGTCAATCATTATGTTTCCATCCACCAATTTTGATGCACCTTTTGGAATATCGCATTACAAAAAATGCTAACACCAAAAACAAAAAAATGGAAACGCCAAGATGTGCACACATTTGGAAAATGTGCATAAACTGAGTAGGATCAAGTTTTTATCCGATAAGCAAAATGCACATAGACCATGATGGAAACACATTTACCGAATAAATTCCAGCAGGCACAAGTAGTAATGGGCGATATAAACGATATGCGATATAAACGATACAAAATTGGCCTACGATAGAGATTCTAATTCTATTGCACTATCGCGATAATGCATGTTTGATGACGCAATCTACCCGCGAAATTAAGAGCAACGAGCTGCAGCCGGCTGCAACGCATCATCTTGAATAAACAACAGTGCGACCATTTCGCTCGCATTTGCGACAAAAAAATAATAAGCTCGATTGATAACTTAATTTACTCGGCCACTGTAAAACAACATGCTCTTCACACTAACTTATGGTGTATTACGTTGGAAATCTATTGTGACTGTAGCACATGCTGACGCTCTCAACAACAGCATTAAGCAACGCATGGCACCGAATGGCGACGTGTCGCACAACTTGCGAGCCTCATGCATGGCATATCGTGGCTTGTCACACAGATTCCCACACAGCGCTTCCCACACAGATTTTACCTGGCGGCCGATATATTATTGGGGCGGCCCGGTTCTGTGTTCGCGAGAAACTGAGAACACTCTGCCACAGACTCACAAGCTCTGCATGCAGACCCACAGAGACGTGCTGGATACAGAAGAGCGCGAAGACTAAATAGACTGATCCAGCTTACTATTTGGGGTGACAATACATTTTCCCCGGACATGTCCAAGAATCTGCTTTCGCTTTCGATATTAATTGTATTCATTTTTGCATTACTTTATAAGCAAACTTTGTCTGGTGCGTCTCAATCTTTCAGCAGCAACAACACTACAGAAGACAGAGAGAGAGGGAGAGAGAGAAAGAGCAGATCAAGACACCAGTTGTAATTTCATTAGGAGAACAAAATGTTTAAAATCAAATGTGTTACCTTAGGTTGCAGGTTAGAAATATGTTTTTATTTATAGTATCTGCAATACACAATTTTATTTGACTAATTTAATACTGGAAGTATTTTCAGTACAGTGTAAGTTCCTTAACTAAACACCAGTTTTTTTGTTCTCTGCAACTTGGCATTTAGGAACCAAGGACTTAAAAGAAACGTCTTTCTTTCTAAAAGGCACTACATTTAGTTTATTTATCTGCAACATTGTGTTGTTTAATTACAGTTTTGCTTTTGCACAATAAATGTTCTCAAAACGACATGCAACGTTTCTTTATTTCTTAAAAAAAATAGCAGTTTGGCTTTCCTAAGGGTCTATGTAACCTGTTCTGAAATGGTTCTATTATAATTTATATATCGCAATATATATCGTTATCGCAAGAGGCTGCAATGTATATCGCAATATGGATTTTAGGCCATATCGCCCATCCCTAGGCACAAGTAGTGTAATTTTTATTATGAGATGATGTCATGACAAAAATGGGTGTGATGGGACAACATTAATGGACAAACCAGCAGACCGACCACATTGTAAAACATCTGAAATGTTGTTTTGGTCTTCTTTAAATCCCTTTAACCAAAGTCCATCATCAAAGAGGTTCAGTATTATTACCTTCAGAACTGTCTTGAGCGTTTGCACTCCCAAAGAACGGTCTCAAATATCCAAAAGCCACAGGGCGTTCATTGCCTTTTGTCTTTTGAAGCACAAGTAATTTATCGCATAGGAAGAAAAGACCCAGTGGCTTCTATCGCAGCAAATTCCATTTTTATTTTTGATATTTGGCACCAGTTACTCACAAGGTGATCATTTTGTTCTCTTTCATTCATTGGATGGAAACGATGCTTTATTCGATTTTTTTGCATTTATACGATGCTTTATAGTAGGAAGAAAAAATACTGTGGAAGTCAATTGCTATTTTTTCCCCCAACATTCTTCAGAATATCTTCTTTTGTGTTCAACAGAAGAAAAAAAAACTCAAACAAGAGGATGAGTAAATGATGACAATTCATTTTTGGGTGAACTATCTCTTGTAAAAATCAGTGAATGATTGATTATCTATGGTTTTGCACACCTGTTTAAAGCTCTTATGTGTTCATTCTCCAGATTTGTTGGAGGAAATGCGCAGTGTCTTGTCTTCTCCCATCCTGGATTCTCCAAACAGCAGTGCAGACATCACTCTGGACACCACTGGAGATCTCACTGTTGAGGACGTCAAGGACTTCTTAATGTGAGCGCTCTTTACTTCTCTCTTCTGCTCTATTAGAGCGGAGTGTGTTTTGAGTTTCTCTCATGGCTTTGCTGCTCCAGGACTGTGGATGAAGCGGAGAATAACTTCAGGAACATAACTGAGGAGGACGGGAGGTCTGCTGGAATCCTCATCAACTGAGACGAGCTCTCACACAGCTGGAGGTGAGCAGTATTTACTGTTCCTCAGTGAACGGCAGACTGGAGGTTTCTTATTGGATGCTGGAGGGAGGAGTGCCGCTGACTCTGGCAGTTATTTAAAGGGACAGTTCACCCAAAAGTGCAAATTCCTTGATCCAAGCCCCTTTACATTTCTTTCTTCTATTGAACACAAAAGAAGATTTTTTTTTGAAGAAAGCTGGAAACCTGTAACCATTGACTTCCATAGCAGTTGATTTTCCTACTATGGAAGTCAATGGTTACAGGTTTTCAGCATACTTCAAAATATCTTTCAAAACTCAAAGATTTATAACAACTAGTGAATACATTTTCATTTGTGTGTGAACTATCCCTTTTATGTGCAGATGAGTGTTAGATATTAGCTAGCAAAATAAATGATTTAGTGTGAATGGGATATTTTCAAAATCATGTAGGCTTTAATTGGATACTTTTTCAACAAGTAACAGTAGAGAATTATTGATAATACACTGATTATTCTTGTAAGCATTCCTAAAATAGTTAAGGACATTGAAAAGGCAAAAATAACAATTTAAATTTTATAAAATAAACACCTTTTTAACGGACCACTAAAATAATGGCATGGGCTCACACACATTTATTCATTCAAAAACAGTTACAGATATCCAAGGAAAGCACCTAATTGCAGGGATTTGGTAAGTCGAAGGGAAAAGTTCACTCAAATGAAATCTCTGCTGAAGTAGTAGTTGTTGTTGTAGTAGTTGCTGTAGTAGTAGTAGTAGTTGTAGTAGTTATTGTTGTAGTTGTATATGTAATTAATTGTAGTTGTAGATGTTGTATAGATGTTGTTGTAGTAATAGTTGATGTTGTAGTTGTAGATGTTGTTGTTGTTGTAGTAGTAGTAGTGGTTGTTGTTCTTGTAGTAGTTGTAGATGTAGTAGTTGTTGTTGTAGTACTTGTTGTAAATGTTGTTGTGGTTGTAGATGTTGTATAGATGTGGTTGTAGTAGTGGTTGTAGTTGTAATGGGAGTATGAGTAGTAGCGTAGTTGTTGTAGTATTATTGTTGTTGTAGTTGTAGATGTTGTTGTAGTTGTAGATGTTGTTGTTGTAGTGGTTTTTGTTGTAGTAGTTGTAGATGTTGTGGTTGTAGTTGTTGCAGCAGCAGTAGTAGTCGTAGTAGTTGTAGTAGTAGTATTTGTTGTTGTAAATGTTGTAGTTGTAGATGTTGTATAGATGTGGTTGTAGTAGTAGTAGTAGTAGTTGTAGATGTTGTGGTTTTAGTTGTAGTAGTAGTAGTTGTTGTAGATTTTGTAATGGGAATAGGAGGAGTAGCATTGCAGATGTTGTTGTTGTTGTAGATGTTGTAGTAGTAGTGGTTGTTCTTGTAGTAGTTGTAGATGTTGTAGTTGTAGATGTTGTTGTTGTTGTAGAAGTAGTAGTTGTTGTAGATTTTGTAATGGGAATAGGAGGAGTAGCATTGCAGATGTTGCTGTTGTAGATGTTGTAGTAGTTGTAGATGTTGTGGTTGTAGTTGTAGATGTTGTTGTTGTTGTTGTAGTAGTAGTATTTGTTGTAAATGTTGATGTAGTTGAAGATGTTGTATAGATGTGGTTGTAGTAGTAGTAGTTGTAGAGGTTGTAGTTGTTGTTGTTGTAGATGTAATGGGAGTAAGAGTAGTAGCCTTGCAGATGTTGTTGTTGTAGTAGTAGTGGTTGTTGTTCTTGTAGTAGTTGTAGATATTGTAGTTGTAGATGTTGTTGTTGTTGTTGTAGTAGTAGTAGTATTTGTTGTTGTAAATGTTGTTGTAGATGTAGTAGTAGTAGATGTCGTGGTTGTAGTAGTGGTTGTTGTATTAGTATTTGTTGTAAATGTTGTAGTTGTAGATGTTATATAGTTGTGGTTGTAGTTGTAGATGTTGTTGTTGTACAGGTTGTAGTAGTAGTAGTTGTTGTAGTAGTATTTGTAGTAGTAGTATTAGTAGTAGATGTTGTTGTAGTTATTGTAGTATTAGTAGTTGTACTAGTAGTATGTTGTTGTAGATGTAGTAGTAGTAGTAGATTTTGTGGTTGTAGTAGTGGTTGTTGTAGTAGTATTTGTTGTAAATGTTGTTGTAGTTGTAGATGTTGTATAGATGTGGTTGTAGTAGTAGTTGTGGATGTTGTTGTAGTAGTACTAGTAGTAGTAGTAGTAGTACTACTAGTAGTGGTAGTAGTCGTGGTTGTTGTTGTAGTAGTAGTATTAGTAGATGTTGTTGTAGTTATTGTAGTATTAGTAGTTGTTGTAGTAGTAGTATTAGTAGTAGATGTTGTTGTAGTAGTATTTGTTGTTGTAGTAGAAGTTGTTGTAGATATTGTAGTGGTAGTGGGAATAGGAGTAGTAGCATTCAAAGTGCTGAACAGAGTCAATACTAATTAAAATGACAAATCACAGCACATAAATTACAACTAAAACATAAAAACAAACCCCTCAACATTCAAAAGGCTCAAATGCTAAAGGATGAAGATGCAATTTCAGAAGGTTTTTTAAAAATACTAAAGTTGGAGCATGTCTAATGTGAGGTGGATTTTGGAGCGATAACAGTGAGATCCCCTCCTCGCTTACTGGTCCTTGGTACAGAAAGAAAAGACTGATCTGATGAATTTAATGACCTACCGGGACTGTATACGTGTAGGAGATCTGATAAATAAAGAGATGCCAGACCATTAAAGGATTTATAAACAAAAACTAATGCTGTACTTTTTAAATCTAGTAAAATGGGGAGTAATTATTGCATTTATAAGAACTATCCCTTTAAGTTTTGTTGTTGTTAATTTGCGTTTTCCCCTGTGGGGGAAAAACCATCTTGTGGCCATGTTTGGCAGTGCAGACATTTGACTGTCATAAGATCAAGTATTTTAATGAATGCCTGTGCTTTTTATGTAATTGCATTAGTATTTAATGAAGATGTCCATTTTTAGGAGCAGTCTAAATGCCTGAAGACTCACCAGATGAACTCATTACTTCAGATCGGATCTCTACAGAGCTCCAGAAGTCGCATCAAACAAGTTTTTACAATGGGAACGTTGCACTTTTTTTTTTTCTTCCTCCCCTGTGCCAAAAGACTGAACAAGTCAATCTGTTATCCTCTTCTCCTTCACCTTTCCTCCAGTTTTCTATTTTTTTCCCTCCCCAACAACCACTGAGGGTTCCTCTGAGGGGCCATGAAATGGTACATTTGAGAGGTGACTTTTAAAGGGATCAGGCCATAAAACAGCCGAGATGTTGCACAATGTCCATATGCAGGTAGGGGGGCTGCTTGAACTGAGCCCGTTTTTTAACATTCCTCTTTTCTCCAGTCACCTCTGCTCTCGTTAATTAGTGCAAAATCAATATCAAAATACTTCAAAGTCTGGTTTATAGCTGCTACAGTAAGTCTCAGAGTATTTGGGGCGACCGACTGCACCAAATAGGGTTATATACATTTATGGCACAGCTATTCAAGCATGATTTAAACTGTTAGTTAATCAAAAATGAAATTCTGTTATAAATTCCTCACCCTAATGTTGTTCCAATCCCCGAAGACCTTCATTCATCTTTGAAACACAAATGAAGATATTTTAGGTGAAATCTGAGAGCTCTCTCATCCTCCATATCGGCAAAAATGTCCAGTTTGTTCTAAAAACAAAATACCTAAAAATCATCTTCAAAATGGTCGATATGACATCGGTGGTTCAACTGGACTATTATCAAGCTTTGAGAATACTTTTGTGCACATTAAATAATAATAACAACTTTATTTAGCTATTTCTTTTTTTCTCATTGTCGGTATATTGCGCATGTTCATGTGTCATGCAGTGTTTCTCAACCATGTTCCTGGAGGATCACCAGCTCTGCACATTTTCTATCTCTCCTTAACACACCTGATTCAGATCATCAGCTCATTAGCAGAGACCGAAAGACCTGTAATAGGTGTGACAGACTAAGGAGACATCCAAAACATGCAGTGTTGGTGGTCCTCCATGAACGTGCTTGAGAAACACTGCTTTAATGCACAGTATTTGTGGATGTGCGCCCTATACTGACACTGAAGAGAAGAAACTGTTTTTGGTTTTATGTGAAGTTATTCTCATAGCTTGATAATGTTCCGATTGAACCACTGATGGTTTTTTTGGAGGATATTTTTAGGTATTTTTTCTGTACCAAGTTGAGAATCTTGCTGTCTACGGATGTTTAGAAAGATCTTGGATTTCACCTAAAATATCTTGATTTGTGTTCAGAGGAGGAACGAAAGTTTCTGGTTTAGAACGGCACAAGCGTGAGTAATTAAGAACAAAATGTTCATATTTTTGAGTGAACTAACTCTTTAAGGCAAAACTCATTTAGCTCATTACCATGGGAGAAAAGTATATAGTCTGTATGAAGTGTTTACTTTTTCCTTATTTTTCAATAATTACTATGATACTGTGATGGTTTCTGAACACAAATCAGGAGTCTATTGAGAAGTTATGGACCCTGTGGGTTTGATAAGAGATATTTTCCTTTCATTCATTCGTCTTATATTATAATTATTATTATTATTTTAAAATAATGTCCCTTAACCACTTGCCATTGTAAGTAATTCTGGCGTTTAACTGTGAAGTGTGTAATTTGAAGGAACACGAGAGTAATTCTAACTCGTTTTGCTTTTTGCCACAGTATTAACACATTATGAAGGAGCTAATGACTTTTTTGTATTTACACAGTATTCCTTAGAATAATTTTATATGGCTTATAAGGGTTGGTATTTTGTATTTTAGATATCTCACTGGTATTTAGGCATTTCTAACACTGCATTTTGTGGGGCAATTACAGACAGTTGTGTAGTATTATATGAAGTCGTTACTATAGGCATTAGTGTAGCTAATAGAGGAAAACAAATCAATAATGAAGAAATTGGACTACAGACACATTGAAATAAAACACAATTGGCTGCTGGGATCAGATAATGCAGATGTCAGTCAGTGTGCTTTTAGAAGACTTTTAACATGAAAGGATCTGTTTAAATTGTAATTACAAATTAAAGTGCACATAAATGCTTGGTGTCCATTCATGGTCACATTTCCTCCTGGTTTTTGTTTTGTTCGTTACATGTCAAAGGGACCTCACTAATTGTAGTTGTTTTATTATGTGTATATTTTTGCCTTGCATAACCTTGTTACTTTCCATCCAGCACCTATCCTGTGAACGTATTTAATTAAATTGTTTTTTTCTTGTGTAGAATTTTAATTTTGAGATATAGCAATGCTAATGAAATCTTGAATGTCAATAAAGTATTTACTCCACATTTCAGTGAGTCTTCAGTGTGGTCTCAAAGCAGGATTAAAAAACTAATTAGTTTTTTTTTTTCTGCAATGAAAACATTTAGGAGCAAATTGCGTTGTTTCTTTTGAATGTTGAACACTTTATTGCATTAATCCCATTCATTTGTTTGTGTGTTATTAACTTTATATAGAATATAGTAGTGAACAATAACAACATACCAATTTACAAATAATAGTAATACAAAATCATATTTAAAAAAAAAAAAAAAAACTAATATAAAAGGGCTGCAGGGAATTTTTACAATACAATACTATTTTTTACAAATGAGGTACCTAAAATATCAAAAAAAAAAAAAAAAAAAAAAAAAAAAAATATATATATATATATATATATATATATATATATATATATATATATATATATATATATATATATATATATATATATATATATATATATATATATAAAATAAAGATAAAACGACACAAGGGGGATGATTATATCAGAATATAAAAATGCATAAACCTCTAAATTGAGCAAAAAAAAAAAAAAAAAAATCACTAATTCATGAACATAATCATACTCCAATATTCTGTGTCATTGTGTTAATCGTATTATGAGAACAGAACATATAATAGTGTATACTACATTGGAGTTAAAGAGATTAATTCTCCTTCGGATTAGTCCCTTTATTTATCAGGGGTCGCCACAGCAGAATGAACCATCAACTTATCCAACATATGTTTTACACAGTGATGCTCTTCCAGGAAAGACCCATACGCCACAGCCAAGTTATTTTTTTCAGTTCACCTATAGCGCATGTCTTTGGACTGTGGGTGAAACAAGAGCACCCGGAGGAAACCAATGCAAACACAGGGAGAACATGCAAACTCCACACAGAAATGCCAACTGGCCCAGCCGGGACTTGAACCAGCATCCTCCTTGCTGTGAGGTGACAGTGCTAACCGCTGAGTCACTGTGACGCCCAGTTAAAGAGATTCACTCAAATTACAAATGTTATCACTCTGCTCACCCTCAAGTTGTTCCAAACTTCAGTCAACGGTTACATGCTTCCAGCTTTCTTCAGAATATCTTGTTTGACAGAAGAAATAAGTCTAAACTATTGTTTTACTTACACCTACCACAATCATAAACCTAACTTACTTGCAGCATTTACATAAAACATGTTTTCCTGAATTTTCTTTTATGCATATTTAACAGAATTTATTATTATTTTTTTTTTAACTTGCTTTGACTATCAGAGAGTTAAAAACAACATTTTTTTTTTTTAACGGTTAAAAATAGGGTTTGGGACATTTCATATGCTGCAAAACAGTACAACTGTTGATGACACTGTATGTCTGTAACAAAATATTTAAAGTATTTTAAATGGCCACTTAAGAGCTAAAAATGTGCTGTCCACATATGTGGACACTCGGGCCCTAGGAGGTTAAACGCCATTCTGTTGGCTATGTTCAGGTTTGCTAAAAAAAAAAAAAAAAGGTTAAAAGATGAAAATTGTGATCAGTATTTTTTTTTTTTTGTAAAGTATTACATAAACAATTTTGGAAAAGGTTACATCTTAATATGTTAAAATATCTTCATAGATAAACATGAACGTCTACATTTTTTGAGTGAGAAACCTTCAAATAAACCGCAACAATATACTGAAAATAATACTCTTTAATCAAAGACAATCTACACAATCGAAAATATCCATCAGAAAAAAAATGACAATGTACAGCAAATCAAAACAATGTTTTGTTGTTAGATCATTAAGTAATGATAGATCAATGTGTCATCTCCTCTTGTTCTTCCTCATCTTCTTCCTCCTCATCTTCATCAAAGTAACGCTCCTCTGCATCACGGCTTACAATATCCAGATTATCATAATCTGGATTCTCATCCACTTCACTGCAAAACATCAATGTCAACATCTAAGATCAATTTACTCACCCTCAGGCCATCCAAGAAGTAAAGCCTTTCCCTCAGTAAAAGATTAAAAAAAGGATTCTTTGCTGAAACCAAGAATCTCTGTTAATCAAAAAACATACAGGGGAGGCAACACAAAATTATACATTGAGGTCTTATAAAGGTAAAGCAAACAATATTTACAGCATCATTAAAATGCGCATAAAGAAGTAGGATCAACTTTAGATTTGATAAGAAAAGATGCACATAAACTACAATGGAAACACTTTTACCAAACAAATTCCAGTATGCGTGTTAAAAAAAGGTCATGTGATTTTGTTATAAGAGATCACTTGATGATAAAAATGTGTGTGAACGGACAAACCAGCAGGCTGAGAAGACTAAAACATCTGAAATGTTGTTTTGGTCATTCTAAAACGGCGTAACCATTTCAGGATGAGTGTTATTATATTATTAATGACCTCCAGAACTGTCAAGAGTGTCTGTGCTCTGCGTCTCATGCCTTCAAATGCCACCACGCAATCATTGTGTGTCAGAATAGTCTTCTGAGGCACAAGTAATTTATTAAATAAGAATTGGCGCAGCTTCTACTGCAGCAAATTCCATCTTTACTTTTGATATTTGGTGCCAGTTTATTAGGAAGTGACGATTTTGTTCTCTTTGGCTCATTGGATGGAAACACTGCTTTATTTGCACATCTTTTATGTGATAATCCAGTTTGCGCATAAATTTAATTCACATTTTTGGATGTAAACAGCTATTTACAACGTTTAATCAAAAGCCCTGGCAAATGATCCTGGGCACATTTATGACTGTGGTCCATGACACAAACACTTTATTAAGAGGACCTCAGTGTTTCTTCAGCAGTCAAGTGTATTGATAAAGTTTTGCTTGTATGTTTTTGTCTCAAAGAAGCAGAAGGCATTGATTTGCATTTTGCGAAGCACAAAAGCACCATGGTTTCAGTTAAAAATCAAAGTCCATGTGAAAACAAAATGTACAATATTTATTTTGCTAGTGCATATTGTTATTCTTTAGGTGAAGAGTTAATCCTCTGAAAATAATTGTTTGTTTTAGTAATCTTCAAAGTCTGAATATTTGCTTCTGCGTTTGGAGTGATGCTCCCCCTCATTTTGAGGGCTTCAGCCACAACATTCTTATCCACGTCCCTATTACCATTAGTTTGCTATGAGTGAATGATGCACAAAAAGAGAGCCTCACCCCCTACTCAATATTCAATTTCAGCTTGATAGAGGTGTGAACCTACACTGGTCTCACGGTTCGGTTCCGATTATCATGCCATCGATTCGGTTCAATTCAATATCTCGGTGCATCACGGTGCATTGACGATTCTTTCCATACACAGTTTTATATTTTCTTCACAGCACAGCAATTCTTGTAATAAAATGTATAAATATATTTATATACTATTTGTGAAACAATTTTGTCCTTTAATACAAACAGTCAGATATACAGGCAGTGCAGAATTATTAGGCAAATGAGTATTTTGACCACATCATCCTCTTTATGCATGTTGTCTTACTCCAAGCTGTATAGGCTCGAAAGCCTACTACCAATTAAGCATATTAGGTGATGTGCATCTCTGTAATGAGAAGGGGTGTGGTCTAATGACATCAACACCCTATATCAGGTGTGCATAATTATTAGGCAACTTCCTTTCCTTTGGCAAAGTGGGTCAAAAGAAGGACTTGACAGGCTCCGAAAAGTCAAAAATAGTGAGATATCTTGCAGAGGGATGCAGCACTCTTAAAATTGCCAAGCTTCTGAAGCGTGATCATCGAACAATCAAGCGTTTCATTCAAAATAGTCAACAGGGTCGCAAGAAGCGTGTGGAAAAACCAAGGCGCAAAATAACTGCCCATGAACTGAGAAAAGTCAATCGTGCAGCTGCCAAGATGCCACTTGCCACCAGTTTTGCCATATTTCAGAGCTGCAACATCACTGGAGTGCCCAAAAGCACAACGTGTGCAATACTCAGAGACATGGCCAAGGTAAGAAAGGCTGAAAAACGACCACCACTGAACAAGACACACAAGCTGAAACGTCAAGACTGGGCCAAGAAATATCTCAAGACTGATTTTTCTAAGGTTTTATGGACTGATGAAATGAGAGTGAGTCTTGATGGGCCTGTGGCTGGATCGGTAAAGGGCAGAGAGCTCCAGTCCGACTCAGACGCCAGCAAGGTGGAGGTGGAGTACTGGTTTGGGCTGGTATCATCAAAGATGAGCTTGTGGGGCCTTTTCGGGTTGAGGATGGAGTCAAGCTCAACTCCCAGTCCTACTGCCAGTTTCTGGAAGACACCTTCAACCAGTGGTACAGGAAGAAGTGTGGATCCTTCAAGAAAAACATGATTTTCATGCAGGACAATGCTCCATCACACGCGTCCAAGTACTCCACAGCGTGGCTGGCAAGAAAGGGTCTAAAAGAAGAAAAACTAATGACATGGCCTCCTTGTTCACCTGACTGAACCCCATAGAGAACCTGTGGTCCATCATCAAAGGTGAGATTTACAAGGAGGGAAAACAGTACACCTCTCTGAACAGTGTCTGGGAGGCTGTGGTTGCTGCTGCACGCAATGTTGATGGTGAACAGATCAAAACACTGACAGAATCCATGGATGGCAGACTTTTGAGTGTCCTTGCAAAGAAAGGTGGCTATATTGGTGACTGATTTGTTTTTGTTTTGTTTTTGAATGACAGAAATGTATATTTGTGAATGTTGAGATGTTATATTGGTTTCACTGGTGAAAATAAATAATTGAAATGGGTATATATTTGTTTTTTGTGAAGTTGCCTAATAATTATGCACAGTAATAGTCACCTGCACACACAGATATCCTCCTAAAATAGCTCAAACTAAAAACAAACTAAAAACTACTTCCAAAAATATTCAGCTTTGATATTAATGAGTTTTTTGGGTTCATTGAGAACATGGTTGTTGTTCAATAATAAAATGAATCCTCAAAAATACAACTTGCCTAATAATTCTGCACTCCCTGTATAAACTGTACCTTTAAACAACATGAGCATTTGTAGCAAATAAACAAATATAAATATCCCGCTCGCTTTCTGAGCCTTGTCTACCAAGTTCTTTCTTAAGCCTGGTTTATACAGTACTTCTGCGTCAAGTGATCGGCGTGACCCACGGTGCAAGCCTCACGCTTAGCCGTGCATTTATAATTCTGCGCACTGTTTCTGTTTCTCTGCAATAACACTTCCGAAATGCTAGCTGGCAGTAGGTGTTTTTGTTTCTCTGTGTCGAGTTTCTTCGCTGGTGTTTTGTTATTTCTGAACACTTCCTTAATGTACAAGTGGCTCAAATTCGCTCATTTTGAGGCGGGAACCGGCGGACGTGCAACAACTTTAATCATAAGGTAAACACAAAACAACAGTCTCCATCCGGAGCTCCTTCACGGGACTCCACACTTGTAAACACTCGCTGCATCGGGCACGGCTCTCACCTCCGCCCACACTCGTCAGTGCTACCAAGCCGACCAATCACAGAGCCTGCGCTACGCGTACGCGTTATATTTTTTGAGAGGTGCGCGTCAACGTCGCCGACGGCCACGGCAAGGGGCTATGCGTCACAAAGAAACATAAACACCTACTGCCAGCTAGCATTTCAAAAAGTGTATTGCAGAGAAACAGAAACAGCGTACAGAAGTATAAATGCACGGCTAAGCGCGAGGCTTGCGCCGTGGGTCACGCTGATCACTTGACGCAGAAGTATAAACCAGGCTTGAGAGAGAGAGAGAGAGAAATGGAGTTTACTTTCATTCTCTTAATCGCCATGAAATAGGGGCTTCTGCTGTAAGTGTCAGTGAAACACTGTCCAGCAAACACACAGGCAGTGAAATTGTGCAGAGTTTTTGAGTTTTTAAGTAGTTGGAGCATTGTAAATACTCGCACTCGCCTCCCTCGCTACCGCAACATAGCACATATGAGATAAATGACGTCAATACATAATAACCGGTTATGATTATTACTGAACTGATACCGAATTGTCCGCGTCTGCATCGCGGTGCACCGAAGAAACAATTAATGTTGACACCCCTACAGTTTGAAGAACATCAACTTGCTGAAATAAGTCTCAGCAACTTCAAGATCATGTGTACTTTAATATTCTGAAGGAAAAAATAAACCTACATTTGAGGTGGCTAAATGGAGAGTAAATTAACTGCATATAAATCACTTCAACACTACAGTTTAAAAAAAAGAAAAAAAAAAAGAAGCTCAGTTTATTAGGGGCCGTGCCCACCATAAAGTTTTTTCCCCACAAACTGCAAGCTTTTTTTTTCTGCTGTTGTTGTCAATGGAAGAGCTGTGTTTTTTAAATGGCAGAAGCGCAATGAGTGTAAGCAATGAGTGTAATATGCTCGGCAAGGGCGTAGACTTGCTCTTGATATTGGTGGGGACGTAAATCCCTAGAGCTCATGTATTGAACCGCAAAATTTCAGTTTCGTGCTTTTAAAAACATAAATAAAGGTTTTAAACACTTAATAATACAAATAACGATTAATGAAGCACGTTCTATGCTCAAGTCAATTTACATGATTTTACTGCAATCTGGCTTTGAGGAGGTATGAATGTACAAAAATTAAGAGAGGCATGTACTGCAATTTAACTGTTTTGACTATTATCTATTATATGTCTATAGATTTAACCCTTTGAGCACATCTAGGTTACTAAAGGTTGACAGAGCATTATTGGTGGGGACATTTCAGTAATTGGTGGGGACACGCCCCCTCCGTCCATGCCAATTTTATGCTCTTGATGCTCGGACATTTTGGAGACGTGCTCACAGCTTAGCGTTTTCAGAAGATCGCTTGTGTTTTCAGCTGCACAAAAAAACAAAAACGCTTCGGTGGACATCCCCCCCTAGTATTAAAAGTAGACAATAAGCAAGTTTTACCTGTAGTTAAAGTCATCCTTGCCATCCATGAAGCGCTGGTGCATCTGACTGAGGAACTCTTCTCTCAGCATGGCTTTCTCTTCTGCGTCAGGCTCATACTCCGCCTGTCTGACCTCTTCACATTCTACAACACATACAACCACACACCGATTAATCCATCAAACCTACTGAACGAAATCTGAGTTATGATCAGAGCTGATCCTCCCTATATGCACTTTACACAAGTTGTGTAACCAACCAGGGGCCTCCTTTGCTCTCAGAGATGGTATAATGACTTGGGGTGTGCAAGAGTTTTTTTGTATCCTTTTTTTTATTTGTAATTGAGCTTCCAGCAATTATAAGAATGGCCACATTCAGTTCCCTTCCTTTAAAACCACGCAGAGTCATCCTTTCTGTGTGATCTCCATATCAGCCAGTTCAATTAACATTCATGACTGTGGGATGTGCTCCATAATGATAAAAAAAATATGATGCATCCTAAATAACTTGTGTATAGGTGTGCATTAACTTAACTCCTATGTACTGTCTGGGATGTTTTCATCCACTCTGGGGTGATTTTGAGTCTTAATTAGCCATAACTGTTTCTGTGTTTCAGCTAGCAGAATGATATTTGGTGATAAATCTTATTTTGACACATTTTGAGAAAATGCTTTGAAAAAAAAAAAAAAAAAAAAACTCAACAATACACTCTGGGCAAATTTACTACCATTTTGTTATGCTAGAGATAAAAACCTCCACTGAATTAAACTGCTGTAAAAATGCATCAGATTAATATTTTTTTCACATTTCTTTGCATAAATCGGTCAATCAACTTCAGTCCTGATCAAAACTACTGAATTGCTTTTTTTGCACTCTTTAATGGCCAAGCTCATAAATGATGTCACTGATTTGGTGGGGAAAAAAAACACACACACAAAATTATGCATTTTCAATATAAAAAGTAATTGTGGACTTTTTTTTTTTTTTTTTAACATTTTATCAGTCTTGAACATGTGAAACAACATTGCTTTTGATGCATTGTTTTTTTTAAATTAATTTTCATTTTTTTCTCTCCTTAATTTACTGTTGGTGGCTGTTTTGCCCCATTGGTTATTTATAAAAAATCATGACACCATATAATCATGCATTTTTGATTGTTGGTGGTTTTCCCTCTTGGGAAGAGGTAAATTTGTCATTTTTAGATACTTTAGATAGGTCTGTGCAAAAAAGCTTAGTTTTTGGATTTAATATGGAGTATAACAGCAAGTTAAAGTGTGTGTCTGAATGTGAGAGTGACCTTTGTGCACGTAATTTAATGTGTCTGAGAAAATCAAAATATGCATCTCAGCTCTCAGAACTACATGGAGTAAACAAAAACAAAGACTGTGTATTTATGCACCATCAAATGTGGTTATAATGGAAGTTAATGGGGCAAAAACAGCCACCGATAGTAAATTTGGGAGAATTTTTTTTTTAAATCTAACAATGCATCATAGCCAATGTTGTTACTAATCGTTCACATGTCCAAGACTGTAATAAAAGGTAAAAAATTCAGTCTACAATTACTTTTTATATTGAAAATGCGTCATTTTGTGTGTTTTTTTCACCAATTCAGTCACATAATTTGTGTACTTGGCAATTAAAGAGATAAAAAATCCTGTAATTTTCCAAACAATTCAGTAGTTTTGATCAGGACTGAGGTAGATTGAGAGATTTATGCAATAAATGTAAAGAAAATATTTATCTGATGCATTTTTACAACAGTTTAATTTAGTGGATGCTTTTATCCCTAACATAACAAAAGGGTAGTACATTTAAACAGAGCACAAGGGTGCAAAAAATATTACAAACAAATAAGTGAAGCAACTAAATGAATCGTTCATCGCTCTTTACAAAATTGTAGTATAAGAATAATAAGAATCGATGCATATTCGTACTGTTAAGAAAAAGTGTAATGAGATGTGATTACTTGATTTACTTTCAGTAGACTATTAATTGTTAATAAGGAAAGCTGAAAAGATTTAAAAAGATATTTAAATATTTTTCTTTTTTATTTATCCTATAGTTCAAAATGTACTTTTCTTTTTAAAATCATATTACTGATTATTTCAACTCTGACTATTTTGTTTGTTGACAGTAAAACAATTCTAAAAATACAAATGAAGGTTGGGGGTTTTATTAATGCACAGACGGGGGTTCCCTCACAAAGTTTTTCTTAGGGTTGGTTATGACAGATTTAGAGAGACTCAGACCTTCGTCCTCAGACTCCTCCAGTGCGCACTGCTCTTTCTCCTGCTCCTGCTCCAGCCGGCTCTGGATGAGTTTCTCCTGGTAGGAGTTGATGAGGAGGTCAGCGAGTCCCCCTGTGCCGTTCCTCATGGCCTCCTCTGAACGCTGCAGGATCTCGTCTTCGCTGAGGTACTGACCGATGTACTGCTCGTACAGCAGCGGGTCTCGCACACGCATCTGCTCCTCACTGAAGTACTGGCCCTCTGAGGAGAAACAAGACTGATCAAGAAAACAATAAAAGCCTTGATCAGACTGTAAAAAATCTGATCATCTGTGTATTCAACTGGAACCTGAATTGAATGATCAACTGTTAACACAGTTCAGATTCCACTAGGATTGGCACAAAAAAATCAGAGAAATATGATTTGAAACCACATATGAAAGTAGATACAAATGTATTTGTAAAAATCTGTTTGCAAATTTGTTTGTTTTTTTGCTGTTCACACTCTCTTAATATTATTGGGTTCTAATATGCAATAAATATGCATATAACAAATAATATGCACAGATATGCACAAAAATTTGATCTAGACAGTCTGAACAAAGTCAAAGAATGCTTTGATTTTGTACTGTTAAATACGTAATGTACTAGACTGTTTTCATGAAGCAATACATTATCAGGATCATAATACGAATATTTATAAATTAAAACAAAACATTTATAGATTTTTCTTGCTCTTTTGAAGTAAAAGGTTATTCATTTATTCATATAAAATGTTAAATGGCATGACAGTGCAGATATATAGCACCAATGTGGTTCAGGTGTCCCGAATTTAGGTGTTTGAATGCTGACAATGTTAAAATGGTAAAAAAAAAAAAAAATGGTAAAAAAATTCAGCTGTCATCACAATAATAAATGACATTTTAAAGTACATTGAACAAAAAAACGTATATTTGCATACAGTTGAAGTCAGAATTATTAGCCCCCCTTTGATTTTCTTCTTCTTTTTTTTTTTTAATTTTCCCAAATAATGTTTAACAGAGCAAGGAAATTTTCACAGTATGCCTGATAATATTTTTTCATCTGAAGAAAGTCTTATTTGTTTTATTTAGGCTAGAATAAAAGCACAGAACAAATCATCATTATACAATAACTTGCCTAATTACCATAACCTGCCTAGTTAACCTAATTAACCTAGTTAAGGCTTTAAATGTCACTTTAAGCTGTATAGAAGTGTCTTGAAAAATATCTAGTCAAATATTATTTACTGTCATCATGGCAAAGATAAAATCAGTTATTAGAGATGAGTTATTAAAACTATTATGTTTAGAAATGTGTTGAACAAAATCTCTCCGTTAAAAAGTAATTGGGGAAAAACATAAACAGGGGGCTAATAATTCAGGGGGCTAATAATTCTGACTTCAACTGTATATGTAAATAATTATAAAACAAAAGTTAAAATTAGGGCTGCATAATATTGGAAATATTTAACATTGGAGTTTTTTTTATTCTGCAATATATATTGTGAATACAACAACTCAACAGATTACTTAATATCTCAATTTGGAAAGAATTTATCATGTTAAATTGATTGGGCTGATTCTGCAGTGGGAGTGCATCTACATACAATCTTATAAACAATCTATAAATACAATAAAGAAAAAAATACAATTGAAATAAACACTGTTTTATCGTTTTCCAAGTCTAACAGCATTCAGGTATAGTAATTGAAGAATAAAAATAATTCAATAAAATTACTCGTTATTAAAGTCACAAATGGTACAATTTCGTATGCATGAATGTTTTAAAATCATTACAGCCCATTCACACAGGGCATCAGCGCTTCCCATTCACTTTGAATGGGTGACGTCAAGCATTGCCGAACTGAACTGTGGGTCCGTCAGCGCCGCTTCTATGGCGTTGCTCGCAGCAGAAGTTGGGACTTTCTCAACCTTTCAAGCGCCAATGGAAGCGTCAGCCAATCAGATCGCTTTATGTAAACACACCAGCTCAAACAGTAGCTGATTGCTGAATAATTTCATTGGCTGACGCTGCTATGACGATTGCGTCAGCCCCAACTTCAGACACACCCTCTGTCAAGCGTTGACGCTGAAGCCCCATGTGAATAGGGCGTTATACGATCACAGGATTCAGAAACACATGCAACTGAGAAATTAAAATACAAACTGAACATTGCAAATCCTGCGATGTGACTATTGCGAATGATGACATTGTGGAATCGATGCTGAAACAATATATTTGTGCAGCCTTAGTTAAAATATATTTTAAATTGTAATTAGAATTCACAAAACTATTGTTTTTACAACAATGACGATAATAAAAACATATAAAAAATATGCCCTAGTTTTTCAACTCAATGTATTTACAATTATAATGTGTTATCATCATTACCTACACTGATACATAAAGAAATTTGAAGCATACAATTCCATATGAACTCAATTTTGTGCCAGCCAATATTTTTAAAACCGCAAAGGAGCTTAATCTCATGAAGCTTTGAATTTAATTTATTTTAAGTAAAAATAAAAGACAAATAAATACAAAATAAAGATACAAATAAAATACATGGAAGCTGGTCTATATGTAAATAACTGAGATCATTTACAAATAAAAGTCTTTTTAAAAGTACAAGCACCTCCCATTTTTACTACATTTTTTTTCAGATTTTCAAAACACCTTTCACATTCCAGACTGAAATTCAAGCTACTATTTAAAATGACAGCCTGCGCTTACCTTTCTGAAGAGCCCGGAGAGCGGCATAGCGGTGATTCCGAACTCTTCTCCGGTCAGCTGATCCAGACGCCCGTCTCTGAATCTCCTTACAGTAATACTGCACCCTGCAGTCGCTGCTCAGGTGTGAGAAAGCATCTATGTGCTCTGGCTTCAGATGGGCCTGATAGCGCTCCAGAAAGACTAAAGGCCTGGATCTGTACTGATCCATTAAAACCTCCCTCTTCTCCTCCAGAGTTAAGTCCGGATCCCCCAGCTGCTGACTTTTCACTGGACTCCCACTGGCGGCTATAGTCTCTATCATTGCGCTGAGACTACTGGACAGCTCATCCTGAGGAAAAACAAGCACTCGGTTAAAATGATTGGTAGAAGTGTACTGTGTGTGTATCAAAAGACACAAACACTAAGATGGTGCACTTGTATTACTTAAAGTTAAAGAAGGAACAATGCACACAAAGTATGGTGGAATAAGTCCTGGCTTCTAAATATAAGAGTAGGGATGCACTGAACTTTCGTCTGCCAAAACTTGTCATCCGAAAATGGCATTTTTGGTATTCTTCTGAAAAAGAAAATGGCCAAAAATAGGGGTTTGCTACTCTGCACTTCAGCGCCATATGGGGTGGTTCTCCCAGGGTGCCATTCAAGCAAGAACCACAACTGTGTTCAAAGTCAATAAAATGTGACCCTGGACCACAATAACAGTTAGAGCTGCATGATATTAGGAAAAATGTACATTGCAATATACATTTTTGCAATTTATATTGTGATTTTTCTAAAAAAGCTTAATGGTTTTAGATTGATTGGGATGATTTTGTAGGGGAGTGTATAAAATATAATCAACAAGTTACAAGCGGAGATAAATAAAGTAGAGCAAATATACAAATGATACAGAAATAAACTAATCAAATGTACAATAAAGCTGTATAATCTTCATTGTGGAAATAATTAAATACAATTAATCTTTGTTAAAGCTACAAACATAATTTTTCTTGTGCCCAAATGTTTTAAACTTGCTTAAAATGTTTAAACAGGCCTTAAAAACACATTCAATTCATACACTTTCAGTTTATATATTATGGTTAAACTAAAAATTGCAAAACTCTTATGTGTTCTGAACTGTTATACCTGGTCAACTATAATCCTGACTCCATGTTGCATATTCACACATTGCGATATCCATGCTGAAACGATATATTGTGTAGCCCTAATAGTAGTCATAAGTGTCATAGGTTTTGGAAATTAAGAATTCAATTTAATATTAAATCTGAATTAAAAAGCTTTCCATTGATGTATGGGTTGGTACACTCTCAGAAAAAAAGGTAGACGGTGGTAAAAATAATGTTCTTTAAGGACCAGTTTTGTACCTCTGTAAATGTTGTACCTTATATGGGACAGAAAAGACCTCTTATGATGCTGTTCTGTACCTTTTATGGTACAATTGAAATGAAGGTACACAAATGTTCTCATAAAAAAGTTACATTAGTGATGGACAACTTCTTTATTACAATATCTCTGAAAATAAATATTACTGGAAAGGCAAAGTGATTTTTATAAATAATTTCCATATTAAAACATGAATCATCATTTAAAAGCATATGTTTAAAGAAACTCATAAACATGAATTATTAAGTTCTGTAAAACAAAGCAACTGGTAAACCTAAACTATAGGCATTGTAAACTAAACATTTAAGGCATTTTTAATAAACATTTGGTAAGCATTTTCTGATAAATACAGTTTCATTATTGATATCCGAACCTTTTGACAATACGCACGTGAGCTGGCAAAAGTCCTGCATATGCAAAGTGTGCATGCAGACGTTTAGCAATTCATATTACTAAAAAAATAGATTTTGAAATAAATTTTAGTAGAAAATTAGCTAAATACGTCAGCGCCAATAGCCTAGTGGAATTGTGCGCCGACATATAGCACAAATGTGCTCACGGTGACCTGAGTTCGATTCCCAGCTCGAGGTCCTTTGCTAATCCTTCCCCTCTCTCTGCTCCCAATACTTTCCTGTCTGAAACCTCTACTGTCCTATCATAATAAAGGTGAAAACACCTAAAAAATAATAATATATATATAAAAAAAAAAAAAAAAAAAAAAGGAAATTGGCTAAATATCTTTATGAAACATGATCTTCTTTACTTACATTTTTCTCAGTCGCTTTGATCAATTTCTCAGATCAGAATTGAAATTTGGAAAACAGTAAGTGCATTTCTCAAAACAACATGGACAAAGCAAAACACCATGGATTATCTACAAAAGCCAGTCTCTTGCTCAAAATCCTTAGTTCATCTCTCAAAACTACATTTCTGTCTCAATGAACGTGTCAGTGCCATCAGCATTACATGTCATTGTGTACGGATAAGACAGTCGAATGACTTAGTCATGTTGTCAATATAGCAGTGTACTGATGTTAACTAAGGCTTTCTTTGTCATTGTGATACAGAAAGGAAAAGGCAGCAAATAAAAACAAGGAAAAAATGGTGTCTGAGGCTCACAGACACAGTATGGCCATTTCCATAAACCGATCTCTTATTATTTGACTTTGCCTATGTATACCCAGATTGCCTTTATAGGGATCCATTAAAGCCTTAACAGTTAAACATTTAATTTCATTCTGTTCATTTTTTATATTTAATTGCCTTGTTTATGAGGAAATTTGTTTGTCTGTACTGCTCAGACAACTTGCACAATAGTAAAACCAACATCACAAAGAAACATGAAGTCATTAATCAAAAAAACAAAACACCTTACCTGTAAATCTGCAGAGCAGCTGGGTGTGTTGTTGACCTCTCTGGCATTTGTCTCAGGAGGATGAGGAAGAGCAGGTGGACTGTCTTGAGGAGCAGGTTGACTCCAGGTAGGTGGGTCAGGTTTGGAGGTGGGCTCGATTTCTCCCCACAATACTGTCTTGTGCTATAGGGCACAGACATTCAACAGGTTAGTATCACCTGGGACAAAATAGTTGATATAATAAACTAATAGCATTTTTCCATTACTTTTGGCTTTCATTTCATAAAAGACACGTAACTGAAACTGAAAAAAAAAACACTTGGACACAAAAAGTGCTTCTCGTGAGCAAGTCAACATGAGTCAAGAGTTTTAAAACGTAGGTGTAGTTTATAAATAAATATGTTAAAGGGCCAGTTCACCTAAACATTTTAATTTACTCATTATTTACTTACCTGGTTTCAAACATCTATGAATTTCTTTAATGTTGAACACAAAAGAAGAGATTTTGAAGAATGCTAAAAACCTGTAACCACTGACTTCTCTAGTAGGAAAAACAAATACTATGGATGTCAATGGTTACAGGTTTCAAGCTTTCTTCAAAATACATTCATTTGTGTTCAATAGAAGAAAGAAATATTAAGAGGTTTGGATCAAATTAACCGCGAGTAAATAATGACTTTTTTTGGGGGCTGAACTATCCCTTCAATTGCACAAAAAATACCATAATATATTCATTCATTCATTCATTTTCTTGTCGGCTTTGTCCCTTGCGGGGTCGCCACAGCGGAATGAACCGCCAACTTATCCAGCACGATTTTACGCAGCGGATGCCCTTCCAGCCGCAACCCATCTCTGGGAACTTCCACACACACATTCACACTCATACACTATGGACAATTTAGCTTACCCAATTCACCTGTACTGCATGTCTTTGGACTGTGGGGGAAACCGGAGCACCCGGAGGAAACCCACGCAAACCCAGGGAGAACATGCAAACTCCACACAGAAACGCCAACTGACCCAGCCCAGCCGAGGTTCGAACCTGCGACCCAGCGACGTTCTTGCTGTGAGGCAACAGCACTACCTACTGCGCCACTGGGTTGCCCTACCATAATATATATTATATAGTATAAAAATTATGTAATTGGAATTTAGACCTGTTTATAAAATTATCCTTTCACAGTATACACTACTGTAGGTGTTTATAAAGACACTACATAAATAGATACATAGATCATTGCATGAAAATGATCATATTTGGTAGTCCATGGCATCAAAAAATGGTCAATCACATTTGTGACACCACCTGGACCACTAAATCAGTGATAAGTATACATTTTTTAACCAGTCACAAGTGCTACATCACATGGAAGCTAAATACATGACATTTCCATTGATGCCTGACATGAATGTTGAACAACTATTTGAAAATCTGGAATCTGAGGGTTCATTAGAACATAAATTAATATTATAATATTTTTTAGGGTAAAAAACGTATCTATAGGCTGTGTGGACAAATATATATAAATAATATTGCACTGGTTTTGTGCTGCAGGATGAAAAAAATCAAGAAAAACACCTCACCTGTGGATCTGGAGAGTGCGTCCGTCTCTGGTCAGTCCCGCGTCTCTTCATGCTCTCCTGCCCTTTGACACGGGGCTCGATTTCTCCCCACATTTCAGAATGCAGTTTAAGAGCCAACAAGTGTTGATGATTTATCAGCGAAATGTTTCTGGATAGTTTATGTTTATTCTGCCAATCATGCCAACGCTTGACAACAGCCTGATGTAACGTTTACTATTCGAAGCTATATTTATGAGAGACATTCGTAGCTCTTATTAACGTACCCATTTTGCATTATTCCTTTAAAATTGCCTGTATATAAAACATCAACAACAACAACAACAACAGCGTTTTTGGGTTCTGCTCAGCAGTGTAACAACACTAATATATCCGTGCGGAACATTCTCATTCCAGATTGTTGGTTCCGTTCCGTTTACATCAACGTGTATAAGTTACTATTGTCCAGCAGATGGCGACAGACACAAACCTACAATAAAACCAAACCACACAACAGCCTGTCCTGATCAGAAAATCCTCTTTCTCCAAATGATCAAAAAATCAGCATCTAAATTTTCCTCTCGCTAACGGCTATTACCACTGTTGATATCCCACCGTGTCCAATTATTGGTTTATTTGGGGTTCTTCCGCCCGACCACACTTTACCCTCTCTCATTTTGTAGACTTTGTAGCCTTCCTAACCCTTTTGGCTAGGCGATTAATTCTTCTGAACTGGAAAAGCCCTCACCCTCCTTCTCACACTTGTTGGATAAGAAATGTTCTTTATTTTATGAAATTAGAGAAAAATAGGTACTTTCTTCACCGACCTAGCACTATTTTTATTATATTGTGGGAACCCCTTCGCAAACATGTTCAAAACTGGTCCAAACTCTTCAGCTTGACCCTGCTCCTTTTGATTAAGTCCCCACCCCCCAATTCCCAGCTTGGAACTGGATACTAGTTCTGGTCAATACATTGTAGGCATATTTCTTCTGTATATAATATTGCACTAGCTTTTTTTATTTTATTTTTTATTATTATTTATTTGTTTTTATTGTTATTGTTATAATAATTTTTTTTTTTTGCTCAAAATACTCTTCAGTGTATTTGCTTATTGTTACATGTTTATGTTGTCTTTTTTGTATATTTTTGTTATGTGTTTTACAATGTATAAATAAAACATTAAAAAATAAATAAATAAATAAATAAATCAGCATCTTCTTTACATTTTACCACTTTCCAGCACTGTCTGTGCTGGAAACTGATTATTTTAAAACTGATGTTAAAATAATATTTAGATAAATGATATAACCCACAACTTTTGTGGATGTCATTTTTCTTTAGAGAACCTTTACTTGCCATATAAGTGTTCCAGATTAAAGAACTAAACATGAGAAATCTAATGAAACATACAAACAAAATCCTTTACACAGAATGCATTTTGTAATCGGTAGTGAAATTCATTTTTTAAGTAAACTTACTAACTCTGAGTACACAAGTAGAACACTAGTACATTAACATTAGTAGCTTTGGAAATTAACCATTGTTTTATTGCTAGTAAAAACAACATTCACTTGTTTTTTGGTGCAATGATTGCAATTTGCATAACCACAGATTTACTAAATACCATGGTGAAACTATGGTCAGTGCAGCAAAATGCAGCACATGATTTGATTGTGGTCACCATATGGTTTATCTACATTACTCATATTTTGTTTGATTTAATCTAGTAAAAACTACGGTTGGGCGACGCGGTGGCGCAGTAGGTAGTGCTGTTGCCTCACAGCAAGAAGGTCGCTGGTTCGAGCCTCGGCTGGGTCAGTTGGCATTTCTCTTTGGAGTTTGCATGTTCTCCTTGTGTTCATGTGGGTTTCCTTCAGGTGCTCCAGTTCCCCCACAAGTCCAAAGACTTTCGGTACAGGTGAATTGGGTTTGCTAAAACTGTCCGTAGTGTATGTGTGTGAATGAGTGTTCCCCAGTGATGAGTTGCAGCTGGAAGGGCATCCGCTGCGTAAAAACATATGCTGGATAAGTTGGCAGTTCATTCCGCTGTGGCGACCTCAGATTAATAAAGGGACTAAGCCAAAAAGAAAATAAATGAATGAATGAATGAATAACTATGGTTTATTTTCGTGGGAGTTTTTTTTCCAAGTATACTTATTATTTTCTGTATATTACTTCATCATACTTCTTTCAAACAAAAAACAACCAACAAATGATTCATTAATGCTCATTGCTGTTAAAATATTCTTATAAGTATACTTCTAAACTAAAAAGTGAACATTTAGTCCCAGTTCTAGTATACAGTATTGACATTAGTAGGCTGTTGAAAAACAGAATGTTTAAAATTAAAACATGAATATTTTAAATTCACTTGAAATTAAATAATCTCAAAAAAAAAAAAGTATTTTTTTTACATTGCAAATGTGTTTGCATACCGAATCTTGCTAAAACTAAACCTTTTATTTTGGAGGCTATAAAAAGGTTTTCTACAGAATGGTGATTTGGATTAAGTGAGGTTTAGGGTTATGGTTATGTGTCATGATCACCAGTTATGTGTCTAACCACCAGAGATCGCTGGAAAACATTCACACTCACACAGGACTACAAATCCACCATCAAATGAACTACAACTCCATATATGCACTCCAATCACACACACATGTTCCTCATCCTGACTGATTGGACGCACACCACCGGAGGCTTGTCAAAGACTGATTACACACAGTACATAAGCAGCACACACACTCACTCCAGGGCCGAGTCTTGTCTACTGTTTAGTGACACCACAACCATACCTGCCAACACTCCCGTTTTTCTCGGGAGTCTCCCGTATTTCAGACCCGTCTCCCGTATTGTTCTGTCTCCCGGTAAACTCCTGGAATTCCCCCGCCCCCCGCTCCTCAGCATTTTGGTACAGTCCGGGCTGAAACTTGGCGCTTGTGCTCTTCCGGTGACGGTCGCGCGCTACAGTTCGCGCGCCCCCATCTGCCCAAACCTCTCACTCCTCCCGCTCCCCGCTCTTCAGTTTGCGCCAGCGTTGCCAACTTAGTGACAAATTTTCAAAAAAGCGACTAGCGACAAATCTAGTGACTTTTTTGTGTGTTACTGGCGATTTTTATAGACTGTCGTTTGTCCATTACTGTACCGTCCCTACTCTTCTCAACGAGCCTCCCCTGCAGCCTGAGAGCAGAGCACCTCTGCGTACCGATGGCAAATGATTTAGAACAGGTCGCAGTTTGAAGGTATCTCCCTTGTACAGTCAACCCGATCTGCTTCTCCTTTATTTTAACAATTTAATTTGACCGTTTATTCTTGTTGCACAATCAGAGATGTTTTAAGTGTGAGTTTCAGAACTTGTCTGAGTATATTACGTCTGAGAGATTACTGCAAATTCCCTACTCATCTATAATGATATGCTGTATTCAAACAGCAATAAATTTAGTTAAATTGACAAGCTTACATAAAGCGTAGTGCGAATATAAAATACCCCATTTATTTACCATAGGCTGTTAAACAAACAGAAATGGTAGAACGCGATGACGTCAGTAATATGCAAATTAGTGTATGACGTAACCCCCATGGGGGGGGGTTTCCCGGAATTAATGAACTAAATGTTGGCAGGTATGACCACAACGCGTTTTCATTTACCTTGTCTTGCCGTGTTTTGAACCTTGTCCTGTTATATTCCTGTCTGCTGCCTGCCTTGTGACCATCTGCCTGTTATTTTGACCACGACTCTGGATTGCCCTTATACATCTGTTTGCTCCTGTTCTGATCATTGCTTGCCTGACCATCCTGCTAATAAACCTGCATGTGGATCCGCACCCCTGTTGTCAGCATCACATCCTCTGGTTACATTATGTTTAGGTACCATCTGACTAAACCCTCTTTGACTATAAAAAGGTAGACCTGTACACTCAAAAACTTTTGCTGCTCGTTCAAACTACTTATTTAATTTCAGTTGTACCAACACATTTCTTCCTTTTTTTTTTTTTTTTTTTTTTGGGGACAACTTAATAGTTTTATGTTCAATCCACTTTAATTTGTAAAAACGATTAAAGGTGCTGTATGTAAGGTTTTGACTCTTCTAAAGCATAAAAATAACACAATATGTTTGCAGATATTTAAGAAACATGTCAAGTGAACATTCTTATTTATCTGAAAACGATGCTAAAGTCAGATATTCAGCTTTGAAAATGTCTGTTACGTGCCGGAACATGTCTTTGTTTTGGTAATTTCAACCCACCCAATATTTCAGCACACCGGGTTGCCTTGGTGTAAAACTGCTGCTGCGTCCCAATCTGCATTCTATCCATCCTAAATAGTATGTGAAAATAGAATTAGTATGTCCCAAATCGTAGTATGTTGAAAAGAGTATGCCAAAAATTCCCGGATGTTTTACTATTTCCAGTCAAAATTTTAAGTGTAGAAGTGTCCATACTCTAACCGCTGATATTGCCCACAGTGCATTGCGTGTTGGACGTGAATTCGATTAGAACTACAAAACGCGGGTGAAAAGTGTAAACAAACTACAAACATGATGGACGCGCGAGACCAACCGTCAAGCAGAGAGGCTTCGGTAAAGATGTTTGTATGACTGTTAATTAATATCTAGCCCACTAGAGAATATTTAAATACCATTGTCTGTGTTATATTTCATCTGCAACAACAATACTGAACTTATATAAAGACGTGTTTGGACATTACCGTCAGAATGCAGAATTATCCAAAGACCTGAGGAGATTTCTCTGTATGAGAGACTCGTGAATGGGAGATTATCCTGCTGCTGCTTCTCCGATAAAGTGGGAAATTAAATACGACAGACATGTGGATGATTGACAGGGCTCTCAACTAAGCAACACAACGATCTGTTTAACGAGGAAGTAGTATGTCCCAAAGCTTGCAAACTTTTCTGTTACACACTCAAAAGTGTATATTTTTCCTCCACAAAAAAGTACATACTTTTAGGTCGTAGTATAAGTATGCGAATTGGGACGCAGCATGCATATTTTATTCATTCATTCATTCATTCATTCATTCATTCATTCATTCAGAAAGGTTCTGAAAGCATGCGCCCATGACCGAAATGTGACCTCCGGTGGACAGTAGCAGACTCTGTAATGAGACACAGACATTAGGTATGACATTATGTAGACATTAGATGAGCAGGGATAATCAAATTTGCCTGTTTTCACCAGACGAAACATGACAGAAATTTATATGCAGTCATTCAGAAGCACAGAATACACACACTCACGAAATGGTAAGGTTTATAATTAATACATATTAAACCTCTTTAACCTTATTAAATGTAGATTCTGAATCACTCATATGTGTTTAGTTCTAAAGTTCGATTTCAAACTGTTTTCAAGATCTGAGGTGAACTATCTGCTGCTGCTTTCAGTGTATGGCAATACATGTCATGTAAAATCGCATTCAAACTCACATTGTTGGCATTTACCACTGAATAAAGCACATGAGGTTTACCTGAGGTGATCATTGTCAGTTTACTGTTGTTCACTTGTGAGAAATAGAAGCCGTTTCCATCGTTTCTATGTTGGTTAGAACAAAAACTCCTTTTAATATGGAGAATATTCCTTCTCGTGTGCTGTTTCTTTTATAAAGAACACTGTTTAAATCAGTCGCTCCTGTCCTCAATCTGGCAACCTGCTCTTGCGTTTGTTTTGATCCAGGAGTGCAATACCTAGTTCAACCACTGGGTGTCAAACTTACATACTGCATCTTTAAATGAACTTAATCGAATTGTGTTGGGACAACGTGAAGGAATTATGTGGAAACCAGCATTTTTTTTATAGTGTATAATGATTTCATCTGGACCCTGGTGAAAGCACTTTAATGTGAAACTATTTACAAAATACAGCTTACTACCCTTTTATATATTCTTACTTCCATCAGCATTCTTTACTATTGAATGAATGGCCACATATCTTGGCTAGTGGCCTACCAACTACAATTAACTATTCTAAGGCTTTATTAGGTCTGAACTGGCTTTCCTTATGACCTCGTACTCTCACTGCCCATGTGTGTTTTGGTTGTTATGTTGTGCATATGATTGAAAACACTTTATTGGGGGTTGGGGGACAGTTTAATATATTAAAATAATATGAAACTGTCAATAAACTTAAACAAAAATTACACATTTTTCATTTGCTATAAAAATGTTTGTCTGTAGACGGCAGAGAATATCCCTCAGATTAGTTGTGGTCAATACACAATAAAAGTTAATACAATGTAGAAATACAATTGTATAGCTTTCCAAACACTTCTGCTTTTCAAATCAAAACAAAAGAAACAAACAAAACGAGCTTATTGCGAACAGTTTGTGATAAATAAAGAAGTCTACGTTGGAAATAAAAGAAGAGAATAACACCACCGTGATAAAAGCTTGAGGAAAATGCTTTGATTATTTATTGAAGGGTTGAGGACATTAGGCTGCTTGATGGCAAAAGCTCATATTTAAATAAAAAATAAACAGCTAAGAATGTCCACATGCTCAAAGTGATTGAAACACTTTAAGCATTTATATACTACTCCATCCATACAGATCTACAATTTATTCAATAGCAATAAAAAAAAAAAAACCTCTCAACAATCCTTTCGCAAAAAAATGTGTATCTAGTACCATAAGATACATGAAACACTGCACACGTTGATCTCAAAGTCCAATATTAAATTGATGTCAGATTATGTTGTTAGAGCACACAGCGGTGATCGTCCGTGTTTGCTTACTAATCTCCTGCACTTGTGTCAACATAAACTATCATAAAATGCATTGAACAACAAGAAGTTGGTTCTACAAAGAGGAATACCTTGTAATTACATCTCAGTGCAATTAGATAAGTCTACAAATGGAAAATATCTGAAAATCGAAATATCAAAAACTTCAAAAAACATCCAGATGTTTGTGTTTCTAGACCTCCCCATCTGTAACATGCAACTGATTTGCCATCTCCATCCTTTGAGAAGATTCAGAGGTGGAGGAAAGGAGTAAATTCGACAGCACAAAAGCTGTGTTAACAATTTGAGATTTCAGGTGAAACTTCGATGATATGTAGCTGTGTGTGTATGAGTTCCCTGCAGGCACAGGACGTCAACATGACGTCATATTGACGTTGGATTTTGTTTAGAAATGAAAATTGGGTTCAATCAATGTCCAATGTCCAACCTAGAATCAACCAAATATCAACATCTAATCATGTTACACCTTGACGTTGTGTGGATGTTACCACTATGACATCTATCAGACGTTGAATTTTGGTCACTTTCTAACACAACTTAAAATCAACCAAATATCAACGTCTAATCGTGTTAAGGGGCTCGCACACTGGATGCGCCGCTACACAGCATCATGCATTTTAGAATTCTAAACATAGGTTTCTATCAGGGTGCGCACACTGGCGCCGCAAGTCCGCGGCTGTGCGTGGTGCCCAGCCATGAAACAGGACACTGTTTATATTTCTGCCGCGCCACAGAGCGCCATCTGAATAGTTTCATTTTAAATAACATGCGAATGTGAGTGTCTGGTTTACGATACTTTCAACTGTCATGTGTGCGCTGTGTTGCGGTGCCGAGCGGTGGATCCAGTGTGTGACCTGCTTTACACCTTGACGTTGTTTGGACGTTACCACTATGACATCTATCAGACGTTGGATTTTGGTCACTTTCCAACACAACCAAAAATAAACCAAATATCATGTCTAATCATGTTCCACCTTGACGTTGTGTGGATGTTACCACTATGACATCTATCAGACGTTGGATTTTGGTCACTTTCCAACACAACCTAAAATCAACCAAATATCAACGTCTAATCGTGTTAAGGAGCTTGCACACCGGATGCGCCGCTCAGCGACACGCCGCGTTACGACACGCAGCGCCATACATTTAAGACTTCTAAACATAGGTTTCTGTCAGGGTATGCACATCTGCGCTGCAAGTCGGCGGCTGTCCACCCAGCCACGACTCAGGATACCACAGGGCGCCATCTGAATAGTTTCATTGTAAATTACATGCGAATGTGCGCGTCTGGTGTGCAATACTTTCAAATGTCATGTGGTGCCGTGTCGCAGCGGCGAGCGGTGCATCCAGTGTGCGACCTGCTTTACATCTATCAGACATTGGACTTTGGTCACTTTCCAACACAACCTAATATCAACCAAATATCAACGTAATTTGATGTCGTTACTGGACGTTAAAATAACATTGTCCTTAGACGCTGACTAGACGTTGAATTTTGGTCACCTGACATCATGACCTAAATCTAACCTAATATTAACGTCTTATGATGTTGTGTGCCTGCTGGGTTATAACAATAAATTTGCAGGTGTCGTTTACCTGTGATTTGCCAAAAAACCTCATGGCTTAGTTTAACTATACATAAATCACACTCATCATGTTCATAAAAATCAAAACCTACCTTTGAGTTCCTTTCATTAAACGGTTTTCTCTGTTTCGCAAGGGCACAAGCCCAGTGGTGCTATTTCAAAGCAGAGCGGATCAAAAAAATAGATCAGACGTTTGCTCATATAAACTCTGTCAAATTCTACTTTGACGGATATAAAGTCTGAACACCAGGAGAAACAGAACAAGGTCACATTTACATTTGAATTACTCTGTCCTTCACATGCAACTTGTGCCACAGCCAAGAGCCACAACATGTTCAATTAGGTTTGCGTCGGCTAAATTGGGTTATAATGTAGCGAAAATCGTAATATACATTTTGAGATGAACCTGAGTATGGTAAAGGGTTGCGTATATGTGAGATGCACGTCACTGGCTATGTTGTTGTGTAAAAAGTGAGTAACCTAACTGGGTAAACTTACAGAAACATGTATAGCGTATTGCACTCAGGCTACAGATCATTTGTAGTTTGGTTCTCGTTGGATCTATATAACACGACACACCCAGTCCTCCCAATAGAAAAATAAAAATCATCTCAATATCAGTAGGCCTAAACAGACTAGAATTGATCCCACAGCTATTTGATTAAAAAAAAATGTACATTCACAAGAAGACAACAGAGGACAATTCAAATTGATATGTGCAAAAACATTAGATATCTCTATAAAAAATATGTGCATATGAATAGAGCTTGTTTCTTCACTAATACAATATGTTCTCTATTTACACCTCATGAGTCAATAAAGTACATAACATGTACAGTTCTTATTAGTTTTTTCTTCTTCTTTTTTAATCTGTATACTCTGTCTTTACAGAAAACATCAGCTAGGCTCATGACAAAGAGAGGAAAGACTGACAAATATGATACAGATATTACGTAACACTACACATCCTGAACTCAAATCAATGTGATTGAGCACTGGGACTAAAATAAGAACCAGAGTTCCATTTGGAAACCTGAAATTGCATATCCCGTGTTCAACACCTTGCCCAATCACAGTCAGATCAAATGCTGTTCCGCACTAGGATCGGTTGCCATTCCTGGCTGGCTTTTAGGATGATATTACATTTGAAGAAGAAACAAAGAAAACTTTGGCTACAGAAAGAGGTCGGCATCCCCCGCTCAACTAGTTGCTGCACCCTTGAGTGCGGACGGTAAAATCTGGCTAGCGTCAGCCAGCGTCCCTCATTGAGCTGTCCTGTTTACAGAGCCGAAGTCTGTGGATTCTTCATATCTGCTATCAAAGGGGGGCGGCTGCGTGCTTTCACACAGAATGCCTGCCAGACCGCTCATTGGGGCGGGGTGTGGGAGGGACAGATACTCGGCACAGTGAGAGGGGTGTCGCTCTACTTTGATGAGTGGCTGGGTTGACAGCTGGTTCTCCGGCAAGTCCAGAGAGTCCCGCTGCAGGGCCAGGTCATAGGATGGTGTCCTCCTCCGCAGTAACATGCTCTCCGACAACTTTTTCATAGATGCATGAGAGGCGGGAACATCTTTTTCAAATGGGGGTTCGATGGAAATGCAAGGAGGGCTCATCTTTGTCTTCCGGGGAATGTGCAAAGACTTTCCACGTGTGGGAACGTGCCTCTTTTCATAGAGTTCTTGACCAAACAGCCCATTGTCTCCTGAGGAGCAAATCTCAATCGAGTGCCTGCGATGGTCATCAGAAGCGTAGGGTCTTTCCAGAAAACCCTCAGTGTCCACACTGAAGCACTTCTTAGAGTCTTTGATGGTTAAGTTGGCAGCACTGCTGCAGTTCTTCACAGGGATGGGAAGCAGCGTCCCTGAGGTGCTGTAAGGAGACAGGGAGTGACTCCGTGCTTCTGCATGAACCCCGATCCACAGGCGGGCTGTGCTGTTGATGTGGCGCACTTCCTCGTCGGTTGGGTCAGCGGAGTCCAACATTGAGCCACTGGGGCTGGTGCTTCTGCTGCTGCTGGCCAGACTGGGAGGTCGAGAAGAGATATTGTGCTGGCTGTGCGGCTGCTGGAAGGTGCGGACACTAGGTCCACGTGGGGGCAGCAAGGGAGACTCCTGAGAGATGCCGGGGCCGGTGATTCGAGGAACATGCAGCTTGAAGCTGCCTGTGGTTATCCCTTTCTGTCTTTCCAGATTTTCTTTGGAGTCTAAACTATGCATGTCGATGGAGTCATTTTTAATTGCCCTCTGAAAAAGAAAACACACATGTGATCATGTGGCCATGCCAGCACTGAACAACTTGTAGAACTTAAAGGAATAGTTCACCCCAAAAATGAAAATTCTGTCATCATTTACTCATCCTGCACCTGTTCAAAACCTATTTGAGTTTCATTCTTCTGTTAAACACAAGATCATTTGAAGAATGCTGATAGTTGGCACCCATTGTACTCCATAGTACTTTTTTCCTACTGTGCCAGCATTTGTCAAATGACGAAAGAAACTCATAAAGGTGTAAAACCACAGGAGGGAGAATAAATGATGAGGTCATTTCTATTTTTTATGTGAACCATCCTTTTAAAATGTATGTGATGAACGAGAATATACCTGTCTGCGTAAAATCCTGTCTATGCTGTGGGTTGGAGAGGGCATGGGAGGAGGGATCTTGGGGAGGCAGTTGAACTGGGAATGGGGAGGAACACCAGGGACCTGAAGCAGGGAAAGGCTTTCGCATGGCTGGGAGTGAACTGAGGTGATGGAGCCTAAGGGAAAGGTTAATAAAGACTTCCCATAAGTTTCTTTTGATCTTTTGTGGTCAGTGCTTGTTAATTTAAAGTCATATATATTTATATTTTTTATACCTAATTCAAGATAAGCTTGACAGGTCTCCACTTCTTCTAGTGGGTACGGAGCACTGGCTGGCCTCACAGGGCGAAACATGTAGCTGTCATTGGGTAAAGAGTGCATCCTTGACACTGACATTTTCCGCGGAGAGAGCAAATTCCCCTGTGTTCTTTGCATCCCCTCATCCTGCGGAAGAGAAATGTATTCCTCTGCTTTTGTGGTCCCTCACACATAAACTCACAAACCCAAAAAAACACCTAAGGCCACGCTTGCCAGGTTCATTCACCAGCTCACTGCAGCTGACAAAGCAAATACACTCTTTGCCAGAGCAGCCCACGAGGGGTAACAAATGTTCCTGGCCTCCCTGCAGAGTCTCACTTCTCACTGTCCACATCCCCTCAGCATATTTTCTTTGAATTGTGACAGCTCAGCACCCAATAAAATACAAATGCAATTCTTTCGCCTGCAGCTAACTCAGACTGCTCCTTATAGAGTTAATGCTGCACACCAAGAGCAAAACTAAACACTGAAAAATAAATTGGACAATGTTTTGGATACTATAACCAGTTCATTACACAGGGGATTTTCAATCGTTTTGATGTCATGTACTTAAAATACGAAGATCCCCTTAGAGACCTAAATATAAAGACAACTATATATTTTCTTCTATAAGGAAAACATGCTAACAAATATCATCTCACCTGTCAAAATATTCATTTTGCATTTGTTGTGTAAAAAAATAATGCCCAAATAATATGCATAAATATTGTTCCTAAGCAGAGGTAACCTAAAGCTGACAGTGCCTAATAAAAAACAAAACACTTACAAAACAAAACACTTTAATTTATTTAGGAAACAAAACTGCAAACTCTTTGACATCCGAAACATTTGCATAGTTTGACAACCTGTGTAAATTCCAAAAAAAAAAAAAGTAATGGTTTAATAAATGTGTTATAAAATGACACTAGTTTTAAAGTGTTAGACCATCCAAGAATGAAAATTCTGTTATTAATTATTCCCTTCATATCATTCAAAACCCTATGAGACCTTTGTTCGTTTTAAGATATTTTACACAAATTAAGATACTTTAGATTAAATCTGAGAGCGTTCTCATCCTCCATAGACAGCAAGGACTCGTTTAAAGTGGAAGTGAAGCAGTCAGTCAAGTTTACAGTATTTTGTACATTTATTTCCACTTTAATGATAATATACTAAACAAACTCGCTTGATACAACCATTTTGAAGAAAATAGCATGTTTTACTAAAGTTTTTAGAGCTAGGGTGCCACCATCTTGGAATATCGCTGTGTCTGATGTCACAGGTTTGGTTTTGTTCCCTCAGCTGAACAGATACAGTGGAAGTAATGGTCTGAAAACACAGACTGGACAGCCTAATTTAACCCAATGTGTGAAGCTGTGGACGTGGAGCTGGTGCAAATGCAAGCATCAGATGTGTGTCTAATATATAAAAATATATTTATTCTATTTTTATTTTTTTCTCTTTTAATTGCCAATTATTTGATGTACTTTTGTCCACTTCTATAATACACTGCCTGACTGCCTGTCTGGGTTTCAACAAGGTTCGATACTGACGTAATGGGGGCGGGTACTATTACTTTTCACTACTACAGCTTCTCACCTCTGTTTTTTCACATGGCAGGTTTTTATGTCCTTCATACATGTTGAGAGATTGATCTTGATAAGGGAAAATGTCTTGACATATGATAAATGTGATTTAGTAAAGCACGAAGTCATGTATCATTTTAGTCATTGCATCCTTAGTCTGAATGTAAATCCCCTCGTCAGACAGTGCTGGACCAACGTGAGAGAGTGGACCAAAGCGCATCAAATGAAAAAAAAAATATATATAATACATTCTTTATATATATTAGATACAACTTTGATGCTTGTATTTGCACCAGCTCTGCGATGCACATCCACAACTTCACGAATTGTGTTAATTTACGCCGGCCAGTCTCCGTGTTCAGTTACTTCCACTCTATGTGTTCAGCTGAGGGAACGGAACCAACCCCGTGACGTCAGATACATTGATTTTTCAAGATAATGGTGCCCTTGCACTAAAAGCTACAGTGAAATTTTCTTCAAAATGGTTACATTAATTGAGTTTGTTTAATATATTGTCATTAAAGTGGAAACCAATTTACAAAATAATGTAAACTTGACTGACTGCTTCACTTTTGTGTGCACATTTAACAAAAAATAATGATTTTATTCACAGTATCTTTTCCTCAGTGCACACAATCACTAGAGCTCAATATACTGACACTGAAGAAAAGTAACTGTTGTAACTGATGTAATTTGGTAATTTTCAGGACTCTGAACCAGCGGGAAACCTGGCTGTCTATGGAGGATGAGGGAACTCTCAGATTTCACCTAATATATTTTTATTTGTGTTCTGAAGATGAAAAGAGATTAAAGAGCCCCTATTATGGGTTTTTGAGAATGACCTTCCATGTAGTGTGTAACACAGCTCTAAGTGAAGTGAAATATCCAGCTAATGCTTAAATCTGAAAGTGGACGGTGTTTAAAAATATTGATTCATTTATAAAACAGTCGACTACTACTTTAAATGAATCATTTTGATAACGAGTCTTTAGCCGTTTCGTCGTGACGTTGATACGAATCTTCGCCCAGTTGTTGCGCTCGCAAAAACCTCAGCATTATAGCCCAGCCTTGTGCTGTTCGAGTGCTTCTGGAATCTACACACTTACAACGGAGAATTCATCTGCCTTTTGTTAAAGGAAGGATCAGAAAAGACTATTGATGTAAGGGTCTATGTCAGAACATGGAGCAGTGCATCGTGGATCAGTTTCGTCCTCCATTTCACAAGTGTAAGTAAGTGGTTAAAATAGTTGCCTCGTTGCTTTTTCTAGCTTGCAAATTTTATATTTAATTGTGTTTTGTTACTTGTAACCGCTTGTACTGTATCAGGTTAACTCTTTATATTCTCATATCGCGTCTAAAGCCACGTTGAAAACGCGACGCGTGTCGCTTTTGTTTACGGATTTAAATGCGTTTGTGAGCCTGCGATCCTCTGCTGTTTGGCATTGCTATGTCCATCGTCAGCTGTTCTTACATACTTGCAGCAGTCAAGTTTCAAAATAAAACTGCACACACATACCTGCCAACATCTGTCCCTGAAAATCTGGGAGACCGGAGGGTTAGGTTCGGGGTGAGGTGTCTGAATAACAGTCAGGGCTGGAGCAAGCTGGACTGGCGCTCTAGGCGAACGGCGATCACGCTGCCCTCAACCCGAAAGTGAAAAAGAAAGTGACCAGTTCGCGGTTGAAAGTGAGGACCGGGAGGGAGGGTGTGGGTGTCGCGGATGAAAGTGAGGATCGGGGGGTGGGGGGCTTAGGGGTGGTTCGCGGACGCCGCCCTCACTATGGACGCGCCGGCCCTGATAACACTGGTGAGAACTGGGTACTGTGTTCTATGGTGTTAGTAACTAATGTGAAGTTGTTTCTTTAATATGCATTCTTTGTATTCTGTTTTTGAATGTTTCTGTTAAGGACTTTTATTTTGGTGTTGTGTCCTCTGAGAAGGAGGATAATTGGAGTTTTTGCTAAAAAAAAATAGTTAGTCGTCTGTATTTACATTCACCCACTGGCAGCCAAAATCCACTAATATGAAGTGTGTATGCACTCTGACTACTATATTGTTGATAAGCTGTGCTGGGCATTTCAATCTGTCTCGCGCTGAAGGCTGTCAGTGTTGACCAATCGCAACAGGCTGTCATCAGTCCAATAAGCGAAGATTAGCTTCGCGCTAACGAGAGGTTTGGGAACAAATGAATCGTTGAACGATTCATATGGGAGTCGCTGGGATAATTAGGTAAAAATAAATGCAGATTATAAGACCATGAAAGTGTTTTTGACCTTGCATGCATATCAGCCTGTTGTTGGAGACCCTTACAACCAAAATATGACCCTATTTAATGTATAATAGGGGCTCTTTAATAATATAATTTGTATTTTTGGGTGAACCAATCCTTTTAAAATGCCTCTTAAACACATGCTTTTACTTTTTTTTTTCCAAAAAATTTATTTTTGCACAGTTTATTAATGACTTCTGTACCATTCAGGCTAATCTACCTGCTCAGGTGAATCTGGGTGTGGCCCGATATAAGTCGCCCTGCCTTCTGGTCCCGCAGAGCTACCGACTGAGATGGTGCTGAGACGGCGAGGTTTTTTCAAAAATTCCAACTCGATCTCAGCATCCATTGCTGCTTCCTCTTTAGCCTCTTTATTGCTCTCCTCCAGATGTTTCATCAACACGGCTACGACCACATTAACCAGCACAAACTGAGCCATTAGAACAAAGGTGACAAAATAGATTGGAGAGACCCAGGGCAGATAGCTGAGGCATTGCGTCTCTCCAGGAAGGCACTCTCGCAGAGTGTCCTGCACATAAGAAACATAACAGTCACCAAAACTGCACCTACAGAACCCTCTCAAAAACAGTTAGCACTTCTGTGTTGTAGTTTACCTTCATTATCCCATTCCAATTGTCCCCAGTTGATACTCGGAAAAGTGTCAAAAATGCCATTCCAAAGTTCTCAAACGTGGCATGTGGACTTAATCCTTCACACGGATTGTACTCTGAGCAATCTAGATGAATATATTTGTAAAAAAACACACACACAGTCAAATACTTTTAAACATCTTAACACACAAAAAAGTTTGATTATCACAGAATGTGTTTCTAAAATTGGAGAAAACCTGACAGAGTCCCCTGTAATACCATTAAAGAAGCAAATGAGCCGTTACCCCAGACACGTCTGACACAATAATTAGCATTGATTCTAAAGCTGAATGCTAATGAAAGTAATTACAGTGCTTGCCCTTTAAGAGAAAGCATAATCCTGTCATTCGTATTCCAAAGGCCTCTCTCATAGGGATATAAGTAGCATTGATATGTCTGTGCGAGCCTAGCGGCTAACTCACAAAACCGCTGCCAAATCAGGAGCAAACTTCAAGCATCAACAGCTAATTTAGGCTCCCATTATGACAGTACTGTAGTCTAAGCAGAGCTGTAAAACTGTGAGAGAGACGCATACCCATGGGGACCACATTTAAGCATTTCTGACCTAAAAATGAAAGTGGCAGCTAAGGTAGAGCAAAGCTGCTAAAACTGTGAAATGGGGAGCTCAGTATATGAACAGAGAGCAGGATTGCAGCACTGACCTAGTTTCCCAAAAAGCTCCACGCCAAGTGCCGCATAAATGAAGAAGAGAAGCATAAACAGCAAGCCCAGATTTCCCACCTAAAGAGAGGAAGCGCATTATCACAGTATGTTATTAAACAATCAATCACGGCCAGTAGCATTGTTTTATACTGTAGACACTTCATCACCTTCTCTGTCCTCCCCCATGTCTTACATATCCACACAAAGATGCAAACAAATGCAATTGTGCAGTACATCTACATCTCTCTACAGCAAGATCACACATACAAACTGCAGATTTGTTATTTGTATTTTTGTCCACTGTAGTAACTTATTTTTAATGTAAAAGCTGGCTGTTTGTAAGACTAAAAATGACTTCTATTGTTGCTGTATTTGTTTAATTAGTTTTAGCTCACATTTCTACATTTACTATTTAGAGTTATAATAAAAATAAAATAAAGTTTATGCACATTAATTAGCATAAATATTGTTTTAAAAGCAGAGGCAGTGGCAACTAAAAAGATACAAATCACTTAGGTTTAATTCTGAAAAGAAAATATTTCAGTGCCATTCATATCCAGTTATTTTTAGCTGGATAAAACAGCATCTCTTTTGCTCTTTAGATCCTTTAGAATAGTTTATTACCAAAATTAAACATTTGTTTTTTAAGTATACATCACAGTGGTGTCCATCTATTAAATGCACAACTCATCCAATAATAGCAGCGAGTGTTTACTTTAAAGTCTTAGGGCGTACTCACACTATGTACAGTTGCCTTGAACCGGGCCAAAGCACGTTTGTCCCCCTCTCGTCTCCCCCGACGGCCCGCACTCACATTACATTTGGGCCTGGGCACGCTTACGTCATCGATGGTGCGCTGTTCAGTTTAGGAAGAGAAGTGCTCTCGCTCAGCACAGTGGGGATTTCTTTAGTTATATAGTTTAAGTCATGCGGTGACACACAGTCAAATAATTCGATAAACAGATCAGCCACTTTTGTCGCTCATAAACAATCATAAAGTCCTCGTGCTGCAGGAATTAGCAGGTTTGCTGAAGGTGCAGCTGTGGTGCAGTGAGGGGTTTGCGTCTTTAATAAACTACGACAGTTTGCGTTCATTGAACAGTATGAATGATTAATTAGTCCATATCAAACAGTCCCTTAAAAGTCACGTCTCGCTTTCAGTTTCGGGCTCAGGCGCGTTTTGCACTCACACACAAGCGTACCACGCCAAAGCCCAAGTGAACCGCGCTCTGGCACACCTCTTCCAAATGGGCCAGGGCCGGCCAAGTGAACCGTGCCTGAACTTGATTCAGAGCACTCACACTTCTCAAACGATCTGGGAAACGGGCCTGGGCACAGTTCGGATAGCGTAGTGTGAGTACACCCTTAAAGGGACAGCTCATCTAAAAATGAAAATTCTGTCATTCTGATTTCATCATCCACTTGTTTCGATATTGTATAAGTTTCTTTCATCTACTAAACAAAAAAATGAAGATATGCTGAAAAATGTTGGGAAAAAAATTCCCATTGATAGTATTTTTAATTCTTACTATGGATGTCAACGGCAGCATTTTCCCAACATTCTTCAAATCATCTAGATTCATGTGTTCAACAGAAGAAAGAAATTCATAAAAGTTCGGAACCATTTGTGTGTGAGTAATTGGTGAGAAAACTTTCATTTTTGGGTGAATTATTCCTTTAAATCATGTCTTTATTATGATTATGTCTTTCTTTCTTTCTTTCTTTCTTTCTTTCTTTCTTTCTTTCTTTCTTTCTTTCTTTCTTTCTTTCTTTCTTTCTTTTTTATTGTTTTATAACTTGTTTTAACACATTTTAATCTGTTTTTATCTGTTTTAATCATTCTTATTCTTTGTTGTTTTTATTACTTATACTTGTTTCTTTTATTCTTGTTTATGTTAAGCACTTTGAATTACCATTGTGTATGAAAAGTTGTATATAAATAAATTTGCCTTGCCTTAAATGTGGCATATAATATAATTGTATTTGACATACAAATCTTTCTAACTTTACAAAGTGGTCCTTATTGTGTGAAATAACATAACATATACAGTTAAAAATCTGTATATTATCTGTATATATAACTATTTAAAATGTGAATGAAGTGAATACAAATATAAACGTTTTAAATATACAAATTTGAGTAAATTAATACAAAGCACACGACAGGTACCTGTGGTAAAGCTTGCATTACGGTGTCTAGTAGGGATCTCATGCCAGTAGCCATCTTTAACAGCTTCAGCACTGTGGTCAGAACACAAAGACAATCCCACATCCATATAGTCATTTCTGAACTCAACAATTCTGGCATTAAAACACATCTAAGGCGGTTTGCAATAGTAATAACACTTAATAATATCTGCACACTATGAATAATTTAATAAGCATTAGCAAAGACTTCATCATTGGTTAAGCATTAATGCTACATTAATAGACATTAGTAAGCAGCTATGTTTTTGACTTATAAGTAGGGTCAGACAGAATCTGCAGACATTTTTTGCTATTTCTTCTGAGAATTGTGTAAAAACTTAATATACTTTGTATATAACTTAATATATGAAATCAACAAATAAAAGCTTTTTAACTTTTATTTAGTATTCACAATGCAAATCCAATTAGATCCACTTTATTTGGTAAACGAAGCAAGTCTCTCATATAATATCTCTACTAAAAGACAGAACATATTACTTTACAAACTGTATTGTAAATAAATCAGACGAACATTTTAATATTATTAATATTATATCACAATAATATTAGTGAAATGAATTTAAAACTGAATAAATATTAATTTACACAAGTGAATACATAGACTCAATGATGGGCTAAAAATCTGCAGATTTCTGCACACAGATTCCATGTGGGCCTACTAATAAGCAAGTCCAGAATGAATCTGTTTTATATTACGATAGTGAAATATGTAAATTAGCCTGTAAGTTTTTTTTTCTATGTTTATATTTATGTTGTTTTGAATTAGAAAAGGGACAGTTTTATTTATTTAATACATGGAAAAGTATGTACTTAAGTATAGAAACTGGTTTGTACTACAGTAAACAGGTGTGTTGAGCCTATTTGGCTCATTCAGAACTCAAATGGCTATGCCTGTCTATGCCATACAGTGGAATACTGCTAGTTTAATATCCAATTCTACCATATTAGTCAAACATTTAAAGTATATTAATTTAAAATTCTTACTTAAAAAAAAAAAAAATATATATATATATATATACATACACACACACACATTTTTTGTTTATGTCATACGGAGCTGACAATTCTATCCTAAAATCACCCGTCTGTGGACATTTATGGTATTCCTGTGCAGAGTTTTGCAAAACAAAATCTGCAGATTTATGCAGGGTTGAATGTAACACAGAGTTTTAATGTATTTGCTCAGAAAATATTTTGTTAATAGAAAAAAAATAATTATATTGCTAATAATGCAAATAAATGCATTGTATAATAATGGATAAATGTATAATAATGCAAATAAATGTGTTTATCCAATAAATAAATAAATTAATAAACATACTGTGTTATGTAGAATAAAAAAAATTAGCCAGTTACTGAGGAAATACAGCTACTATTTAAAGTAAACTGAATTCAAATTAATTGTGTGAAATCTGCCTTTCTAAGCATGTGTTACAACTAACCCTCTGACTGTTACAACTTGCCCCACTGGTGGGGTAAATAGTAACATTTATACTCCTGGCACTTTTGGCAATACTGCACAGAAACCACAGGTCCGGCGGTCATAATTTCAGTGCTCATTTGTAGGAGAGGCTTGTGTGTTGTTGGTAATAAAAATAGGGTTAGTTATACCCCATTACTTTGTTCATTATTTGGCTAAAACCAAAAAGTGTTACTAAGTGCTCTCCCCTATAGCAGTTAAAACTTTTAAAAATAATAACTTTTTAACTTTTTTATAAGGTTAAAAATGCAAATCCAATTATATCCACTTATTAGGTTAACAAAGTAATTTTTGTTGGGTAAACAAACATATAATATCTACTAAAATACAGAAAATATTACTTTACAAACTGTCTTGCAAATAAATCATATAAACATTTGCATATTAGTTAATAAAATTACTGAAATTATTATAAAAACTGAATAAATATATATTTACACTCATTTACACAAGTAATTAAATAGACTCAACGATTGGCTAAAAACATCTGTGAAGATCTGTGGATTTCTGCATGTGTGGGCCTACTTAAAAGCTCATTTGTATTGTGTAGTTATGTGCAGTAATGACTTTAGTTAAGGTCAAATTCATGCTATTAACTACTGTTTTTTTACCAGCTTAATGTTAAGATATTAATTATTTATTAGTAGTTATAAAGTATGATCTTACTCTGCATACCTAATCCAATCCAAAACCTAAACCCAATTTCTACCTTACTAACTATTAATAAACAGCTAATTAGTAGTTTATTAAGTTAGTAGTGTTAGTTAATGATTTATTAATGCAGTTAATTGTGAACTAAAGTGTTACCTATTGTGCTTAATGATTGTAATTTCATACTTTGTTAATGATTCATTTTCATTACTAAAATAATTAATGCATTATTTACAAACCAGTTATTTAAGATAATTCAGAATAAATGATTAATAAACCAGTCAAAGGAACATTTATACATCTTATTTTTCAGGCAAATAGTAATAATTACTCTGTATGCTAATAAATGCTTCATTAAAAAAAGATCCTACAGCTCTGTGAGCTTCAAAAGCTGCAGTACCTCTTGCGATTCTTAGCACTCTCATAATACGGATGATGGTGGGGTTGATCGGCAGCGCTGCATTCATCTTAATCTCCTCCAGAGTGATGCCCATGATAGAAAGTAGGACTATTGCGAGATCCAGCTGGTTCCATCTGCCGGTACATTACGACATCATACTTAAAATATAGCATCCAGCAACAAGCATCATTTAGCTAATCTGTGTCAGAACATTAAGCAAACTGAGCAAACAAGCCTTACGCAGATTAATGGGCATATTGCAAATACAACAGCATACGGCTGATTGCGCCTGGACACGTGCTAATGTGGGATTAATGATAAACAACAGGGATCGTGACTCCTTTTTATTTTGCATGTTTCATTTAACTGATACAAATGATTCATCCTATTCCCCTGTGCACAACCTGACATCAGACGCCACATATTAAGTCATGACTTAATGACACGTCGCGCTTAATTATAAAGGTGTTTTACAATGTGTTAGAGGTTAGTGAATTTGTCCTATGCTAATATACATAATTAATTTCAGGATCCACTTGCCTGACTGTGTTTTAATTGCAGGTATGCTTATAAAAATGCTGTAAGAACAAAGGAAAATATTTCTACTATATTTCTAGTATACTATATTTATCATTTTTTTTTATTTATTAGATGCATTTTTACTATCAATGCATGAACCACTAGAAATGAACATTTAAATCATTTTAACGCTAAGATTCAGGATAATGCTAAAAGAGAGATTCTGTACTGTCAGTGTGTTTTGTAAAGAAAGAGGCTCACATTACAAATCTATATAATCTATAGCAGGGTGCACAAACTTTTACTTATGAAGAGCCAAAAAACAAACATGACTGGGGTCTTTGGGCTGAAGGTAAATATACCAAACTGTCCTACAAATAAACCAAACTGTCCTACAAGTTGCTATGGGTCAATTGCAAATTTATTTTTTATATTTAAAAATAAATATAAAACATTATTTTAAATTGTATTAATTAATATAATAATATTTGGTAACACTTTATTTTGATGGTCCATTTGAGTATTAGTAGACTGTCTGCTTAATATCTGTTGATACTTCTCTTTCAACAGACATTTAACTGACTATAAGAAACTTTGCAAGTACATGTCAACTTACACTAACCCCAACCCCAATCTAACAGTCTACTTATAATCTAATGAGAATTAGTTGGCATGTAGATGCAATGTAACTTAAATTCAACAAACGGACCATTAAAATAAAGTGCAACCTAATATATTTTTTTTTTACATTTCATAATGAACTTGATACAACAAAAACAAACAATCATTAAAAATCACAATTCAAATCATCATTGAGTTCAATGCCTTTGCCTTGATTTGCATAAAATTAGAAATGATGATGTTTGTTGAAGGCATTCCCCCCATTTACATCCCCATCAACCTCCTTCTCTTTTCAGATGGGATGGCAGGCTAGATCAAAGGTTAACATGGGCCAACTTTGGCCCGTGGATCAAAATTTAGGCATCTCTGATGTATAGTGTCAAACATTTGTTATATTCAGACTATCATAACAGTGTAATTCAGAATAAACAGCGAAAATCAATCCAAGGCACTCAAAATGTGTAAAAAAATAAATAATAAAAAAACTTTTTAAAAATATTGTTTTCCACCCTTTTCGAGTGCCTTGAACTGGTTTTTGCGGTCTATTCTGATGAATCCCTTACCAAAGAGAGGAACGATACATTATTGAAGCCACCCCTGAGTACTTTTTGTTTGATTTTGGAGTGTAAACTCCAGCAAACATATCCATTTCACTGTGATCAGATGCTTTCCTTACTGTTCTCAGTTTTACAACACATTTTCATTGGAAACATGTACTTCAACATATGTTTGACTGCAGTTGCTAGGCAAAATGAATGCTACGAAGCAGTATGACGGGAACAATTTATGTTCCTTTCCATACTAATGATATTTACAGAGACATGTTATCAGCGAATAAAAGAGTAATTTCCTGCCGCTCTTTGGACAACACCAAAGAGTCAACACAGAGTCTATGATTTGTAATTGAAAAAATTAGAGTGCAGCTGCAGTGTGGATGGTGTTTAGTGGCCCGATCTCTGCACAATACAGCGCTAACGAAACTAAAGAGTTTTTTTAGCTAGTTTCAGTCTGATGCAGTTGTGATGGGTGTAAATGGTGAATATGCCATGTCACACAGTTTATACAGGGAATGGGAGTATGGCTGCATGATACTGGAAAAAACTATCATTGCAATATTTAGTTTTTCTGCAATACTTTGCGATATGAATAGAATTTCAAGATGACCCTTTGGAAAGAATTCATAGTTTTACATTGATTGGGATGATTTTTTACTGGAGTGCATCTGCACTAAAATAAATAAATTTAAAATAAATTTAAATAGATTAAAGCACAGATGAAAACACGAGAACAGAATTAAAATGAAACAAACATCGCTTTATGGTTTTCAGTAGATTCTAACAGTACTGAGAAATTCAATAAACTAACGTAAAATAACACAGCATAGATTCCTTGTATAAATAATTTAATATAATTCATCTTTATTAAAAACTTCGACAAATGACAAACTTTATAATTTCTTGTGTTTCAAATGATTTAAATTAAGTTGAAATTGTGTGACATCCTGCAGTGTGACTATTGCAGATTCTCACATTGTGATGTCGATGCTAAAACAATATAATTGTGCGGCCCTAAATAAGAGACTCTAATTGGTTTGTAGCATGTTACGCACAAAACAAATTCATTACTCATTAAGAGCATGCTGAGCACGTCGTTAATATAGCAAAAGTGGAGTTAGACACTTGTACAATGTGCTTAGATTGTTAAAATAGGACCCTGTGCATTTTCAATACAAAAAATAAATTCATCCTATGTTTTTCAGGCATTAAATCACATTAAATCTCTTGTATGTTACAGAACATGTACACAAGTGCGGACACAAGAACTAAGTTGCTGGCTGTAGTTTACTTACTAGCCACCAATGTTACTAATTACAAAGATAATTCAGCCTTTTTAAGTAGAAGAATAATATAAATTTACATTATCCATCTCATCTTTTAATCTCTCACATTAAATTCCCCCCCCTAAGAATAGATACTTTTTGATGGACGTTCTGTAATTACCCTGCATGATCTTTTCTGTCTGATCTGAGAAAGAGTCGCCATGCTTTAATCTGATGTCTTTGTTGGCTTGAATAATCAATCAGTGCACACCATCTCTGAATCAAGAAATATGTTTTGCTGTACACAAAGCCAATGAAGTCTTTAATTAACGTTATCGGATTAAGCACTTGCAAATTCCCTGCATGACTAAGATATCTAAGAACACAAGTTTATCCAATGCACAAATAGAGCCTGTGATAAAAGACAAGGTCATAGAGGTTGAGGACTCTCCCAAAGCACATTCTTACAGTGACTTTAGCATCAGAATCTAAAAAACAACAGGATGGCTTAGTTAAAAGTAATGAGGTAATTAGAATGTTATGTATATAATCAGTATAAACTAAATACTATCTAGGGCAGGGGTGTTTAGACTCAGTCCTGGAGGGCAATTGTACACTGTAAGATCTCAATTAGCTGGCTCAGGTTTATTCAAATAGAGTGTGAGCTAAATATACAGAACAGTGGCCCTGCAGGACCATGTTTAAACACCCCTGATCTACAGTGCATTAGACTACATGATATATAAGCCCAAATTTGGCTGTTTGCTATTTAGGAGTGTTTTCTAAAATATAGTACATTGTGTTTCTTTTAGAATTTAGGAGTCAAAGTCATATAATCAAATAAAATCTGACAAAAAATAGTGTTTGCAATCTATTCAATATGATATAAGTTGATTGATATACACATTAGATTGGCCATATTAGGTGTTTAAAGATCCATATAGGTTCCAATACCTGTCTTTGAAGAATCTCCGTATTCCAAAAGCCACGAGTTTAAGCAGAGCCTCAATTATAAAGATGATTGTAAATACATAGTTACAGTATTTAAGTGCCTCGTCAAGATACTGTGGAAGACAGAAACAATTATATCAGCAGTTTTAATGCAGTGCATACAATAGTAAAACCACAACCACAAATGTATAAATGTTCTTGCATTATATAAAAAAACATCAGACTTGGAGTCTTAGTTATAAACAGTAAAAATATCTCAATTAAATATAAAGCACAGTCTGAGATCAGTTCAGACTAAAATTCCATGCCAATGTTTAGGTATAAAATATATATATTAAATATTAAATATATATATAAATATATATATTATTTGCCATGAAAAAGTGCTTAGTGCTTATTTTATGCAACTGAAGACCAATTAATAAAATTATGGAAAAACAAAAACATCTTAGTTACACTATATTTTTGCTTGGGCTTATAAAACATATTTTATTAGTGAGAATAATATGGCTTAAAAATCGTTTACCGAAGAGTTATTTTCAGAATGGAAAAGGTTGACTAGACCAAAAACACGAATTCGGCCAAAATTATAATCTTTTTAAAGTTACAATCAAGTTTTGGGACCAAATAAATAAATAAATAATAAATAAATAAATAATAAATAACTAAATAAATAAATATAATAATAAAAATAATTAATAAATTAAATGAAAACTTAATTGTGTTAATAAGATAAGACAGAGCATTCAATATCTGTCAATATCATCTCAATATCTTTCAAGAGGTTGAAATATTTTTTACAGTGTAGATAATAAGCATATTAGTGTATCTGTCAATCTATATAGTAGTCTATAGTGTATCTATCTGTAACATATACAGGAAAATGACTCAAATGCATAAAAAACACATCTGACAGTAAATGGAGCCATAGAGGATTTCGATTTAATCAGAAGTGCTTAATATGAAATACGTTTCATATTTAAAACAACTTGGATTGTGCACTTCTAAAGTGGTATTTGCTACATCTCTTGTTGATATGATCAATATTGTCCCATCCATTAGAGAAAGTGTGAAAGTAACCAACCAAACTGAAATGTGTACCATTGCAACCCTAAACAAACAAACTGCTAACTTTGCAAATCTGGGTTGTGTTTCCCAATTTTTCCTCAATTAAAATTAATTAAATAAATAAATAAAATTGAACATAACACATACTACACATTTTGTTACTTTTTTGAAGTGACTTACAAACAGATTTTCACTTGTAATGTAAATCAGTAAAGTCATCATTCTTTACGAGCAACGACTTAATTTGACTTAAAACACAGCCAGGAACTTGGCTTCGAACCACATCTCTAGAGGTGAAGCTCCAACCACACAAGATCGCAATGCTGTTCATTTAAAGGGGTGGTCCACTATGATATCATATTTTAAACTTTAGTTGATGTGTAATGTAGCTGTGTGAACATAAACAGCATCTAAAGCATGTAAAACATGTAACATGCTCAAAGTTCATTGCAAAGGAAGACATTGCCTTTTAACTTAGCAAAGCCTACTTAGCAAAGTTAACTTAGCAAAGCCTACAACGAACTAGGTTTGGGGACTCAAAAAAATACATCCGGGCTAGTGAGATCACAAGGGTTTCAGGTTACATGCGTTCACATGCGCATACACCCTGCGCAGAGAAAGGGCGTGGCCAGACGTGCTGTAATGCTGTAGCGACAAAGCTTAAAATGCCGTCCAAACTGCTGCTTTTTCCACAGAGGTTATCTGTTTCTGTATCTGGGCTTCCAAAGGACACGGACACAGAGGAAGGCTTACAATTTAATTTTAACTATGTTTTTCACACTTTTCCTGGTGATTGTGGAGCCGATTCGTGAATCACAGCACATTGTTAGCTGACCAATCAGAGCCTCTTGTGGGCGGGCCTTTCAGAGGAACTATATGACAGTCGTTATCATGTTAGCCGAGTAGCCTGTATATAATCAAAGTAAGATATATAAAAAATACTGTGATTTTCTACAAATGGAGCATGAGCACACTTGCCTTTGCATTTTATAAACACAACCAAGCCTCTTAAAAATACACTCTGGACCACCCCTTTAAAACAATGGATTTGAATCGCCGAACTATGTTTAAACCGTCAGAATTTGTAGCCTTAGTTGCCTAATGATGGTTTTTGAGAAACGCAAAAGGCTTCAAAGTGTTCATATACTCACAGAAGGCTGATTGAAATGCTCGATGGACATGGTAACTACGTTGATGCCGATGATGCCGGTGATGAACAGGTCCAAATAGTGGTTGGTGCACAGTGTGTGGATGTAAAGCCGGGCTGGAGAATAATCAGCATAATATTGGTCTCCGGAGGGCCTCTGTTGATACAGCCATACAGACAGAGAACACAGAAAAGTCAGTGCAGGGTAAACACAAATAAACCAAATCACTGATGCAGAGGCAAAAGGCACAGGGTGTGAGGGGACGAATGCTGCACAGAGGACCAGTGCTCAACATTACTGTGATTTTACTATCAGTTTACCGTCCCTCTCCTGCAGCACTTGTGCCTTCATGGGTTTCAAGCATGCTGCTTTTGGTGGAACATGCCGTTGTAAACATGGCAGTGTGTGTGTGTGTGTGTTGGAGAACATATGAAAGGATTTCAGTGAGTATTTCTAAAGGAGAGCTTAGAGGTGACTGTTTATCGATTAGTTGTCCTATGGGTTGATATATCGGACATGACAGCAACCATAAAATTGAGTTGCGAGATTGAATCCATCTTTCTGAGTCTGCCGTAAAAGCGTGTTTACAGGTAAACCCCATACGCCAAGAGAGAAGCTTTTGAGCTGCTGAATATCTGATAGAGTTAAACATGCAGGTATACAGCATAACTGTTACATGGATCTTATCGCACTAGCAGATACTGTGCTGTATGACACTCGTGGCCATCTTCAAAGTCTTTTAACGTCGCACGTAGAAAACAGCCTGTATTTCTAATATGATGCAATATTGGCAGGCCCAGATGGAATCTGTGTATGTGTTATATGCTTTTTTCTGCTCTGAATTTAGAGGAAATCTGCTGAATTCTGCAGAATATGGAATGAGTTAAGCTGAACTTATTGTTCCTTATTGAAAGCTTTATTACAAATAAACCTAAATAATTGATAACTAAGCTTAAGAACGACCCAAATTATTTGTGGGTGTGCAGAATTAACTGTATAAAACACATTATTTTTGCGATGTGCAGTAGTCTCTGATCTAAAAGAATTTTAAAAGGCTGTTAAGGTAGGAAATCTACAGTTTTGCATTGGCTGGTAGGCTCAGAAGGCTGTTATCATCCATCCACATGGTACTCAGCTATACTAATAGAGAAGACTGTGACGGCTGGGTTTAGAGTTGGGGTAGGGGTAGACGTGAATAAAATATAATTAATGGGAAATGTGCTAAATATATAAATAATTATCGTAACTTCCGGGCCGCAGCCGTATGTGATCTATAGCTGAAAACCATGTAGATGGATAATAACCTAACAGTAGGCACATTAAGACACCCCTACTGGCCCATCATCTATCAGCTGATAACCACTGATAACAATCGACTCGGTGCTCGTCAGTGCTGTAAAATTACACATGCAATTAATTAAATTACCATACCATTACTCTGATTAAGAGCCTACAATGTAAACAGCGATTTTTAAATTAATTTAATCGATTAAGGTCATAATCGAACTAAACAGAAATTGGATTAAGACATGTGGAGTATGCCGATTTTAGCTGGCATACAGTATTGAAGTGCAGTACAGACATGTAAACACCTTAATCAAACTATTACCGTTGTGTAGAATTTCACCGAATTTTGCGACAGGATAGTCTGTAACATGACTGTTTGACACTATTTTCTGCATCTACCGAGTCAGTGAAGGACCAGACACCTGCATTGTGAATTGTTAGTTTTTTTTTCCCCATACGGTGTGCGGTATCAAATTCCATTATAAACCACTCTCTTTCAGCAGTTCATACTCGTATCCAAGATCTCGTTTATCACGAGGGCATACATGATATGTTCCTGAATGAAACTGAAGTGCCAAACTGCAGTCAAAAATGTTTTTAAATGACACACCCGAAATTACTTGAAACTCCAGAGGAAACGTTGGATTAGCATGGTGACGCAATGAGGTAATCGAATCAAATGCTATAACATGTCAAATGGGATCATGAAAAGAAATGCAAAAAGCAACTCATTTAAACACCTTAATCAAATTATGTTTTACTCAGATTACGCCATATATCTGTTGATTTACTGATGTCCATGTAAACATAGTCAGTGATCAGCAGTTGATTAGCAGTTGATTTCTATCCAATCAAATTGAGCATAAAAAAAAAGAATCACACCAGTCCGACCGACCTCAAGACACGGACTCTTAATCAGTGCAGCTAATGTGGATAATGTGGAAGCATTTAAAGTTTCCCAGAAGACACAATATCATTATATGCAACCACAGAGAGACTCTTTAGACTGCATGATGAGAAGATAACGGATATCTGCTGCTTGATGACTGAAACTACCAAATGGCCTTAAACTATAACTAAATGCGCTACAGAATGTTACGTTTTCAAACACATACACAATTTGGATGTGTTCTATCAGTGCTGTACGAGGTTGCTTTGTGGTTGTCAACTGCTGGGCACTTGTAGCTGTTATTCAGGGTTCAAGTAGGGATGTCCCAGATTAGTTTTTTTTCGGATCAGAGTCATTTGATTTTGAGATCTAACGATTAGCGAAACTCGATCCGATACTTCTATAAATATATAAAAAAAGAATAAAGGAGAGTGAAGAAGAAACAGATCCAGGATGTTCCTTATTTTTAAATTCACCTTATTTTAATATTCAACAACTCTGTTAACAAACAGAGCCTTCTGTGAGGAAGCCTTGATAATCAAGTAATAAATAACATCAATTCTTCACTTTTGGACTTTAGTGCAACAGTAAATATAAAAAAAAATCTAATATGAAAACATATAGCACCTCAACTTAAATACCACAGCAGGCAATCCAAGTTTGAATATCTCACAGTTTGCTTTGGCAATGTTGTCTTCATCAACTTTATAATACCTCCAGACCCAAAGACATACTTGCTGCTTCTGTGTTCTACTTTCCCGGCATTTAACCATAGCGTCTCTGCAACAAAGTGATGTCATGCAGCACGCGTTGCTGTTTCTGTGTAAAGTCAAGAAAGAGGTCTAACTACAGATATATATACAGTTGAAGTCAGAATTATTAGCCCCCAATGAATTCTTAGCGCCCCTGTTTATTTTTTCCCCAATTTCTGTTTAACGGAGAGAAGATTTTTTTAATTTTTCATTTCTAAACATAATAGTTTTATTAACTAATTTCTAATCACTGATTTATTTTATCTTTGCCATGATGACAGTAAATAATATTTTACTAGATATTTTTTAAGACACTTCTATACAGCTTAAAGTGACATTGAAAGGCTTCACTAGGTTAATTAGGTTAACTAGGCAGGTTAGGGTAATAGGCAAGTTATTGTATAATGATGGTTTGTTCTGTAGACTATCGAAAAAAAAGTTTAGCTTAAAGGGGCTAATAATTTTGACCTTAAAATGGTGTTTAAAAATTAAAAACTGCTTTTATTCTAGCCGAAATAAAACCAAAAAACTTTCTCAGAAGAAAAAATATGATCAGACATACTGTGAAAATTTCCTTGCTCTGTTAAACATCATTTGGGAAATTATATATATATATATAAATTCTAGGGGGGCTAATACTTCTGACTGTATGTATATATATATTCGAGTCCTGATCGGGAGGTAACATCCAAAGCTGATCGAGTCTGAAAACTGCGTGATCGGGCCCAATTTCTGATCATGTGATTGGATCTGGACATTCCTAGTTCAAAGTGCTTAACCTAAGCCTTACCATATTGTCACAGCTAGATTTTTGCCCTTTAGGTTACAGAATTCGCTCCACATGTAAAATGTTGGCTTATTATAGATGCATATATAACAGTAATGTGTTTCTTACGTTAAATTAATCTTTAATAAATAAACTCTTTTACAAGTATCGATTTTAAGTAATAAAATGTATTAATGTAGCCTAATATTAATGTAATGAACTGACAAATCACACCGAAATCTATATTTTTCATGTTAAACTATAGACAAAAATTAAAACAAGATAATCTTAATTATTTTAGACATCCAAACAGGTAAGCATACCTTCATGCTAACTGAAAAATCTATGTGCACGAGGTGAGACCAGACGTGATATTTAATCGAAGCTATATACAACTCACATTTATATTGATTAAAGTTTTGTGTTGAAATGACCATCCACACCTTTTTTTTTTGTCGAACATCCATTTCATAATGAGGCCCACTATCCCTATTTTAAAAGAGTTGCCTCTTTCTCTTCCTTGTCCTGCTAATTCACTCTGTGTTGATTGTTTCATTAAACGTCCTTCGATTTCTCCCAGATGAATGCATTGAGGATTATTGAATAGATCCAGGCAAATAAAACTGCTATGAGTACTGTAAGTCATAGTCACATACACGATTAATCCCTAGACTGCAGTAAAGGCTGGAGGAGCCAAGTGTGACAAACGCAGATAAAACTGTCAGCCGTTATGCTAAAGATCATTTATCAGAAACCCTTGCTTTTTTGCAGTGGCAGGCATGTTGCTTAACAAAGAACACACTTCTTCACTTTATTCGTTAGTCTTGTAAAATCACAGCCTTCCTGCTCAGAATCCTTAATACTCACAGAAGTGTACCAGACAACGCTAATAGTGCCCTCAGTGTGCCAAAGTGATTCAGATTGACAGCCAAACTGCAACAAGCTAACCATTTCCCATCTCTCAACTAGATTTAATGCTGTAACATATGTTTGAGTTCAACACTATTATGTAGAATATTACATTATCTTAGAAACTCTCACAAAGCAAACACCTTCTCTTTTGTCACGGTTCCCCATGTATTTTTAGGACAATAAACTCACTTTTGATCCATTAACACTTAGTTTTTATTTACTAAAACATTCCATCAGTTCAAACCACCCGCTTTGAATGTTATCACTCGATTAAATGGGTGTTATCAGTGGTTATCAGCTGATAGATATGGGCCAGTAGGGGCCTTCTGCGCCTACTAGTAGGCTCAGAAGGCTGCTATCATCCATTCACATGGTTAATCAGCTATACTAATAGAGAAGACTCCAGATCTGTTTTTACATTACGTGACATTTGGGTTAGGGTTAGGGTAGACGATATTAAAATACAATGAATGGGAAATTTAATAATAATAGAAATATTTCTGGTTAACTTCTCGTTTAACTATGTGATCTAAAGCTGATTAAAAATATATTTATTCTATTTTTATTTTTTCTCTTTAATTGCCAATTATTTGATGTACTTTTGTCCACTTCTATAATACACTGCCTGACTGCCTGTCTGGGTTTCACAAGGTTCGATACTGACGTAATGGGGGGCGGGTACTATTACTTTTCACTACTACAGCTTCTCACCTCTGTTTTTTCACATGGCAGGTTTTTATGTCCTTCATACATGTTGAGAGATTGATCTTGATAAGGGAAAATGTCTTGACATATGATAAATGTGATTTAGTAAAGCACGAAGTCATGTATCATTTTAGTCATTGCATCCTTAGTCTGAATGTAAATCCCCTCGTCAGACAGTGCTGGACCAACGTGAGAGAGTGGACCAAAGCGCATCAAATGAAAAAAAAAAATATATATAATACATTCTTTATATATATTAGATACAACTTTGATGCTTGTATTTGCACCAGCTCTGCGATGCACATCCACAACTTCACGAATTGTGTTAATTTACGCCGGCCAGTCTCCGTGTTCAGTTACTTCCACTCTATGTGTTCAGCTGAGGGAACGGAACCAACCCCGTGACGTCAGATACATTGATTTTTCAAGATAATGGTGCCCTTGCACTAAAAGCTACAGTGAAATTTTCTTCAAAATGGTTACATTAATTGAGTTTGTTTAATATATTGTCATTAAAGTGGAAACCAATTTACAAAATAATGTAAACTTGACTGGACTGCTTCACTTTTGTGTGCATTTAACAAAAATAATGATTTTATTCACAGTATCTTTTCCTCAGTGCACACAATCACTAGAGCTCAATATACTGACACTGAAGAAAAGTAACTGTTGTAACTGATGTAATTGGTAATTTTCAGGACTCTGAACCAGCGGGAAACCTGGCTGTCTATGGAGGATGAGGGAACTCTCAGATTTCACCTAATATATTTTTATTGTGTTCTGAAGATGAAAAGAGATTAAAGAGCCCCTATTATGGGTTTTTGAGAATGACCTTCCATGTAGTGTGTAACACAGCTCTAAGTGAAGTGAAATATCCAGCTAATGCTTAAATCTGAAAGTGGACGGTGTTTAAAAATATTGATTCATTTATAAAACAGTCGACTACTACTTTAAATGAATATTTTGATAACGAGTCTTTAGCCGTTTCGTCGTGACGTTGATACGAATCTTCGCCCAGTTGTTGCGCTCGCAAAAACCTCAGCATTATAGCCCAGCCTTGTGCTGTTCGAGTGCTTCTGGAATCTACACACTTACAACGGAGAATTCATCTGCCTTTGTTAAAGGAAGGATCAGAAAAGACTATTGATGTAAGGGTCTATGTCAGAACATGGAGCAGTGCATCGTGGATCAGTTTCGTTCCTCCATTTCACAAGTGTAAGTAAGTGGTTAAAATGGTTGCCTCCTTGCTTTTTCTAGCTTGCAAATTTTATATTTAATTGTGTTTTGTTACTTGTAACCGCTTGTACTGTATCAGGTTAACTCTTTATATTCTCATATCGCGTCTAAAGCCACGTTGAAAACGCGACGCGTGCGCTTTGTTTACGGATTTAATGCGTTTGTGAGCCTGCGATCCTCTGCTGTTTGCATTGCTATGGCCATCGTCAGCTGTTCTTACATACTTGCAGCAGTCAAGTTTCAAAATAAAACTGCACACACATACTGCCAACATCTGTCCCTGAAAATCCGGGAGACCGGAGGGTTAGGTTCGGGGTGAGGTGTCTGAATAACAGTCAGGGCTGGAGCAAGCTGGACTGGCGCTCTAGGCGAACGGCGATCACGCTGCCCTCAACCCGAAAGTGAAAAAGAAAGTGACCAGTTCGCGGTGTGTTGAAAGTGAGGACCGGAGGGAGGGTGTGGGTGTCGCGGATGAAAGTGAGGATCGGGGGGTGGGGGCTTAGGGGTGGTTCGCGGACGCCGCCCTCACTATGGACGCGCCGGCCCTGATAACATGGTGAGAACTGGGTACTGTGTTCTATGGTGTTAGTAACTAATGTGAGTTGTTTCTTTAATATGCATTCTTTGTATTCTGTTTTTGAATGTTTCTGTTAAGGACTTTTATTTTGGTGTTGTGTCCTCTGAGAAGGAGGATAATTGGAGTTTTTGCTAAAAAAAATAGTTAGTCGTCTGTATTTAACATTCACCCACTGGCAGCCAAAATCCACTAATATGAAGTTGTATGCACTCTGACTACTATATTGTTGATAAGCTGGCTGGGCATTTCAATCTGTCTCGCGCTGAAGGCTGTCAGTGTTGACCAATCGCAACAGGCTGTCATCAGTCAATAAGCGAAGATATTAGCTTGCGCTAACGAGAGGTTTGGAACAAATGAATCGTTCAACGATTCATATGGGAGTCGCTGGGATAATTAGGTAAAAATAAATGCAGATTATAAGACCATGAAAGTGTTTTTGACCTTGCATGCATATCAGCCTGTTGTTGGAGACCCTTACAACCAAAATATGACCCTATTTAATGTAATAGGGGCTTTAATAATATAATTTGTATTTTTGGGTGAACCAATCCTTTTAAAATGCCTCTTAAACACATGCTTTTATTTTTTTTTCCAAAAAATTTATTTTTGCACAGTTTATTAATGACTTCTGTACCATTCAGGCTAATCTACCTGCTCAGGTGAATCTGGGTGTGGCCCGATATAAGTCGCCCTGCCTTCTGGTCCCGCAGAGCTACCGACTGAGATGGTGCTGAGACGGCGAGGTTTTTTCAAAAATTCCAACTCGATCTCAGCATCCATTGCTGCTTCCTCTTTAGCCTCTTTATTGCTCTCCTCCAGATGTTTCATCAACACGGCTACGACCACGTTAACCAGCACAAACTGAGCCATTAGAACAAAGGTGACAAAATAGATTGGAGAGACCCAGGGCAGATAGCTGAGGCATTGCGTCTCTCCAGGAAGGCACTCTCGCAGAGTGTCCTGCACATAAGAAACATAACAGTCACCAAAACTGCACCTACAGAACCCTCTCAAAAACAGTTAGCACTTCTGTGTTGTAGTTTACCTTCATTATCCCATTCCAATTGTCCCCAGTTGATACTCGGAAAAGTGTCAAAAATGCCATTCCAAAGTTCTCAAACGTGGCATGTGGACCTTAATCCTTCACACTGAGTGTACTCTGAGCAATCTAGATGAATATATTTGTAAAAAACACAACCACCAGTCAAATACTTTTAAACATCTTAACACACAAAACAGTTTGATTATCACAGAATGTGTTTCTAAATTGGAGCAAAACCTGACCAGAGTCCCTGTAATACCATTAAAGAAGCAAATGAGCCGTTACCCCAGACACGTCTGACACAATAATTAGCATTGATTCTAAAGCTGAATGCTAATGAAAGTAATTACAGTGCTTGCCCTTTAAGAGAAAGCATAATCCTGTCATTCGTATTCCAAAGGCCTCTCTCATAGGGATATAAGTAGCATTGATATGTCTGTGCGAGCCTAGCGGCTAACTCACAAAACCGCTGCCAATGCAGGAGCAAACTTCAAGCATCAACAGCTAATTTAGGCTCCCATTATGACAGTACTGTAGTCTAAGCAGAGCTGTAAAACTGTGAGAGAGACGCATACCCAATGGGGACCACATTTTAAGCATTTCTGACCTAAAAAATGAAAGTGGCAGCTAAGGTAGAGCAAAGCTGCTAAAACTGTGAAATGGGGAGCTCCGTATATGAACAGAGAGCAGGATTGCAGCACTGACCTAGTTTCCCAAAAAGCTCCACGCCAAGTGCCGCATAAATGAAGAGAGAAGCATAAACAGCAAGCCCAGATTTCCCACCTAAAGAGAGGAAGCGCATTATCACAGTATGTTATTAAACAATCAATCACGGCCAGTAGCATTGTTTTATAATGTAGACACTTCATCACCTTCTCTGTCCTCCCCCATGTCTTACATATCCACACAAAGATGCAAAACAAATGCAATTGTGCAGTACATCTACATCTCTCTACAGCGAGATCACGCATACAAACTGCAGATTTATTATTTGTATTTTTGTCCAAGGTAGTATTTATTTTTAATGTAAAAGCTGGCTGTTTGTAAGACTAAAAAGACTTCTATTGTTGCTGTATTTGTTTAATTAGCTTTATCTCACAGTTCTAAATATTAATTTATATAATATTTTTCTACCTACTATTTAGAGTTATAATAAAAAATAAATAAAGTTTATGCACATTAATTAGCATAAATATTGTTTTAAAAGCAGAGGCAGTGGCAACTAAAAAGATACAAACACTTCAGTGCCAATCTTTCAGTGCCATTCATTTCCAGTTATTTTTTAGCTGGACAAAACGCTTCTCTTTGTCTGTAATTGCTCTTTAGATCCTTTAGAATAGTTTATTACCAAAATTAAACATTTTGTTTTCAGTATACATCACAGTGGTGTCCATCTATTAAATGCACAACTCATCCAATAATAGCAGCGAGTGTTTACTTTAAAGTCTTAGGCCGTACTCACACTATGTACAGTTGCCTTGAACCGGGCCAAAGCACGTTTGTCCCCCTCTCGTCTCCCCCGACGGCCCGCACTCACATTACATTTGGGCCTGGGCACGCTTACGTCATCGATGGTGCGCTGTTCAGTTTAGGAAGAGAAGCGCTCTCGCTCAGCACAGTGGGGATTTCTTTAGTTATATAGTTTAAGTCATGCGGTGACACACAGTCAAATAATTCGATAAACAGATCAGCCACTTTTGTCGCTCATAAACAATCATAAAGTCCTCGTGCTGCAGGAATTAGCAGGTTTGCTGAAGGCGCAGCTGTGGTGCAGTGAGGGGTTTGCGTCTTTAATAAACTACGACAGTTTTGCGTTCATTGAACAGTACGAATGATTAATTAGTCCATATCAAACAGTCCCTTAAAAGTCACGTCTCGCTTTCAGTTTCGGGCTCAGGCGCGTTTTGCACTCACACACAAGCGTACCACGCCAAAGCCCAAGTGAACCACGCTCTGGCACACCTCTTCCAAATGGGCCAGGGCCGGCCAAGTGAACCGTGCCTGAACTCGATTCAGAGCACACCACTTCTCAAACGATCTGGGAAACGGGCCTGGGCACAGTTCGGATAGCGTAGTGTGAGTACGCCCTTAAAGGGACAGCTCATCCAAAAATGAAAATTCTGTCATTCTGATTTCATCATCCACTTGTTTCGATATTGTATAAGTTTCTTTCATCTACTAAACAAAAAAATGAAGATATGCTGAAAAATGTTGGGAAAAAAATTCCCATTGATAGTATTTTTAGTTCTTACTATGGATGTCAACGGCAGCATTTTTCCAACATTCTTCAAATCATCTAGATTCATGTGTTCAACAGAAGAAAGAAATTCATAAAAGTTCGGAACCATTTGTGTGTGAGTAATTGGTGAGAAAACTTTCATTTTTGGGTGAATTATTCCTTTAAATCATGTCTTTATTATGATTATGTCTTTCTTTCTTTCTTTCTTTCTTTCTTTCTTTCTTTCTTTCTTTCTTTCTTTCTTTCTTTCTTTCTTTCTTTCTTTCTTTTTTATTGTTTTATAACTTGTTTTAACACATTTTAATCTGTTTTTATCTGTTTTAATCATTCTTATTCTTTGTTGTTTTTATTACTTATACTTCTTTTATTCTTGTTTATGTTAAGCACTTTGAATTACCATTGTGTATGAAAAGTTGTATATAAATAAATTTGCCTTGCCTTAAATGTGGCATATAATATAATTGTATTTGACATACAAATCTTTCTAACTTTACAAAGTGGTCCTTATTGTGTGAAATAACATAACATATACAGTTAAAAATCTGTATATTATCTGTATATATAACTATTTAAAATGTGAATGAAGTGAATACAAATATAAACGTTTTAAATATACAAATTTGAGTAAATTAATACAAAGCACACGACAGGTACCTGTGGTAAAGCTTGCATTACGGTGTCTAGTAGGGATCTCATGCCAGTAGCCATCTTTAACAGCTTCAGCACTGTGGTCAGAACACAAAGACAATCCCACATCCATATAGTCATTTCTGAACTCAACAATTCTGGCATTAAAACACATCTAAGGCTGTTTGCAATAGTAATAACACTTAATAATATCTGCACACTATGAATAATTTAATAAGCATTAGCAAAGACTTCATCATTGGTTAAGCATTAATGCTACATTAATAGACATTAGTAAGCAGCTATGTTTTTGACTTATAAGTAGGGTCAGACAGAATCTGCAGACATTTTTTGCTATTTCTGCTGAGAATTTTGTAAAAACTTAATATACTTTGTATATAACTTAATATATGAAATCAACAAATAAAAGCTTTTTAACTTTTATTTAGTATTCACAATGCAAATCCAATTAGATCCACTTTATTTGGTAAACAAAGCAAGTCTCTCATATAATATCTCTACTAAAAGACAGAACATATTACTTTACAAACTGTATTGTAAATAAATCATATGAACATTTTAATATTATTAATATTATATCACAATAATATTAGTGAAATGAATTTAAAACTGAATAAATATTAATTTACACAAGTGAATACATAGACTCAATGATGGGCTAAAAATCTGCAGATTTCTGCACACAGATTCCATGTGGGCCTACTAATAAGCAAGTCCAGAATGAATCTGTCTTATATTACGATAGTGAAATATGTAAATTAGCCTGTACGTTTTTTTTCTATGTTTATATTTATGTTGTTTTGAATAAGAAAAGGGACAATTTTATTTATTTATTAAATGGAAAAGTATGTACTTAAGTACAGAAACTGGTTTGTAGTACAGTAAACAGGTGTGTTGAGCCTATTTGGCTCATTCAGAACTCAAATGGCTATGCCTGTCTATGCCATACAGTGGAATACTGCTAGTTTAATATCCAATTCTACCATATTAGTCAAACATTTTAAAGTATATTAATTTAAAATTCTTACTTAAAAAAAAAAAATATATATATATATATACATACACACACACACATTTTTTGTTTATGTCATACGGAGCTGACAATTCTATCCTAAAATCACCCGTCTGTGGACATTTATGGTATTCCTGTGCAGAGTCTTGCAAAACAAAATCTGCAGATTTATGCAGGTTGAATGTAACACAGAGTTTTAATGTATTTGCTCAGAAAATATTTTGTTAATAGAAAAAAAATAATTATATTGCTAATAATGCAAATAAATGCATTGTATAATAATGGATAAATGTATAATAATGCAAATAAATGTGTTTATCCAATAAATAAATAAATTAATAAACATACTGTGTTATGTAGAATAAAAAAAATTAGCCAGTTACTGAGGAAATACAGCTACTATTTAAAGTAAACTGAATTCAAATTAATTGTGTGAAATCTGCCTTTTTAAGCATGTGTTACAACTAACCCTCTGATTGTTACAACTTGCCCCACTGGTGGGGAAAATAGTAACATTTATACTCCTGGCACTTTTGGCAACACTGCACAGAAACCACAGGTCCGGCGATCATAATTTCAGTGCTCATTTGTAGGAGAGGCTTGTGTGTTGTTGGTAATAAAAATAGGGTTTGTCTAACCCCATTACTTTGTTCATTATTTGGCTAAAACCAAAAAGTGTTACTAAGTGCTCTCCCCTATAGCTGTTAAAACTTTTAAAAATAATAACTTTTTAACTTTTATATAAGGTTAAAAATGCAAATCCAATTATATCCACTTATTAGGTTAACAAAGTATTATTTGTTGGGTAAACAAACATATAATATCTACTAAAATACAGAAAATATTACTTTAAAAACTGTCTTGCAAATAAATCATATAAACATTTGCATATTAGTTAATAAAATTACTGAAATTATTATAAAAACTGAATAAATATATATTTACACTCATTTACACAAGTAATTAAATAGACTCAACGATTGGCTAAAAACATCTGTGAAGATCTGTGGATTTCTGCATGTGTGGGCCTACTTAAAAGCTCATATGTATTGTGTAGTTATGTGCAGTAATGACTTTAGTTAAGGTCAAATTCATGCTATTAACTACTGGTTTATTACCGGCTTAATGTTAAGATATTAATTATTTATTAGTAGTTATAAAGTATGATCTTACTCTGCATACCTAATCCAATCCAAAACCTAAACCCAATTTCTACCTTACTAACTATTAATAAACAGCTAATTAGTAGTTTATTAAGTTAGTAGTGTTAGTTAATGATTTATTAATGCAGTTAATTGTGAACTAAAGTGTTACCTATTGTGCTTAATGATTGTAATTTCATACTTTGTTAATGATTCATTTTCATTACTAAAATAATTAATGCATTATTTACAAACCAGTTATTTAAGATAATTCAGAATAAATGATTAATAAACCAGTCAAAGGAACATTTATACATCTTATTTTTCAGGCAAATAGTAATAATTACTCTGTATGCTAATAAATGCTTCATTAAAAAAAGTTCCTACAGCTCTGTGAGCTTCAAAAGCTGCAGTACCTCTTGCGATTCTTAGCACTCTCATAATACGGATGATGGTGGGGTTGATCGGCAGCGCTGCATTCATCTTAATCTCCTCCAGAGTGATGCCCATGATAGAAAGTAGGACTATTGCGAGATCCAGCTGGTTCCATCTGCCGGTACATTACGACATCATACTTAAAATATAGCATCCAGCAACAAGCATCATTTAGCTAATCTGTGTCAGAACATTAAGCAAACTGAGCAAACAAGCCGTACGCAGATTAATGGGCATATTGCAAATACAACAGCATACGGCTGATTGCGCCTGGACACGTGCTAATGTGGGATTAATGATAAACAACAGGGATCGTGACTCCTTTTTATTTTGCATGTTTCATTTAACTGATACAAATGATTCATCCCATTCCCCTGTGCACAACCTGACATCAGACGCCACATATTAAGTCATGACTTAATGACACGTCGCGCTTAATTATAAAGGTGTTTTACAATGTGTTAGAGGTTAGTGAATTTGTCCTTTGCTAATATACATAATTCATTTCAGGATCCACTTGCCTGACTGTGTTTTAATTGCAGTTATGCTTATAAAAATGCTATAAGAACAAAGGAAAATATTTCTACTATATTTCTAGAATACTATATTTATATAGCATTTCTACTATCAATGTGTGAACCACTAGAAATGAACATTTAAATCATTTTAATGCTAAGATTCAGGATAATGCTAAAAGACATATTCTGTACTGTCAGTGTGTTTTGTAAAGAAAGAGGCTCACATTACAAATCTATATAATCTATAGCAGGGTGCACAAACTTTTACTTATGAAGAGCCAAAAAACAAACATGACTGGGGTCTTTGGGCTGAAGGTAAATATACCAAACTGTCCTACAAATAAACCAAACTGTCCTACAAGTTGCTATGGGTCAATTGCAAATTTATTTTTTATATTTAAAAATAAATATAAAACATTATTTTAAATTGTATTAATTAATATAATAATATTTGGTAACACTTTATTTTGATGGTCCATTTGAGTATTAGTAGACTGTCTGCTTAATATCTGTTGATACTTCTCTTTCAACAGACATTTAACTGACTATAAGAAACTTTGCAAGTACATGTCAACTTACACTAACCCCAACCCCAATCTAACAGTCTACTTACAGTATAATCTAATGAGAATTAGTTGGCATGTAGATGCAATGCAACTTAAATTCAACAAACGGACCATCAAAATAACCTAATATATATTTTTTTTACATTTCATAATGAACTTGATACAACAAAAACAAACAATCATTAAAAAATCACAATTCAAATCTTCATTAAAGTTTAATGTCTTTCCCTTGAATTGCATAAAATTAGAAATGATGATCTTTGTTGAAGGCAATCCCCCCATTTACATTCCCATCAACCTCCTTCTCTTCTTAGATGGGATGGCAAGCTAGATCAAAGGTTAACATGGGCCAACTTTGGCCCGTGGGTCAAAATATAGGCATCTCTGATGTATAGTGTCAAACATTTGTTATATTCAGACTATCATAACAGTGTAATTCAGAATAAACAGCGAAAATCAATCCAAGGCACTCAAAATCTACTCAAAAACTTTTTAAAAATATTGTTTTCCACACTTTTCGAGTGCCTTGAACTGGTTTTTGCGGTTTATTCTGATGAATCCCTTACCAAAAAGAGCAACGATACATTATTGAAGCCACCCCTGAGTACTTTTTGTTTGATTTTGGAGTGTAATTCAAATTCAAACTCCAGCAAACATATCCATTTCACTGTGATCAGATGCTTTCTTAGCAGCTGTTTTTTTCTTACTGTTCTCAGTTTTACAACACATTTTCATTGGAAACATGTACTTCAACATATGTTTGACTGCAGTTGCTAGGCAAAATGAATGCTACGAAGCAGTATGACGGGAACAATTTATGTTCCTTTTCATACTAATGATATTTACAGAGACATGTTATCAGCGAATAAAAGAGTAATTTCCTGCCGCTCTTTGGACAACACCAAAGAGTCAACACAGAGTCTATGATTTGTAATTGAAAAAATTAGAGTGCAGCTCATATTTAAATATGTATCGAAATATCACTGTAATGAGTGTGGATGGTGTTTAGTGGCCCGATCTCTGCACAATACAGCGCTAACGAAACTAAAGAGTTTTTTTAGCTAGTTTCAGTCTGATGCAGTTGTGATGGGTGTAAATGGTGAATATGCCATGTCACACAGTTTATACAGGGAATGGGAGTATGGCTGCATGATACTGGAAAAAACTATCATTGCAATATTTAGTTTTTCTGCAATACTTTGCGATATGAATAGAATTTCATAAGATGACCCTTTGGAAAGAATTCATAGTTTTACATTGATTGGGATGATTTTTTACTGGAGTGCATCTGCACTAAAATAAATAAATTTAAAATAAATTTAAATAGATTAAAGCACAGATGAAAACACGAAAACAGAATTAAAATGAAACAAACATCGCTTTATGGTTTTCAGTAGATTCTAACAGTATTGAGAAATTCAATCAACTAACGTAAAATAACACAGTATAGATTCCTTGTATAAATAAATTAATATAATTCATCTTTAATAAAAACTTCGACAAATGACAAACTTTATAATTTCTTGTGTTTCAAATGGTTTAAATTAGGTTGAAATTGTGTGACATCCTGCAGTGTGACTATTGCAGATTCTCACATTGTGATGTCGATGCTAAAACAATATAATTGTGCGGCCCTAAATAAGAGACTCTAATTGGTTTGTAGCATGTTACGCACAAAACAAATTCATTACTCATTAAGAGCATGCTGAGCACGTCGTTAATATAGCAAAAGTGGAGTTAGACACTTGTACAATGTGCTTAGATTGTTAAAATAGGACCCTGTGCATTTTCAATACAAAAAATAAATTCATCCTATGTTTTTCAGGCATTAAATTACTTTAAATCTCTTGTATGTTACAGAACACGTACACAAGTGCAGACACAAGAACTAAGTTGCTGACTGTAGTTTACTTAATAGCCACCAATGTTACTAATTACAAAGATTTCAGTCTTTTTAAGGAGAAGAATAATATAAATTTACATTATCCATCTCATCTTTTAATCTCTCACATTAAAACCTCCCCCCCCCCTTTTGATGGACGTTCTTTAATTACCCTGCATGATCTTTTCTGTCTGATCTGAGAAAGAGTCGCCATGCTTTAATCTGATGTCTTTGTTGGCTTGAATAATCAATCAGTGCACACCATCTCTGAATCAAGAAATATGTTTTGCTGTACACAAAGCCAATGAAGTCTTTAATTAACGTTATCGGATTAAGCACTTGCAAATTCCCTGCATGACTAAAGATATCTAAGAACACAAGTTTATCCAATGCACAAATAGAGCCTGTGATAAAAGACAAGGTCATAGAGGTTGAGGACTCTCCCAAAGCACATTATTACAGTGACTTTAGCATCAGAATCTAAAATACAACAGGATAGCTTAGTTAAAGTAATGAAGTAATTAGAATGTTATGTATATAATCAGTATAAACTAAATACTATCTAGGGCAGGGGTGTTTAGACTCAGTCCTGGAGGGCAATTGTACACTGTAAGATCTCAATTAGCTGGCTCAGGTTTATTCAAATAGAGTGTGAGCTAAATATACAGAACAGTGGCCCTGCAGGACCATGTTTAAACACCCCTGATCTACAGTGCATTAGACTACATGATATATAAGCCCAAATTTGGCTGTTTGATTTAGGGTGTTTTCTAAAAATATAGTACATTGTGTTTCTTTTAGAATTTAGGAGTCAAAGTCATATAATCAAATAAAATCTGACAAAAATAGTGTTTGCAATCTATTCAATATGATATAAGTTGATTGATATACACATTAGATTGGCCATATTAGGTGTTTAAAGATCCATATAGGTTCCAATACCTGTCTTTGAAGAATCTCCGTATTCCAAAAGCCACGAGTTTAAGCAGAGCCTCAATTATAAAGATGATTGTAAATACATAGTTACAGTATTTAAGTGCCTCGTCAAGATACTGTGGAAGACAGAAACAATTATATCAGCAGTTTTAATGCAGTGCATTACAATAGTAAAACCACAACCACAAATGTATAAATGTTCTTGCATTATATAAAAAAACATCAGACTTGGAGTCTTAGTTATAAACAGTAAAAATATCTCAATTAAATATAAAGCACAGTTGAGATCAGTTCAGACTAAAATCCATGCCAATGTTTAGGTATACAAATATATATATTAAATATTAAATATATATATAAATATATATATTATTTGCCATGAAAAAGTGCTTAGTGCTATTTTATGCAACTGAAGACCAATTAATAAAATTATGGAAAAACAAAAACATCTTAGTTACACTTATATTTTTGCTTGGGCTTATAAAACATATTTTATTAGTGAGAATAAATATGGCTTAAAAATGTTTACCGAAGAGTTATTTTCAGAATGGAAAAGGTTGACTAGACCAAAAAACACGAATTCGGCCAAAATTATAATCTTTTTAAAGTTACAATCAAGTTTTGGGACCAAATAAATAAATAAATAAATAAATAAATAAATAAATAAATAAATAAATAAATAAATATAATAATAAAAATAATTAATAAATTAAATGAAAAACTTAATTGTGTTAATAAGATAAGACAGAGCATTCCAATATCTGTCAATATCATCTCCATATCTTTCAAGAGGTTGAAATATTTTTTACAGTGTAGATAATAAGCATATTAGTGTATCTGTCAATCTATATAGTAGTTTATAGTGTATCTATCTGTAACATATACAGGAAAATGACTCAAATGCATAAAAACCACATCTGACAGTAAATAGAGCCATAGAGGATTTCGATTTAATCAGAAGTGCTTAATATGAAATACGTTTCATATTTAAAACAACTTGGATTGTGCACTTCTAAAGTGGTATTTGCTACATCTCTTGTTGATATGATCAATATTGTCCCATCCCATTAGAGAAAGTGTGAAAGTAACCAAACCAAACTGAAATGTGTACCATTGCAACCCTAAACAAACAAACTGCTAACTTTGCAAATCTGGGTTGTGTTTCCCAATTTTTCCTAAATTAAAATTAAATAAATAAATAAATAAATAAAATTGAACATAACACATACTACACATTTTGTTACTTTTTTGAAGTGACTTACAAACAGATTTTCACTTGTAATGTAAATCAGTAAAGTCACCATTCTTTACGAGCAACGACTTAATTTGACTTAAAACACAGCCAGGAACTTGGCTTCGAACCACATCTCTAGAGGTGAAGCTCCAACCACACAAGATCGCAATGCTGTTCATTTAAAGGGGTGGTCCACTATGATATCATATTTTAAACTTTAGTTGATGTGTAATGTAGCTGTGTGAACATAAACAGCATCTAAAGCATGTAAAACATGTAACATGCTCAAAGTTCATTGCAAAGGAAGACATTGCCTTTTAACTTAGCAAAGCCTACTTAGCAAAGTTAACTTAGCAAAGCCTACAACGAACTAGGTTTGGGGACTCCAAAAAAATACATCCGGGCTAGTGAGATCACAAGGGTTTCAGGTTACATGCGTTCACCATGCGCATACACCCTGCGCAGAGAAAGGGCGTGGCCAGACGTGCTGTAATGCTGTAGCGGACAAAGCTAAAATGCCGTCCAACTGCTGCTTTTTCCACAGAGGTTATCTGTTTCTGTATCTGGGCTTCCAAAGGACACGACACAGAGGAAGGGCTTACAATTTAATTTTAACTATGTTTTTCACACTTTTCCTGGTGATGTGGAGCCGATTCGTGAATCACAGCACATTGTTAGCTGACCAATCAGAGCCTCTTGTGGGCGGGCCTTTCAGAGGAACTATATGACAGTCGTTATCATGTTAGCCGAGTAGCTGTATATAATCAAAGTAAGATATATAAAAAAATACTGTGATTTTCTACAAATGGAGCATGAGCACACATTGCTTTGCATTTTATAAACACAACCAAGCCTTAAAAATACACTCTGGACCACCCCTTTAAAACAATGGATTTGAATCGCCGAACTATGTTTAAACCGTCAGAATTTGTAGCCTTAGTTGCCTAATGATGGTTTTGAGAAACGCAAAAAGGCTTCAAAGTGTTCATATACTCACAGAAGGCTGATTGAAATGCTCGATGGACATGGTAACTACGTTGATGCCGATGATGCCGGTGATGAACAGGTCCAAATAGTGGTTGGTGCACAGTGTGTGGATGTAAAGCCGGGCTGGAGAATAATCAGCATAATATGGTCTCCGGAGGGCCTCTGTTGATACAGCCATACAGACAGAGAACACAGAAAAGTCAGTGCAGGGTAAACACAAATAAACCAAATCACTGATGCAGAGGCAAAAGGCACAGGGTGTGAGGGGACGAATGCTGCACAGAGGACCAGTGCTCAACATTACTGTGATTTTACTATCAGTTTACCGTCCTCTCCTGCAGCACTTGTGCCTTCATGGGTTTCAAGCATGCTGCTTTTGGTGAACATGCCGTTGTAAACATGGCAGTGTGTGTGTGTGTGTGTTGGAGAACATATGAAAGGATTTCAGTGAGTATTTCTAAAGGAGAGCTTAGAGGTGACTGTTTATCGATTAGTTGTCCTATGGGTGATATATCGGACATGACAGCAACCATAAAATTGATTTGAGATTGAATCCATCTTTCTGAGTCTGCCGTAAAAGCGTGTTTACAGGTAAACCCCATACGCCAAGAGAGAAGCTTTTGAGCTGCTGAATATCTGATAGAGTTAAACATGCAGGTATACAGCATAACTGTTACATGGATCTTATCGCACTAGCAGATACTGTGCTGTATGACACTCGTGGCCATCTTCAAAGTCTTTTAAAGTCGCACGTAGAAACAGCCTGTATTTCAATATGATGCAATATTGGCAGGCCCAGATGGAATCTGTGTATGTGTTATATGCTTTTTTCTGCTCTGAATTTAGAGGAAAATCTGCTGAATTCTGCAGAATATGGAATGAGTTAAGCTGAACTTATTGTTCCTTTAGTGAAAGCTTTATTACAAATAAACCTAAATAATTGATAACTAAGCTTAAGAACGACCCAAATTATTTGTGGGTGTGCAGAATTAACTGTATAAAACACATTATTTTTGCGATGTGCAGTAGTCTCTGATCTAAAAGAATTTTAAAAAGGCTGTTAAGGTAGGAAATCTACAGTTTTGCATTGGCTGGTAGGCTCAGAAGGCTGTTATCATCCATCCACATGGTTAATCAGCTATACTAATAGAGAAGACTGTGACGGCTGGGTTTAGAGTTGGGGTAGGGGTAGACGTGAATAAAATATAATTAATGGGAAATGTGCTAAATAATATAAATAATTATCGTTAACTTCCGGCCGCAGCCGTATGTGATCTATAGCTGAAAAACCATGTAGATGGATAATAACCTAACAGTAGGCACATAAGACCCCTACTGGCCCATATCTATCAGCTGATAACCACTGATAACAATCGAATCGGCTGCTTCGTCAGTGCTGTAAAATTACACATTGCAATTAATTAAATTACCATACCATTACTCTGATTAAGAGCCTACAATGTAAACAGCGATTTTTAAATTAATTTAATCCGATTAAGGTCATAATCGAACTAAACAGAAATTGGATTAAGACATGTGGAGTATGCCGATTTTAGTGGCATTACAGTATTGAAGTGCAGTACAGACATGTAAACACCTTAATCAAACTATTACCGTTGTGTAGAATTTTCACCGAATTTTGCGACAGGATAGTCTTTACACATGACTGTTTGACACTATTTTCTGCATCTACCGAGTCAGTGAAGGACCAGACACCTGCATTGTGAATTGTTTAGTTTTTTTTCCCCATACGGTGTGCGGTATCAAATTCCATTAAAACCACTCTCTTTCAGCAGTTCATACTCGTATCCAATATCTCGTTTATCACGAGGGCATACATGATATGTTCCTGAATGAAACTGAAAGTGCCAAACTGCAGTCAAAATGTTTTTAAATGAAACACCCGAAATTACTTGAAACTCCAGAGAAAACGTTGGATAGCATGGTGACGCAATGAGGTTAATCGAATCAAATGCTATAACATGTCAAATGGGATCATGAAAAGAAAATGCAAAAAGCAACTCATTTAAACACCTTAATCAAATTATTGTTTTACTCAGATTACGCCATATATCTGTTGATTACTGATGTCCATGTAAACATAGTCAGTGATCAGCAGTTGATTAGCAGTTGATTTCTATCCAATCAAATTGAGCATAAAAAAAAAGAATCACACCAGTCCGACCGACCTCAAGACACGGACTCTTAATCAGTGCAGCTAATGTGGATAATGTGGAAGCATTTAAAGTTTCCCAGAAGACACAATATCATTATATGCAACCACAGAGAGACTCTTTAGACTGCATGATGAGAAGATAACGGATATCTGCTGCTTGATGACTGAAACTACCAAATGGCCTTAAACTATAACTAAATGCGCTACAGAATGTTACGTTTTCAAACACATACACAATTTGGATGTGTTCTATCAGTGCTGTACGAGGTTGCTTTGTGGTGTCAACTGCTGGGCACTTGTAGCTTGTTATTCAGGGTTCAAAGTAGGGATGTCCAGATTAGTTTTTTTTCGATCAGAGTCATTTGATTTTGAGTATCTAACGATAGCGAAACTCGATCCGATACTTCTATAATATATAAAAAAAGAATAAAGGAGAGTGAAGAAGAAACAGATCCAGGATGTTCCTTATTTTTAAATTCACCTTATTTTAATATTCAACAACTCTGTTAACAAACAGAGCACTTCTGTGAGGAAGCTTGATAAATCAAGTAATAAATAACATCAATTCTTCACTTTTGGACTTTAGTGCAACAGTAAATATAAAAAAAATCTAATATGAAAACATATAGCACCTCAACTTAAAATACACAGCAGGCAATCCCAAGTTTGAATATCTCACAGTTTGCTTTGGCAATGTTGTCTTCATCAACTTTATAATACCTCCAGACCAAAGACATACTTGCTGCTTCTGTGTTCTACTTTCCCGGCATTTAACCAATAGCGTCTCTGCAACAAAGTGATGTCATGCCGCACGCGTTGCTGTTTCTGTGTAAAGTCAAGAAAGAGGTCTAACTACAGATATATATACAGTTGAAGTCAGAATTATTAGCCCCCAAGAATTCTTAGCGCCCCTGTTTATTTTTTCCCCAATTTCTGTTTAACGGAGAGAAGATTTTTTTAATTTTTCATTTCTAAACATAATAGTTTTATTAACTAATTTCTAATAACTGATTTATTTTATCTTTGCCATGATGACAGTAAATAATATTTTACTAGATATTTTTCAAGACACTTTTATACAGCTTAAAGTGACATTGAAAGGCTTCACTAGGTTAATTAGGTTAACTAGGCAGGTTAGGGTAATTAGGCAAGTTATTGTATAATGATGGTTTGTTCTGTAGACTATCGAAAAAAAAGTTAGCTTAAAGGGGCTAATAATTTTGACCTTAAAATGGTGTTTAGAAAATTAAAAACTGCTTTTATTCTAGCCGAAATAAAACAAAAACACTTTCTCCAGAAGAAAAAATATGATCAGACATACTGTGAAAATTTCCTTGCTCTGTTAAACATCATTTGGGAAATTATATATATATATATAAATTCATAGGGGGGCTAATAATTCTGACTGTATGTATATATATATTCGAGTCCTGATCGGGAGGTAACATCCAAAGCTGATCGAGTCTGAAACTGCGTGATCGGGCCCAATTTCTGATCATGTGATCGGATCTGGACATTCCTAGTTCAAAGTGCTTAACCTAAGCCTTAACATATTGTCACAGCTAGATTTTTGCCCTTTAGGTTACAGAATTCGCTCCACATGTAAACATGTTGGCTTATTATAGATGCATATATAACAGTAATGTGTTCTTACGTTAAATTAATCTTTAATAAATAAACTCTTTTACAAGTATCGATTTAAGTAATAAAATGTATTAATGTAGCCTAATATTAATGTAATGAAATGACAAATCACACCGAAATCTATATTTTTTATGTTAAACTATAGACAAAAATTAAAACAAGATAATCTTAATTATTTTAGAAATAAAAAACAGGTAAGCATACCTTCATGCTAACTGAAAAATCTATGTGCACGAGGTGAGACCAGACGTGATATTTAATCGAAGCTATATACAACTCACATTTATATTGATTAAAGTTTTGTGTTGAAATGACCATCCACACCTTTTTTTTTGTCGAACATCCATTTCATAAATGAGGCCCACTATCCCTATTTTAAAAGAGTTGCCTCTTTCTCTTCCTTGTCCTGCTAATTCACTCTGTGTTGATTGTTTCATTAAGCGTCCTTCGATTTCTCCCAGATGAATGCATTGAGGATTATTGAATATATCCAGGCAAATAAAACTGCTATGAGTACTGTAAGTCATAGTCACATACACGATTAATCCCTAGACTGCAGTAAAGGCTGGAGGAGCCAAGTGTGACAAACGCAGATAAAACTGTCAGCCGTTATGCTAAAGATCATTTATCAGAAACCTTGCTTTTTTTGCAGTGGCAGGCATGGTGCTTAAACAAAGAACACACTTCTTCACTTTATTCGTTTAGTCTTGTAAAATCACAGCCTTCCTGCTCAGAATCCTTAATACTCACAGAAGTGTACCAGACAACGCTAATAGTGCCCTCAGTGTGCCAAAGTGATTCAGTTTGACAGCCAGACTGCAACAAGCTAACCATTTCCCATCTCTCAACTAGATTTAATGCTGTAACATATGTTTGAGTTCAACACTATTATGTAGAATATTACATTATCTTAGAAACTCTCACAAAGCAAACACCTTCTCTTTTCTCACGGTTCCCCTGTATTTTTAGGACAATAAACTCACTTTTGATCCATTAACACTTAGTTTTTATTTACTAAAACATTCCATCAGTTCAAACCACCCGCTTTGAATGTTATCACTCGATTAAATGGGTGTTATCAGTGGTTATCAGCTGATAGATATGGGACAGTAGGGGCTTTCTGCGCCTACTAGTAGGCTCAGAAGGCTGCTATCATCCATTCACATGGTTAATCAGCTATACTAATAGAGAAGACTCCAGATCTGTTTTTACATTACTGTGACATTTGGGTTTAGGGTTGGGGTAGACGATATTAAAATACAATGAATGGGAAATTTAATAAATAATAGAAATATTTCTGGTTAACTTCTCGTTAACTATGTGATCTAAAGCTGATTAACTATGTGGACGGATGATAACAGTCTTCTGTGCATGCAAGTAGGCGCAGAAGGCCCCTACTGGCCCATATCTATTAGCTGATAACCACTGATAATGCCCATTCGATTGAGTGATAACATTCGAATCGGCTGTTCAAACTCAGCGCACCAGAAGAAACAAACAAAAAAAAAAAACATATCAAAGGGAGCGAAAACTATCATCCCACACACTATTAATGTTTGCTTAAAAATTGAATGAAAATATTGAAGAAAACAGCATATTGAACAGCATATTGAAGCATATTGAAATAGCATATTGAAGAAAACAATAATCAATAAATATTTCTGTGCAGATCAATCACCGTGCTTAATATAATAAGCAATCACAAATGCAACACAAAACACCATTGACCATACAAAACTAAAAGAAAAAGAATAATCAAAGCTTCATATTTTTATCCCAAGAATGATGAAGTGTGTAAGAACATAATCCAAAACACAAAAACTTTGATATTCATTATTGTTTTCTTAAATATGCTCAGGAGACCGAAACATTACATTTAATACCATTTTGAGCAGGTATTGACAGTGTGTGGGATTATAATTACTAAAACATTAAAATGTTATAATGTAAATAGTTGTCAAATAATTAAAACAAACTGTTTATCGATGTTTGCTTAGTAATGCCCTCAAATGAAGATGACAATGTTTTAAAACCTAACTGTATAACTTAATAATAAGGACGACATGGTGGTGCAGTGGTTAGCACTGTCACCTCACAGCAAGAAGGACTCTGGTCCCAGCTGGGTCAGTTGGCATTTCTGTGTGGAGTTTGCTTGTTCTCCCTGTGTTTGCGAAGGAGAAAAAACTTCAGAATGCAGCAACATGACTGACAGCCCATGTCATCCTTCTCTTTATCTCTCTGGTCATCGGTTGCAGATCACATCAAGTTTAAGCTATTGATATGCTGCACTCTCCTACCTCCATTTGCACTTATGAGTGTCGCCTTGTCACCTCAAGCCACAAAATCACTTCACAGAACCATCTTATTCAGCGTTCCTGGGGGAATGATCCTCCCCAACCCATCCAAAGTGCAGAATCTCCGACAATATTCAAGAGGCAGATGAAAACTCATCTCTTTCATGAGAATATAACCACATTGTACTATAAAAAAACCCAACTTTTCCTTATTTCCTCCCTGTTCTTGAACCATTCTAAATGATTTCTGATTGGTATTACAGTACATGCAATTTTAATTTGGCTTCTGTTGAAGGTTCACAGAGATTTGGGGAAAAATTACTTTAAGAATGCCTTTGGGTAAAAATTGTTTGCTAAATAAATGTAAATATAAAAGTAATAAAAACATTAAAAAAACAAATTAAAAAAGAAATTGAAAAAATGGAAATAAATTGAAGAAAAAAAATACTATTATTTACTAATACTAAAAATACTATTATTTACTAATAATAAAAATACTATTATTTACTTATACTAAAAATACTATTATATACTAATACTAAAAAATCCTATTATTTACTAATACTACAAATACTATTATTTACTAATACTAAAAAATACTATTATTTACTATTTACTAAATTTACTAATACTAAAAAAACTATTATTTACTAATACTAAAAATACTATTATTTACTAATACTAAAAAATACTATTATTTACTAATACTAATAAAAATACTATTATTTACTAATACTAAAAATACTATTATTTACTAATACTAAAATTATTTACTAATACTAAAAATTATTTACTAATACTAAAAATACAATTATTTACTAATACTAAAAAATACTATTATTTTCTAATACTAAAAAATACTATTATTTACTAATACAAAAAATACTATTATTTACTAATACTAAAAATACTATTATTTACTAATACTAAAATACTATTATTTACTAATACTAAAAATACTATTATTTACTAATACTAAAAATACTATTATTTACTAATAATAAAAAAACAATTATTTACTAATACTAAAAAATACTATTATTTACTAATACTAAAAATACTAATATTTTCTAATAATAAAAAAACAATTATTTACTAATACTAAAAAATACTATTATTTACTAATACTAAAAATACTATTATTTACTAATACTAAAAAATACTATTATTTTCTAATACTAAAAAATACTATTATTTACTAATACTAAAAAATACTATTATTTACTAATACTAAAAATACTATTATTTACTAATACTAAAAATACTATTATTTTCTAATACTAAAAAATACTATTATTTACTAATACTAAATAACACTATTATTTACTAATAATAAATAATTCTATTATTTACTTATACTAAAAATACTAGTATTTACTTATACTAAAAAAACTATTATTTACTAATACTAAAAAATACTATTATTTACTAATACTAAAAATACTATTATTTACTAATACTAAAAAATACTATTATTTACTTATACTAAAAGTACTATTATTTACTAATCCTAAAAATACTATTATTTACTTATACTAAAAATACTTTTATTTACTAATACTAAAAATACTAGTATTTACTAATACTAAAAATACTAGTATTTACTAATACTAAAAAAACTATTATTTACTAATACTAAAAAATACTATTATTTACTAATACTAAAAATACTATTGTTTACTAATACTTAAAGAAATAGTATTTTTTTTTTTATTTGGAGGCAAAGTGTAAAGATTATCGCGTGGGTTTCCTCCGGGTGCTCCGGTTTCCTCCACAGTCCAAAGACATGCAGTACAGGTGAATTGGGTAGGCTAAATTGTCCGTAGTGTATGTGTGTGAATGAGTGTGTATGGATGTTTCCCAGAGATGGGTTGCAGCTAGAAGGGCATCCGCTGCGTAAAACATGTGCTGGATAAGTGTGCGGTTCATTCCGCAGTGGTGACCCCGGATTAATAAACCGACTAGAAAAGAAAAGAAAATGAATGAATGAATGTAAACATTACCTTTGCCTGTTTGCAATAACCCAGCAATTTTTAACTTCAAACATAGATGTCCTGGAAGGCTAAATTTTGGCTGCTAATGAAAATCTAATAGACATCCAATAAAAGTCCAAAAATGGAGTCATCAAATAAACAGATTAGACAAACTTCATAGGTGCAATCATTCATTCCTGTATATTTGATGACTAGTCCTGTACTATTGTTAAGACATCTATTAGATGTTCAGTGACAGCCCAAATTTCTTTGTTTGGCTCTCTATTAGGTGTGATTTATTCATAAACTAATTTCGAGAGGATCATGTGCTTATGATTGAACACGGCTGGTAACGCATCAGCTCCGTATATTGCACCAATCAGATAAATACTGACACACCGTAAATAACCAGAGTTTTCCACTCCAAAAATCTTCATCTTGTAGAATCCCCCCTTCCACTCCTACTCCTACCTCAGCTCAAACTCCCCTCTCGCCCTTCAAACGGGAGGGAACCCTGGGCTCGAGGATATTCTGAGCTCAGGGCTCTCTCCCGGGACAGCATGCCAAATACGCTTTATTATCAATCATCAGCTAAGTGTGAACTTCTGAAATGTCTTTTAAACACAAAATTGCTTGGTGGGAAATGCGATACATTAAGGTGTGTTGACTGTACAAGCTCAAAGTTGGCATTACAACTTTAAAGCACTCTGATGGTACTAAAATGAAATTAATATATCAATTGAACAGTCCTAATTAGTTCAAACTTCTACTAACCGATCCCCACACTTAATAATAACAGCAGGATGCTCTGCTGCTTTGGCCATGATGACCTCACATGTACTGTGCAAACTCGCCCTGTTGTTTTATCATGCAGCCCCTAGTGTTTTGGGCATCTCATGCAGGAACATGCTGCAGTCCATCGCAATCCAAGGCTGACGTCAGATTGGTGCCAAAATGTGCATGGGTTTTGAATTTCCTCAGCCTTTAGACTGCTTCTGACTTTTTAAATGAAAAAAAAAAAAAACTCTAGCTTTCTCTCTCAGGCTCTGGAAGCAGGCAGTGCTCAGAAAAATAGACTACCGACCAGACCCGCAATTCTCCTTACTCCTGCGCTTTTTCGCCATCAGATTTAGCCTCTTCTGCTCGAGCAGACGCGCCTCCACTTCCTCCTGGTCTTGACGGCACTTGTGGAAGTTTTCCACCACTACTCCGACAAACATATTCAGGACGAAGAAGCTGACGATGAGCAGAAAGGAGATAAAATATAACAGCATCCAGGGGTTGTGGTTGCGCTCAGGCTGTGGACATGGAGGGCAGGAAGAGAAAGGACAAATCCATCATTTGACAAATTAGCAATGTCTCATGATTTTTATAAATGCTGAAACAATGCCGGCTAAAATGAGCAAAGCAGATGCAAACCTGCTGGTCCACGCCGACAGCATCCAACCCGTCATACATTATATTGACCCATCCATCCTTACAGGAAAGCACGAAAAGAGACATGAGAGCCTGCGGAAGAGAGAACCATCATTCATTCAGTGCCATTACAGGACTCGTATATGCAATCTGGGAATCATTTCGACCATATTACTGCAGAAAATTATTTTCTAGAGGTCGAGCATCATGACCTCACTTTTCCATTCAGCCAGTCACTTTATTATACTTCACTGTGTCAGAACACCCCCTCTGTATTCTCTCCCTCCCCCACATTTAGCTTTTATTTTTCTAACAAAGTCAAAACCTACAATATGTAGTAGTAGCCCTTCTTGTGAGTATTGCCTCTTTAGGATGAGTTGCTTGATGCCTTCCGCAATTGTAAATCACTTTAGACAAAACTGTCTGCTATATTACTAAATGTAAAATCTATGAATGATACGTGAGGAAAACGGTACCTGTCCCAAGTTGTCAAAATTGTACTTTCTTCTAATCCATTTGAGGTTTGCCTGAAGACAGTCAGACTTATTGGTGATGTTTCTGGTATCGCCGCCTTCACAGTGGAAAAACTTTCCTTTGAAGAGCTGCAATGGATCAAAGCAAACATGTTCATAGCATGTTCATAGCAAAGGTCTTATTTGATATTCCAATATCTGTGCTCACAGATGCAAACACTTTGAAAACCACTCTGAGAACCATCCTCTGTATTTTTGAAATGCTCCAACAGTTCACAAAGGGCTCACAGCTGAGCAACCCAGGCTCATTCTGAAAATGTACTGCTATATATATTTCTGGAGTGTGCCAAATACGTCCCAGGAGGTAATTGTTTTGAATCCACCAGAGGCCGCTGTGTACTCTTTTTGAGATCTTAAATTTCCTCGTGAGTGAGTGCCATTCGCATCTGCTCTTCTCGCATAAACCCACCAGAGGTCGCTGTTTATTGACTGACTAACAGATCGACTGACCCACCCTCCTCCTTCCCTAAACCCAACCAATAGTGTTTTCAAAAGCACCGGTTGACCACCCACCATACCTGTAAACACTCCCGTTTTTCCCGGAAGTCTCCCGTATTTCAGACCCATCTCCCACCACCCTCCCATTTTGTTATTTTTCCCAAAAAACTCCCATATTATCACTCCCCCCCTCCCCGGGAAAAAAAACTCAACTTTTTGGTACAGTCTGTAACACCCCTGGGTCGCCGACTTTGGTATAGTATGCGATTGCAGTGGCCGCACAAACCCAGAGCATAGTACAGTTACTTACCCGGTTCTTAGCTGTGTTATTTAGACACCTCACCCCTGACACCAAAGCCACCCCCACACCCCCCGCCCCACCCACCCCGGTCTCCCGGATTTTCAGAGACAAATGTTGGCAGGTATGCTACCCACCCCCTTCCCTAAACCCAACCGACAGTTTTAAAAAGCATTTCAGAAAAAAAAGCCCTTGTCTGATTTTTACTAAGTTTTCAGGTTTTACCACATTCTCACCTTGTTATTTACTTGTTCATTTAATTTTTTTGGCTTCTGTTTTTGTCTTACTTGCTTTCTGGAACGGTTCTCAAACACCGTTGATCAATTCCTCTCTGCATCTCAAGTTCGCCGACGTACATGGCGAGCTAACAGGATAAACTGGTAACAGCGGGAAAGCCGTCCATACGGAGGTAAGCGCGAAAAGGAACAACGTCAGAATGAGCCTAGTTTGGCATTTTTAAAACAGCACTGGTGTTTTCAGCTGTCAAAAATGCTTCGATAGACATTTTTAATTTGATGAAAACACCAATAGTGTCATCTTTGACCTGTTTGAATTGCAAATATTGTAAATTTATATCTTGCCATTTGAAAAACATTTTTAGCTCTCTCGCCCAGTATAATGTAGTGACTGATCCATTCACCTGAACTCCAAGAATGCCGAAAACAATAAAGAAGGCACAGCAGATCAGCACAATGTTCCCAATGGGCCTCAGGGATGTTATCAACGTTTCTACTACCAGCTTCAGACCAGGAGCACGACTAATTACTCTAGAAAGAAAAACCAGACAAACAAAGACAAGTCATTTCAAGCTGTTTAGATTCCGTTCCATAGATTTAACATTTATATAATGACACAATTGTCCGAATGACCTTTAAGATCAATAAACCAATGCCTGCTTTAAAATCATTTCAAGCTAACAGACTTCATTTTGCCAAGCTTAAGCTGAATCTGTAAGTGAGAAGGGGCTTTTAGCGTGTAGGTTCTGGAAATAATACAACCACATAATTAACCTTCAGTTTATTCCTTAACTGGAGCAACGATCATGTAGGGGGATTTCATTGATCGCCTGCACCTCAGATGGACATGTTTTAACCTTTCGCTGGCTCACCTCAGTGGCCGCAGAGTTCGCAGCAGGCGAAGAACCCTCAGGATGCCAAAGATTCGGTTTTCACCATTGGAGCCCAGAGTGACCAGAATGTCAATGAGGGACACAAAGACCAGCACCCCATCCAAAACATTCCATGTGCTCTTTAGATAACTGTGTTTCCCGGAGTAAAAACCAAGGGCCACCACCTTTAACACAAGCCATATTACGTTAATGCAACTGTTTTATAAAAATATGCTCTTAACAAAAAAATAACAATAATATAAATCTCTAAATCATACCTTCACTGTCATTTCAGCAACAAATATCACAGTGAAAACATAGTTTGAGACGAGGAGAAATAATCGCTCCTGAAATTAAAAGCAAATGAACATACTTCATTATATATCCAGTAAGCAACAAGACAGCAAATGACATTAGAGATTCCACTTACAGATGCCTGAATAGTGGGTCTTTCCAGAGCAATAGTGATGCAGTTTAGGAAGATGAATACTAAAACTACATAATCAAACATCTTGTGAGAAATGAGTATTTGACACATCATCCGAAACCTAGAAGAGAATTGTAGAACATTCACAAATGTGAACATTACATCATGTTGTGATGATCTCTTAAGCTCATTAATCATATTAAGAGGAAACTAAGCTTCAAACTACAGTATAGCACAAGAAGTGTAGAGTAGTCCCAAGCACACAAGTTTGGGACATTGTTTTTTAAATTTTGGAATGATGTGTTTGGGAAATTTGGAAATAATGTTGGGAAATTACAAACTTAGTTTGAATGAAGGATTAGGGAAATGCACCCCTTACTGGAAAATCTGAATCAGTGAGTCGTTAACTGACTTGCTCTGACCAGATAATTTTAATCAGTACTGTAAGTTGTCAACAGCACACTTGCTCTTAATGGTTCATTTTGAATCAGTGAGTCGTTAACTGCAAACTCGCATTGGATGATTCATTTGAATCAGTGATTTGACAACTGCAATCCTTCTTCCCAGAGCATTTGAATCTGTGAGATGTTGATTCAAAATCAGATCAGGTTGGTGTGTGGATTAATTTGTGAATAGATTTAACTGTTTAAGTTCAAGTTCATTTAATTTACTTCATTCATGAATCAGACTCTGCTATTGTGTCTGTGCAGGTGATGATTTACTTCAATGAAATTCAGTGGAATAAAAAGAACAATATACTGTTTTGGAATCTACTAAATGTCTATAAATGCACTTGAGTAGAGTAGTGAAATGGTATCAGGACAAATACGTACTTGTTGTGAGGAGAGAACAGGTAAAGTGAACACTCCTCATGATCTTTGCACCACTTAGGTTTATATGCTGCCAGGGTCCTCCTGAGACGGAAACAGAAGCTCTGTAACATACAAAACAGAAGTGTCAGCAAACTCAACCGGAACTATGGCTAATTACTACATCTTTAAACACTAATTTTCAAGAGTTTAAGGCATTTAGATTAGATTAGAACCTTCGCTTATTAGCATTAGGCTAATGGACTTGATTTAATACTTCAATAAAGAGAAATTCGAAATGCCTGCTTGTTTAAATGTGATGAATCACCATTTTGTAAACATGTAGTAAACTGTTTATCTTGATTTATTTTTTGTTTTCTGTAATATAAATGTTGTGCAATTAAAATCCAATTACATCTCACTGATTTGAAAGGTACTCAGATAGAGAGATGGATCAAGAAATGACTCCATAATGTATCTGTAATTATACGGATGGCAATACATTTGTGAGAAATCACTTCCACTTGTTCTTGCACAGCACTGACACATTTATGGACTTTTATGGATAATTTTATGCACTCACTTATGTAACATCATGGATAACCCATTTTAATAACAAAATAACCATCATTAATGATAATAAATTACAGTTTGACTTCTTATAAACACAATCTTCAAGTAAACAAATAAAACATATGCAAATGAACACAAAATAAAAACACATTTAAGTGAAAAAATTATATTATATTATATTATATTATATTATATTATATTATATTATATTATATTATATTATATTATATTATATTATATGAGGTTATATTATATTATGTAACATTATATTATATTATATTATATTAAATGACATTATGACGTTACGACGTGACGTATATTATATGACGTTATTATATTACGTTATATTATATTATATTATATTATATTATATTATATTATATTATATTATATTATATTATATTATATTATATTATATTATATTATATTATATTATATTATATTATATTATGACGTTACGACGTGACGTATATTATATGACATTATTATATTACATTATATTATATTATATTATATTATATTATATTATATTACACTATATTACATTATATTATATTATATTATATTCATTCATTCATTTTCTTGTCGGCTTTGTCCCTTGCGGGGTCGCCACAGCGGAATGAACCGCCAACTTATCCAGCACGATTTTACGCAGCGGATGCCCTTCCAGCCGCAACCCATCTCTGGGAACCTTATATTATATTATATTATATTATATTATATTATATTATTACTTTCCCAGAGATGGGTTGCAGCTGGAAAGGCATCCGCTTCGTAAAAACGTGCCTGATAAGTTGGCGGTTCATTCCGCTGCGGCGACCCCGGATTAATAAAAGGACTAAGCCGAAAAGAAAATGAATGAATGAATATTATATTACGTTATATTATATTATATTATATTATATTATATTATATTATATTATATTATTCATTTATTGATTTATTTTCTTTTCGGCTTAGTCCCTTGCGGGGTCGCCACAGCGGAATGAATGTGGAGGAAACCCACATGAACGCAGGGAGAACATGCAAACCCCACGCAGAAACGCCAACTGACCCAGCCGAGGCTCGAACCAGCGACCTTCTTGCTGTGAGGCAACAGCACTACCTACTGCGCCACCTTATATTATATTATTCATTCATTCATTCATTTTCTTGTCGGCTTTGTCCCTTGCGGGGTCGCCACAGCGGAATGAACCGCCAACTTATCCAGCACGATTTTACGCAGCGGATGCCCTTCCAGCCGCAACCCATCTCTGGGAACTTCCACACACAGAGTCACACTCATACACTATGGACAATTTAGCTTACCCAATTCACCTGTACTGCATGTCTTTGGACTGTGGGGGAAACCGGAGCACCCGGAGGAAACCCACGCGAACCCAGGGAGAACATGCAAACTCCACACAGAAACGCCAACTGACCCAGCCCAGCCGAGGTTCGAACCTGCGACCCAGCGACGTTCTTGCTGTGAGGCAACAGCACTACCTACTGCGCCACTGGGTTGCCCATATTATATTATATTATATTATATTATATTATATTATATTATATTATATTATATTATATTATATTATATTATATTATATTATATTATATTATATTATATTATATTATATTATATTATATTATATTATATTATATTATATTATATTATCCATTATTATATTTTTTATAATTGTTCTCTTTAAATAATATATAAAAATAGATATTTATTTTAATTGGTTAGCTAAACCTGATAGTGACTTGATTTCTTTGCTCATACCTATTTCAAAAATCATAACAAACCATAATCATAATTAGATGCTTATGGTGCTCATATAACATTCTTACTATTATCAATAATGAAATCTGTTATTCCTGCTGATCAATACTTTGATTATTTTATCAGGTTTCTTAGATGAATAAAAATCTAAGAGAAATGTACTTAAAAAATCATTTAAAATGTGAGTAAGTAGGTTGTCCAGACATTTGCCTATCTGTATACATTGTACTGTATGTGGGCCTGTATTGTATTGTAGCCCCATGGTTTCTGCTTATTTCACAGCACTCGAAACTCAATTTCAAGATGAGGCCACTTGAGTGCGCAGATATCATCACACTGACACCAATAAAGGTCACTTTCCACCCGCCAAGAAAAACAATTACTGCCTCCAAACTACCATGCAGAATCAATTACAGCTTGACAATTAGTCTCCACACAAGAAAACCCCCTAAGGAAAAAAAAATCTTTGAAAAACAAGGCACAACTGTAACAAACAACACAGAAGAGGCGTAACGTACATCATCCATGTCCTCCTCAGCGATGGAGTCCTCTTTGTTGAGACTGGCAGACAGGTCAGCGAGTGTGTGTTGGCTTCGTCCATTGCAGTCGAGGTATTCCCCCATTTGAGGCAGTTCTGGGATGTCCAGAGAGCTGGGGTGCTGCAGGGAGCCTCCGCTGATGTTAGTCAGCTTCTCGGCCTCTATGTCGTCATCCTCAAAGCTGCCCCTGCCCTCCCCGGACAGCAGAGACTCGCGCTCCCCAGATGTGTCCTTCCTTTTCAGACTTGGTGCCCGTCCTAAGCTGTTCCAGGATGACCTGCGGCTGCCCCAGTTACTGCCCGAGCCACGGGGGTGGCATGGTGATCTTCTTGGGCTCGACTGGGATAGTAAAAGAGTATACACACATACAGTACATAACAGTATGCAGTAGTAGAGGATGCTTTAGAAAGAAAGCTGTTTCATCTTTGATAAATGCTAGAAACCAAGTGCATGCTTGCTTTCTACATGAGGTTTTAGGTATACAGTAGTCAACATTTAAAGTGGATCATCACATTTCAACAAAGTTGTCCTAAAACTATTAAAACAATTGGACACATACACTTAAATATCGAGGGGTCATTACCGACAATATGTTGACATTCCAACCTTACACCCAGGCTGTGAATAAAAAAGACTGTTTATTCTGAGGAAACTTAGATCGTTTCGGGTTTGTACCTCTATGATGACACTTTTATAAACAATTTATTGAATCTGTCTTATCTTTCTGCATAGCAGGCAAGATCATCGGTTTTAACCAAACTGGTTCAAATTTACTGTAATTATGTTTAAAGAGAGCTAAGGGTATCTTTTGCAGATTATGTGATTTTTTTCTTGACGTGTCGTGTGTAACAAATGTGCCAGACTACATGTTCCTTCACGATCAGTCATCACATGACATCAACGACGAGCGGTTATTCCCAAAGCAGTCCCAAGTGTTGCTATAACAATATTTTTTGATCTCAATTGTTTTATCTCATTTCAATCTCAATGATGCTTGCAGACAACTAATAACTACATTATTTAAGGGCATTTGTTAGGATAGGATCAAACTTATAATTCCTTTTTAACAGGGGCGTAGCCACGGGTGTGCCAGTGCCACCCAAAGTGGCATCTGGCACACCTAAAAATAGCAGAATGCAGAACTATATATATATATATATATATATATATATATATATATAACAGTTGAAGTCAGAATTATTAGCCCCCCTTTGAATTTTTTTTTTCTTTTTAGAATATTTCCTAAATTATGTTTAACAGAGCAAGGAAATGTCTGGTAATGGAAATGTCTGATAATATTTTTTCTTCTAGAGAAAGTCTTATTTGTTTTATTTCGGCTAGAATAAAAGCAGTTTTTAATTTTTTAAAAACAAATTTAAGGTCAAAAGCTATTCCTTTAAGCTATTTTTCCTTCGATATTCTACAGAACAAACCATCATTATACAATAACTTGCCTAATTACCCTAACCTGCCCAGTTAACCTAGTTAACCTAGTTAAGCCTTTAAATGTCACTTTAAGCTGTATAGAAGTGTCTTGAAAAATATCTAGCCAAATATTATTTACTGTCATCATGGCAAAGATAAAATAAATCAGTTATTAGAGATGAGTTATTAATGCCTAGTTCACACTACAGGATTTTAAGCATCGGCAGATCGCTGTGCAGTTCACACTACATGACTTGATTTTGTGTCTTTTAATCACTGTGGTGTTCACACTACGCGACACTACGTAAATGATCCACAATAGGGGGGTCACACACTACATGATCTGACAACAACTTGTTCGCCAACAGTTCGGTCAAGCTACCAAACCACAGCCAATGAAATTTTGAGGGAGGAGTCGTCAGAAAAAGCTGAACACTATTGGCTGCTTGTGTGCTGATTACATCACTCAAGCTTTCAAGGAAGCATTTAAAAACATCATCAGTCAGCTGATGCATCAGCGGATCAATCACTCATCTGCAAAGTTCAAGTGGAAAGATACACAGAGTGTTTTTAATTTTTGTAATTTTATAACTCTTTGAAATAAAACTAACATGTCTACAACACTCTGACGTTTACTAAATATCTGTGTATTTCTTTCTAACATTGTTATTTTTTTAAATTACAAAACAGTAAATAACTGAGTATTTCTACTTTTAATTAACATATTGGTCAAAACGACTGCATGCATATCTGCTACTTTTCGCTGTGACTTTATATATGCATGTATTTCTTTACCTCGCAACTTCCTGCTAAAATAAACAAAACTTTCTGATAGCAAAAACATAAATTTACTTCAGATATATCTTTCAAAACAGCATATTCTGTGCCGCGAAATAGCTCCTGTTTGAAAGTGAAAATGAAAGCGAGGCTCAGACCTTTGCATGTTCTAGTATCTTAACTATATATTTATATGCTCTCTCATTGGCTGCAGCTCGTCACTACATCTGACCACACGTGGGGTCGAGTCGGCCGACTGCTCTGGAATATTCAGCATGCTAAATATTGGATTTCTGTCTGCGAGGTGTCAGCGACGCTTCAGCGAGCCTCTTTGACGCGTTGTTCAGTAGTTCACACATAAAGACTGCCGAGCGCCGTGCACCCGCAGATTTTTCCCCGATCACAGCCCGATCGGTCGGCGAGCTCATTAACTTCCAAATCGGGCTCAAGTCAGGCTTAAAATCCTGTAGTGTGAACTAGGCATAAAGCTATTATGTTTAGAAATGTGCTGAAAAAAATCTGCTCTCCGTTACACAGAAATTGGGGGAAAAAATAAACAGGGAGGCTAATAATTTAGGGTGGCTAATTATTCTGACTCCAACTGTATATATATATGTATATATATATACAGATTAATAGCATATTCCACGCTCAAGCGCGCACATAAATCTTGCACCGGCAAAAGTTATGATTATGAATGTGTAGGGAAAAAGAAAACATTTGAATTATTTGTTAATAAAATAGTGCAGCATTATTCTCAGTCAGTGTAGGCTGAAAAAATGAAGATTGCTGACGCTGCATACATTTGAAGGTTTCCATGGTTTTATTTTCGTGTCTATGCCACGTTACATGAGAAGAAGCGATTGAATCTTGTGTCACGACGCCCATTTGTCATTTACGAATCATCACGACACCCAAAAAAAATCGTGCTGAAATCGTGTCAAATTCGTGTAATCTAACCGGGGCTTTAGAGTTCCTCTTTGCAGGACAAATAGGGTTAGAAATTCTTTTATAAAGGTGGCCATTAGGTCAATAAATGAGTCCAGCGGGGAGGGAGATGCATCTAAAAAATGATGTATTGTATGTTGTGTGGTAATATTTTGGTAATGTGTAAATGGAACTTCACCTGTGTTATGGCACTGCAATTTTAGTTTCCCTAAACGGGAAAATAAAGTTGAGTCTGAGTCTGTTTAAATGATTCAAACTGAATCACAAACAATCATAATGACTGACTGGTAAGATGGAAAAGGTGATTATAGCTCAAAAAAGATTATCTAATAATTATCTAATTAGTATCTGTAATATTTAAGTTGGACACAGTAGTATTTTACTACTGACTACACTAAAATGAGCAACGAGAAATGCAATAACATAAAATATTTACATGTACGCCTTTTCTTTTATGGATTTGGCAGACACATATACAAGGATTAAGTCAATGACAATTAATATAGTGTCCTCAAAAAAGGAAATATTTTTGAAATATAATCAAAAAATAAAACCAGTAAAATTAAACCATATTTATATTAAAACGTGTTTTTTATAGATAGTCTTGTTAGTTTCATATTGTTTTGAAAAAATAAAACATTTATATAATTTTCAGAAAGAATGTTTAAACAAACAACCCTAAACAAACATTTGATTTAACCAGCCCACAATATTGTCAGTATACTGGCTACTTTGTATGAATTCGTACAATTTCACTTGTATGAAAATGTAAGATTTATTAAAGGGAGATTTAGCTCAAATTCCAACAATAAACCTACCCCCTACTGGGGGAAAACAAATCATACTAAAATGTACAAATGAGGTTAACACTTTATTTTGATGGTCCATTTGAGAATTACTAGACTGTCTGCTTAATATCTGCTGATACTGCTCCTTTAACAAACATTTAACTGACTATAAAAAACTTTGCAAGAACATGTCAACTTACACTAACCCTAACCCAGTGGCGGATTTAGGCCCAGGGCGGCGTCTTGCCGGGGGCAGCACGGAGAGACGGTGCAAAAAACAAAACAAAACAAAAAAAAAAACATGCCACAGTAAAAATCATCTGTGCCCCAATAAGCTTTAAGATATGAATTACTTTTTGCAAATGTGTTAATTTTGTGTGGTAACCTTAGAATAAAGACGTCTTTTGCACACGCAAGTTTTTTATTCTCTATGTGCAAACAAAACAACATTTTGGCAACATTCCCGCGCCCCTCACGCACTGCTCCTGTTCTTGTTTACATGCACGCCGACAAAATATGCGCCGCTCATGCACTGTGAAACTGGAGTAAAGGCCTTTTCTGTTACTTTTATGACACGAGGTGTCGGCACAGCGTATAATATGATAATGATCTTATTTTGACTAAGCACGGCTATGAAGCAGAAAGGAAGGATAGAGTCAGGGAGGTAAGACTAACATTAATCTCAGCCTTAAGTTGGGTCTTAGATGAACAGATAATTTTATATTATTATATATTTTATATATATATATATATATATATATATATATATATATATATATATATATATATATATATATATATATATATATATATATATATATATATATATATATATATATATATATATATATATATATATATATATATATATATATATATATATGTTTTGTATTCCATAGAATTGTCTTAAATAATATTTCTTGTGATCTTAGCATATCACTCCAGGTGTGTCTTAGTTTACGTTGTTTTTCAGTTACATTTAGGATTATTTTCTGTTATTTATTTTTAATAATCCCAATTCTGGTTTTGTCCATAGTGTGTTTTTTTTGTGTGTATGTGTGTGTGTGTGTGTGTGTGTGTGTGTGTGTGGGGGGGGGTATTCGTCCAGGGTGCCATTTAAGCTAGAACCGCTACTGCCCTAACCCCAAGCTAACAGTCTACTTATAATCTAATGAGAATTAGTTAGCATGTGGATGCAATGTAACTTAAATTCAACAAACGAACCATCAAAATAAAGTGTGACCCAAATGAGATCATACAAATAAACATGTAATAAATTTGACACTCAAAAAGTTACAAATTGCTGTGAGACTGCATTGTTTTAACAATCAAGTAGAAAATGATTATATTTACACTGAATACATTGGACACATCTAACCATTATCATTCATTATCATCCAATAATATACACTACCTGTCAAAAGTTTGAGGTCAGTTTTTTTCATGTTTTTTAAAGAAAATTATTCTGTTCATCATGGCAGCATTTATTAAATAAAAAAAAAAAGTTAAATATTTATTACAATTTCAAATAACTGCTTTCTTATTGTATGTAGTTTCAAATGAAATTATTACTCCAGCCATTATTGCTTTTATTACTATCACCACTATGTGACTCTAAAGACTGGAACAATGAAGCTGAAAAATTCATCATTAAAATCATTGGAATAAATGATTTAATTAAATGATAAACTGCTTTTGAACAGTTATTTTATAGTGCAATAACATTTCACAATTGTACAATTTCTACTGTATTTTAATGAAATAAATGCAGCCTTTGTGTGCAGGAGAAGCTTATTTTAAAACATTTAAAAATCCTACTGACCCCAAACTTTTGACCGCTAGTGTAGCTAATTAATATTTAAATAATACTGTTAAGTTTTCATTCATCCCACCTTAATTTACCTCACTGTCATAAAAAAAGTAAATAATGTTATTAGGTAATTACAAAACTGCCTGAAAAGATCAATCCATGACACCACTACAACAAACAAGACTTTCTTACCAGGGACTTCTGATCAAAAGCATTTGGATCTATGGAGACAGCACTGCCCCGTCTGGACTCGGTCAAGTCAAACACAGACTCGGGCCCCAGAGAACTCTTTGGAGTGGGCATGGGTGTGGCAGCAGTACGCATGATGATTGGCGGAGGCAAAGTGCCACGAGGATCCACATGCCCATTGGCTGACAACATCAGAGAGTAGAACTTCAAGTCTGGATCAGAAATTGAAAGGGGTACTAGAATACAAGTCATCACCATGCAGGAATTACTTAAAGCATGCAAAGTCGTTGTTTGTTTTGTTCTTAAGTAAGTTCATACACTCATTGGCCACTTTATTAGGTACACCTGTTTAACTGCTCGTTAAGGCAAATTTCTAATCAGCCAATCACATGGTAGTAACTCAATGCATTTAGGCATGTAGACATGGTCAAGACGATCTGCTGCAGTTCAAACCGAGCATCAGAATGGGGGAGAAAGGTGATTTAAGTGACTTTGAACATGGCATGGTTGTTGGTGCCAGACGGGCTGGTCTGAGTATTTCAGAAACTGCTGATCCACAGGAATTTTCAATACAACCATCTTTAGGGTTTACAGAGAATGGTCCGAAAAAGAGAAAATATCCAGTGAGCGGCAGTTCTGTGGGTGCTAATGTCTTGTTGATGCCAGAGATCATAGGAGAATGGCCAGACTGGTTGCAGCTGATAAAAAAGTCAACAGTAACTCAAATAACCACTTGTTACAACCGAGGTTTGCAGAAGAGCATCTCTGAATGCACAACATGTCGAAACTTGAGGCAGATGGGCTACAGCAGCAGAAGACCACACCGGGTGCCACTCCTGTCAGCTAAGAACAGGAAACTGAGGCTACAATTCACACAGGCTCACCAAAATAGGACAATAGACATTTGGATGGTAGGGTTTAAATTTTGGCATCATCAACATGAAAGCATGGATCCATCCTGTCTTGTATCAATGGTTTAGGCTGCTGGTGATGGTGTAAAGGTGTGGGGCATATTTTCTTGGCCCACTTTGGCCCCATTAGTACCAATTGAGCATCATGTCACAGCCCATGTCATATAGCGCAAATCATCTCAGGCTGGTTTCTTGAACATGACAATGAGTTCAATTTACTCAATTGGCCTCCACAGTCACCAGATCTCAAACCATTAAATCACCTTTGGGATGTGGTGGAACGAGAAATTCGCATTGACAAATCTGCAGCAACTGCGTGATGCTATTATGTCAATATAGACCAAAATCTCTGAGGAATATTTCCAGTCCCTTGTTGAATCTATGCCCCGAAGGATTAAGGCAGTTCTGAAGGCAAAAGTGAGGTCCAACCCGGTACTAGTAAAGTATACCTAATAAAGTGGCCGGTGAGCGTATACTCTACTGTATATAAAATAGATGCTCAATGAATTAAATGCGACTCTGGAAGACCACTGCTGTCTTTAATGGCATCTATAACAGACTAAATTCTATGTCTGACTGAATGACTAAGAAAAATTGATGTAGTGTAAAAATTGTCCATGCATGCACAAAAAGTAATTTTGCATGTTAATAACATTTCGTGTAAAAGCAAGTAACCTGAACTTTGCAGTTGCTCCATTTTCTCTTCAGAGTTCACTGATGTCTTTTCCTCATCCCCGTCTGACTTGTTAGCATCTCCCTGCAAAGCACAAGATATTTTATGGACAGCTCACAGTGTTTCAGTAACCGCTGAGCCCAGTAAAGCTTTATTCTGGATGCATTGAAGCCAAACAGGAGACGCGCTCTCTCAGAGGACGTCAACAACAAACTGGCCTTCACTCAGTCTCAGCCTGCTGTGCATACAGACAGCTGCGGTGCCTGCATCATCAGTGCCCTGCTACTTTGTTAGTCCTCTTTTTTTCAGCTGGAGTTGTGTGAAGTTGGTGTTTGTTTTAGCCTTCGCAGGTTTACACCTACTAATAACAAGTTCACAATTCACACAGTCCCCGAGCATGACAGATGGGCCAAACGCTGCAGCACTGTATCAGCAATGCACTTTAACTCCCCAGACTATCTGGAGGAAGCAGATACTTAGTTTGTGCACAAATCTGCATCCTCATGAAGCCAAATGTCTGTTGCACAAATGCCGCAGGTTGACCTAGAGTCACCGTCTTGAATTTTACAGTAGCTACCTGTAAAAGTTATGTAAAAATACTGCATTACTTGAGGGAGCAGCCATTTGTAGTGGTGATCGAAACCATAGTGGATATTCTGAAGTGCACTCAATTAATCAATCCCACAATACACCGCAATAACCAGTGTAGAACCCGTTGTACACTGAATAGCTGTCTCATTTCGGAGGCTGCATCCTCTACCGCTCTAATAAGCGGTAATAAAATTTGCAAATACTTTTTTTCAAAGTGATTTTAAAACTTATATATATATATATATATATATATATATATATATATATATATATATATATATATATATATATATATATATATATATATATATATATATATATATAGTTAAAAATTTAAAACTTATATATTTCCTTTGATCCGTACACATACACATAAAAATTTCTATAAAATCACTTTTTAGTTAGACATGTCGTACTTCTTAAAATTTTTTTTTATACATGTGTTTAGATATCTAAGTAAAATAAACCTAATTCATACATTTAATCCGGAGTTTTCTTTTAAAAACACCTGCCAATATCAGCGCGCGATGAATCTTGGGATATTCGAGGCTGGAAAGGATCCACCAGTTGTGTCCTTCATTACCTGGGAAATGAAGGACACATTTTGAGGCTGCATTTGAAGGAGACTTAGTGCCCTATCATACACCCAGCGCAATGCGGCGCAAGGCACGACGCAAATGTTGTTTGCTAGTTTCAGCTGGACGCAAGTGCCGTTTTGATGTTTTTCACCACGCTGTTTAAATAGCAAATGAATTTGCGCTCATACAGTATGTGCGCCCATAGGCGTTCTGGTCTAAAAAAGGAGGTGTGTTGAGGCGCATTGCTGGCGTGTTGCTATTTTGAGGAACTAAAATAGACTGTTTAATAGACCAGCTAAGAGGAGGTATAAAGTCCAGCGCAGAGCGCGTTAGATGTGCGCCTCGCTTAAACATTGCTTAATACACACAGGATGTACAGCAATACGCAAATATCTTTACAAATGAAAAAGAATTAAAGGAATAAAATATTCTTTCTATAAACTTTCTACATAAATATAAAAACCACTGCTTGCCTTCTTCATGTCGGGGGCTTTTTCAGTTTATTCATGACAATTTGCTTTTGAATAATGTTATTATTATTAGCAGTATTATTTATTATATGCATATTTATATTTGTTTTATTAAAAACAAGCTTAGATTTGTCCACCTGTCAGGTTTTAGACCATATGGAGCATGGCATGTGTATTTGGATATAACTCAGTTTTTTGACCACACTTTGTTTTTATTGTTCATTTATTCGTTTGCTGGAAAATACAACTGATTTTAGAAATAGTTTTGAAACAAATCTTTGTGCTTAACAAACGAAATTAATTATGTAGGCTAACGGATGTCTGTGCGTACAACCCCGTTTCCTTATCCACGGAAAGAGTGAAAGTGAAAGTGAAAGTAAAGAATGAGGCGACTCATCTTTCATTCTCGCGCTGAAAATGGTCTGTTTAACTGTTTTCTCGCTAGTGAAGTGTTCAGTTATTCCACTTACAAAGTCCGCCATGTAAATAGCAAATGCGTTATGGTGCGACGCAACTGACTCTTAAAGGGAATGGGATATGAGGCTCTGATTGGTTTATTCTCAAAACACACCTATAACTCATTAAGAGAATAAGCTCAAACCGTCCTTAAAATAGCAAAAGTGGATTCTGACACGCCCTTAATGCTTTTGCATTATGCGCTTTGGACTTTGCGCCTAGATCGTTAAAATAGGGCCCTTAGACTTTCTTGAAATGAGACAGCCTTCATTGTGACATGATGAGGCAGCGCTTTTCAAATGCATCCTTCTTAGAATGCAGCCTCTGAAATGAGACACAGCCAATGGGTAGTGAATACCCATGCTGCACTGCGAATGAATTTCTGCATCTAACTACAAGTTGGCATTGATAGCTGAATCCTATCACTTTTTATATAAACAAATTAGTTGTTAAATTAACCTTTGTACATATGACAGAAATCAAAATACTCTGTTTGATTTCTAATAGGGCAGCACGGTGGCACAGTGGGTAGCGCTCATGCCTGACAGCAAGAATGTCACTGGTTCGAGGCTTGGCTGGGTCAGTTGGCAGTTCTGTGTGGAGTTTACATGTTCTCGCTGTGTTTGCGTGGGTTTTCTCCGGTTTAGGTGAATTGGGTAAGCTAAATTGTCCGTAGTGTTTGTGTGTAAATGAAAGCGTATGGGTGTTTTCCAGTGATGGGTTGCTGTTGGAAGGGCATCCGCTGCGTAAAACATATGCTGAATAAGTTGGCGGTTCATTCCGCTGTGGCGACCACTGATTAATAAAGGGACTAAGCCGAAAAGAAAATCAATGAATGAATGAATGATTACCAATAGACAGCTTGATAATTGTTAACTATCTATCACATTGTCTGTCACTTGTCTATTATCAACCAGCAAAGCACAAACTAATTTTATTTAAAGTCACTGCTATAAGTGGAATATATTAGTGAACAAATAAGAAATAGTGAATGAGGGTATATGGTTCATTTCAGATACAGCCTGTATGATTAAATTTTATTGAGTATTTATTTATTTTTTATTTATAAAAAATATATAAATAAAAAATAAAAAATAAATACTCAATAAAATTTACAATTTAAAAAAAAATCTAAACATAACTGGAACCACTTAGAAAAATGCCTAAAAACATTGACATCCAATGAGAAGCCATCTTGTGTTAAAAAATGTAGCATGCATTTATAATAAACATTGTTACTGTGTGTTGCTTTTGATGAATAAACGTGTCATTATATCTATTTGTATAGTTACTGTTCTTGATGGGAACAAGGTTTAAATGTATGGAACAAATTGTATGGGTTGTAAAAAGATCTTTCTGCTCGTTAAGTTAAATTCGAGGGTTTCCACAACAAAAAACAAAATAACCCTTGCTTTTTTGAAGTACATATGACAGATGTTTTCAAAATTTATGAGACATTCCCATTTTACACATAGAAGAAAATGGTGTCATTTTCCAAATCTATGAAACTCATTTTCAAAGGTTTGCATTTTCAGACCCCCAAATGTTTTTTTTAGGTAAATGAAAGAGCAAAATGCACAAACCTTTCTGTTTGTAGTTGAAAAAGTTGTATTGTAAATGGTTTTTGTGTACCACAAAGCTTGGTTTAGATTTACAGTGCTCAGCATATATAAGTACAGGTACACCCCTCACAAATATCTCATTTAAATTCATATTTTCTATAGGAAGTTTTACAATATTATATTTGTGCATATACATTAGATTAGTCAGTAACGAAGCCAAATCTGGAGCTAATCTAACAAAATAGTTTACAATAACAGTCCAAAAATTAAGAGCTCAAATGTATATGTTATAGAAATTTTTATTTATTTGTTTTTTAAAAAGAGGAAAAATCAAGAGAAACAAAAAAAATTGAAAAATTTAGTTGAAATTTTGTAGTTTGTATTTATTTTCAATATTTTGCTTGATTTTAAATGTATTATCTCTCTATTTCTATAGCACTGTAGATGAAGAGTTGACACATTGGCTTAAAAGATGCAATTTTTTTTCCTCATTAAAAAATGAATTGTATATACAAAAATATGCACAAAAATTAAGAGATTTGTCTATAAGCATAAGCATAGTTTCTGTTATTTAGTTTTTGTATTTGAAACATTATTGATTTTTATAATTTTTTAAGGAGGTGAACAGCTGAAAACATATTTCTCATGCTGACTGCGGCACTGTATAAGCAATCTCATTTAACTCCACAAACTATCTAGAAAAAGCAGCAACTTTGTTCGCAGACCTGCTTCCTCCACAAAAAAACAACAACAAGCACTAAAAATAGTGAAATAGAATCTTTTTTTGTTACCTCTGCCTGAAACCCTTCCACTAAAATGGCCACGAGTAGATTAAAGAGCACATAATTCCCAAACGTCATGAGGGCAACAAAATAAAGAGCCGCCCATGGGCTGGTGGAAGCCATTCCATTATAGAGGACCACGTTCCAGTCTTCCTGGGTCAGAATCTGAAACACAAACGCAAGCAGTTTGTATGAGAATTACAAGAGGACTGAATGGCTGGATAAAAGGGGGAAAACTGTGTATTTATTAATGTGCAATGTACAGTAGTAGTGCTTTGTCTAGTGTTTTCCTGTTTCAGAAGTGTTTCAGCAGTGAATAATACACAATTTGATGACGTTGGTCCAAATTGAAAAGTGTTTTTTTTTTGATGACATTGTACAATCTATCTATCTGGAGTTCTGCTCCATATTGTAAGTAGTTGGCTGCCGTAGTCTACCAATTAAGACAAAATAGTGTTTGATAATGTAGTGAGAATAGCTGCTGTAAACGTGCATGGCACAAAAAGACAGCAGTGCGGATTTGGCAACTCGGCCGAATCACAAGAAATTATGCTGATGCAAAAAGTACTGTAAAGCACACAAAGGATTTACATTGTAGTGTACAAAGTAGCTTCTATTCAGCTCAAGAAAGATTTGGGGTTCAGGTGTCTGGTTTACAGGATAAACAAATTATTTTCCAAATATTTCCCAAGAGCAGTTTAATGGAGAGAATGATTTTTTTTCCAACTTATTTTTAAACAACTGTTAAACAACTACCTAATTTCTTTTGTCATTGCCATGATGATGAAGCACAATATTTTACTAGTTAAGATGTTAGTATTCAGCTTAAAGTGCAATATAAAGCTTAATTGAATAGCTACTTTGCAGCTTATTAGTTTAAGTTTAAGTTTGTTCCTCGCCACTGTCTCCACTGGCTTGCTTGGTGTGGGACTTGTGGAGCTGCGCATCGATGGATTTGCTCTTCAGTGTTTGGACTTTTTAAAATTTAAACCACACTGAACTGAACTAAACTGAACTTAAACTCTGAAACTGGATTGACAGTTTCAACTTACTGAAACTTCTATGTTAAGCTGCTTTGACACAATTTACATTGTAAATAAACATGAATTGTAAATAATTGTAAATAAACTAGAAATAAACAGGAATTGAATTGAATTTAAGGTAAATAGGTAAGTTAGATCAACAGTGTGTTCTGTAGCCTTTTGGAACTAAAGAATATAAAGTTGAGCTTGACTTTGTTTGGCAGTTTTAAATATTTCTAAATATATACTATACTATACTATACTACATATATATATATATATATATATATATATATATATATATATATATATATATATATATATATATATATATATATATATATATATATATATATATATATATATATATATATATATATATATATACACACACACACAGTTGAAGTCCGAATTATTAGCCCCCTGAATTATTAGCCCCCCTGAATTATTAGCCACCCTGTTAATTTTTTTTCACAATTTCTGTGTAACGGAGAGCAGATTTTTTCAACACATTTCTAATCATAATAGTTTTAATAACTCATCTCTAATAACTGATTTATTTTATCTTTGCCATGATGACAGTAAATAATATTTTACTAGATATTTTTCAAGACACTTCTATACAGCTTAAAGTGACATTTAAAGGCTTAACTAGGTTAATTAGGTTAACTAGGCAGGTTAAGGTAATTAGGCAAGTTATTGTATAATGATGGTTTGTTCTGCAGACTATTGAAAAAAAAAAGCCTAAA